>JAWNOS010000044.1:4415000-4797084 GCA_035045845.1 Drosophila buzzatii | reverse complement strand
CTAGTATAAAGAGCAAAGTGAAGCATAAGAGAGGACAAATACATATAATTCTAATTTGATTTGCGAGCTGAGGGCTTTTATGCAGAGTGCAAGTCCAGAGAGTGGACACTGTGTGTGTGAGCCTAATAAAATCTCAGTGCTCACATGCTCATATACATTTGCTCACATGCGATTGGCTCTGTTGCTACTGCAGATCCCGTTGCATGAGTAGCATTGAGTGCATATTGTGGATGCCCTGCCAGCATTTTTGATGTTAACAGAGCATAAATGAGTCTTTTATGAGTCGCGCACTGATCGAAAATAGTCATATATGCGCTCATTTTCTGATCATAAATGACTCCCCCGTCGGGAGAAAATGGTACCCTAGCCGCGACTCTTCCTGATGAGTCGCTTATGACTCGTCTTTTTAATCATTTATGACTCTTTTTCGAGTCGTCATTTAATCATATAAGAGTCTTCCTCGAGTCTTATTTCCAATAATGTGCAATGAAAAAATAATGTTCTTTTTAAATTCATTAAATTTGAATTTTTTATTTGCATATATAATCTTAAACTAATTTTTATATTACAAACTAAGCAAAATAATCAAAAAAGTTGATTCATAAAATATTCAAATTTATACATATGTATGTATATATATACATATATATAGCTTAATTTAATTTAACTTTTACATTACAAAATAAAATAATATGCATATTAATATGCAGCTTAAATATTATTTAATTTAATCGCCTCCGTTTCGCTAACCTATCGTTTGCATGGACAAAATGCTTTTGCAGAATATTGTTAATTTCTTTGTCAGTGCATTTGTATTTTATATGAGTAATATCTAAAAGGAATACAAGGAGAAATGTTAATATATTACACAAGTTTTTATTTTAAGAATACATACTTTTTAGAACCGTCAAAATATAGCACCTTTCCGCACCTTCTTTATTTTATTAATTAATTTTAAGCACAGCTTGCACTCACAAGGCGAACCTTTACACTTCACGATTGCACCTTTACAAATGACAAAATTTGCACGTTTCGACATGTGCTCATAAAAAGTACCGTTTAGTTAAAATCCGTTCGTTTTTAAAAGAGAACAATAGCGTTTGGATCTCTCCAGAGAGCAGAATATGCTTGCATAGCAACATTGCAATGATCATATTCTAATCATCTGCATGCTCAATTGGCGATCGCTTTACCTTTTGTTTTCGTATTCTCAACCAATCATATTTTGAGCATATGGAAGAGTCATTTATGAGTCTTCTTTCGATCGCGCATGAGATTAATCATTTTTTAATCATCAAGGCGACTCAAAAAAGACTCCCCAAGACGACTTCTGTTAAAACAGTCTTCCAAATGCTTGCTGGGTGTTAGAGAAGACGATTTAGTCTGTGTGCGTATGTTGTACTGATCAGTTGAGAGTAGAAAGAGCGCGGGAGTGTAATTAAACTAGCCGCTGCTAAAGTTGAATTTTTCGTGTAAAATGTCCACTTTATATAGTCTAATGACATTCTGCAAAAACTTTAACGCCTATCCAGGTATTAAAAGAATCTAATTTGCTATATTTTTCAGCATGAATAAGATTTGCCGTTGAAAGAAAGACAGAATATAGAAACCGAGTAAGAACACTTAAGGTCAAAATAATTAGTACAAAGAGAGAATTAACTTTAAGCTGAAGTAATTTAATATTATTTAAAAGGAAAAGATTTACCGTTGACAGAATGAAGAGAGAATCTTAGCACAAAGTAAAAACACTTATGGTCAAAATAATGAGTACGCTGAAGGGGTTTACATTAAGCTGTAACAAAGGCATAAGGTTAACCGTTAAAAGAAAGAGTGGAAAGAGGGGGAGTTAAAACACTTGTGGGTAAAATAATATGTATAGTGTGTGAATTTGAATTGATACTGTACTAATTAAATATTAATTAGTAGCCTTGGGTTACTAGCTTTATATTGAAATCAAAGTATTTAAGCAAAACCTCAAAGCACTTTTGCACATGTCTACTAATATTGGACATCACTGTATCAGTGTTCTTGTGGTTTCTTCTAATTACCGTATTCTCTGCACACACTTGAAATCCACATGCTAAGCCCTTTACTTTGTTGCCCTTATTTTTGCTGTTGTTTGTGTCTTGATTTTCTGAACTGTTCGCTTCCCTATTGTTAATGCACTGCTCACACCACCTTGTGAACGACGACCTAGTGACATGATTGTCAACTGGCTGGCAGCATCTGACTGCATCATCTCGATAATCTACTTCAATTTAACGGGCTGTCAACGGGCTGCCTGTCTGTCTGTCTCTCCAACTGAGTTGCCGCTTGCGTCGACTGCTTAAGTGTGGTACGAAGTGCTCTAAATATAGCCGAACACGAGTGACAGTCAGTCGTCAGCTATCCTGTGTGAAGCCGAAGCAGTAACTACACAAAATGACGAAGTGTGAGTGTGACTATGTGTGTGTGTGTGAGTGTGAGAGAGTATTCTCTTCATGCTGCCGCCTGTTGCTGTTCGTTTTGTTTATCAATGTTGCACAGGGTGCTTCGCGTTAAACAGGGCATTTCTAGGCGCCTGCATCCTGTTTGCTATAAATACGAAAAAGCTCAGCGCTGTTGCGTCTGTTTTATTTTCGGTCATGCGCCAAAGCTGCCATAATAACGGTTACAACTGGCTACGCTGGCTTTTCATTTTGGCTTTGGCTTTGGCTTTGGCCTCTGCCTGGCCTCAACTCAGTATCTATCACAATTTCAAAAGCGTAGCATACATTTCTGCGCCGGAAATGGCCAACGGCGCGTAGTGTGTGTGCGTGTGTATGCGCATATCTATATACATGCATACGTGTGTGTGCTCCTCTGTTTGGTGTTGCATGTCGCGCGCGCCATGTTTGCTCAAGTAAAAGCCAAATTTGATTAATTAATTTAGCCTAAGCGACTTAGACACACACACAGTCAGCTGTATGTACTGTGAAGTCTTAAAAGTGCTAAAAAGAAATTAAATAAAAAAAAGAAACGCATTTGCAAACACCCCTACGCAAACGTACTGCAACTGCTCCCCTGCCTCTCGCCTACATTTAGTACTCTGCGTGTTCCCTTGACAATAAAATATGAATTGATGCGCGCGCTGCGCCATAGTATCCCTATATATATTATATATATTAATGTGTGTCTGTGTGTTGGTGTGACTGTGCGTGTATTGGTGTATCGTGCGTTCGACAGTATTATATTCTAGTTCGTTTTTGCTTTTATGTTATTTCATTTTTTTTTTACTTTTTTTTTTTTGCTTGTCAACTTTTTTAAGGTCAACTCGTGGCTGCGTTTGGAGGCGCGCGTTCAGCCAAAAATATTTCAACAACAAAGCGCAAAAGTTATAAAAAGAAATTTTGTGAAAGCCATTTGCTTTTGCATAGCGAGAATTTCGGGTTAAGTTTGTTCCTTTTTTTATGTTTTTTGGGGTGTGCCTATTTTATGGCTTGCACTTTTGCCAAAGTGTGCGTTGGAGCTTGCGTGTGTATGTGAATGTTTTATTGACTTTGCTGCCCTTTTTCCTTGTGCTAATTGAGTTTTAGCAGATATGTATATATATAATATATATTTAATATATAAATATATTTTTATATATATATATGTTTGCATATGTGTGTGTGTGCTTATCACTTTTATATTTAAATAAAAAAATTAAACACTAATGTTTTGCACTTTCTGTCAAAATTTGGAAAAAAATAATTAAAAACACAGCTAAAAAACTCTATACAAATTCGTTATACCATACTATAACAACAATATGCTGCAATACGATCAGGTAAATTGCTATAAACACAAATATATATTTATATAAATTATATATATGTATATGCTCAGAGATCTAAGCAGCTGCCGGCATTTACAATATGACCCACATATGCAACTGTCGCTGCTGCTGCACCACTGCACCACTGCACCACTTGCAATAGTCGCTTCAATTGTGGCACTGCAATTGTCAAATGTTGTCGCTCGTTGCACACGGCAGCAGCAGCAGCAGAAACAACAACGACTGATGACTGCAGCAGCAGCAGCAGACGACTTGGCAGTAACTGCTCCTCGGCCGTTTCCTCTTTGTTGCTGCTGAAGTACCTTTTGCATACGCGTGTGATGACTGTGATTAAGTTTTGTTTGTCTTTTGTTTTACAACAACACTGCCTCGTCCCCCCTCTCTCTCGCTCTCCTATGGCTTTGTCTCTAGCCCTACTCTGCGGCTGTGCACTTTTACACTTAGCCACAGCCAAGGCAAAATGTTAGTAGCCTAGGCATTGTTTACACTTGGAATGCCTGGCTCAAGTTTTTGCACTGCACTTGAAATCTTTTATACCACTTGACAGAGATAACTATATTTGTGTGTGTGTAATTGAGTAGAGCTATGTGAGTGTATATGTGTGTGTGTAATATATGTTTACATATATGTACATATGTATGTTTAAGAAGCTCAATTCAAATATCAAAGCAGAGCTTGTTCATAATTTTTTTAAGCAAGGCCAAAAGCGTTTGTGCCTGTGCACAATGATTTAATAAATATGCATTGTAAATGCAATAAATATAAATAATATATATATATATACATATGAAAAAAATAATAGTTTTTTTTTTTTTTTGGAAAGTGTTAAGAAGTATTAATATGAATGATTAATTATTGTTTATTATTTTTTACTTATTATTTATTATTATTTATTATTTAGTATTATTATAAATTAATATTTATTATTAATTATTTTTTACTTCTTATTACTTATTATTTAATATTTGTTGTTTATTTTTTATTTATTTATTATTATTTATTATTTAGTATTATTATAAATTAATATTTATTATTAATTATTTTTTACTTCTTATTACTTATTATTTAATATTTGTTGTTTATTTTTTATTTATTTATTATTATTTAGTATTATTATAAATTAATATTTATTATTAACTATTTTATAGTTAATATTTATTATTAATTGTTTATTTTTTATTATTTTTTATTTGTTATTTATTTTTTTTTTATTTATTATTTAACATTAGATAGAATAAAAATTATCTTTTTTTTTACTAAAAAAAAAATATATATATATTATAATCCTTGACCTTAATCCATGTATTTATTTTTTTTTTTAATTCTACTCTCAACTTTGACTCTTCGCATCAAAAGCCACAATTTAACAATTTGTAAATCTGTTAAAACTTTAGGAGGCAAAAAAAAAACAAAGGTCTTTACTGTATAATCTGTTTCATAACTTTTTTTTCACTTGACACGTCAGGGCCTGCTCCAGAGCTGACCTAATGCTCCATTTACCTTAGGTCTTGGGCAATCATCAGCAGATTTGCCAACTCCCACGCCAGCACAGATAACCTAGAAATGTCGCAGCAAATGTTTTTTGTTTTTTTTTTGCAGCTTGCCTGGCTGGGCTGCCACATCATGCATAGTCCAGGCCAGATTGGACACAATAGACAAAAATAAAAAGAGGAAAGCAAACAAAAGTTCGCACCAAGTTATCGAAAAGTTTTCGCTTTGCTGACTCAGCGCAGATGCTGCCCACACATTGAGGAGGCAAAATTATATCGTTCAAGTGTCGCTTTTTATGCACTCGCAATAAATCATTCAGACGAGGCTAGAATCTCAATCTATGCCCTTTAGGCCAGCAGTGCCTAAATAGAAGCTAAGCGAAACCTGTTGCTCGTTTTGATGAACTCTTTGTGCTTGGCGTAGCTCAAGTTTGAATGAAATTATTCTGTAATAATTATTGATTAAATGATGAACGAATTCATTAAGTGATAACTGGGTTAAGTTAATGGCTTGGAGAAAGTTGTTAGATGAAAATGATGAACTCTTGCGAGAAGTTTTTGCATTGGAGGCAATGATTATACGAAATTCTTATTCAAATGTGATATATGAATATCTATTCTTTGCATATAAAGAATTAAATTGAAAGCAAAAGAATTATAATTATCATAAATTTCAGACTAGTTTTTGAGGCTTATAGAAAATACTAGTTTTAAATTTTTAATAATTTTAAGAAATATCCATAAATACTAACAAGTTCTTCGTATTGCTTATTAAGTTAAATAATGTTCCATAATTCAGGATAATAATAATTTTATCAAATTTAAATCAATTAAACAAATAAAATTTGTTTTTGAAGCTTGGATGATGAAATCCAAAGTGAAATATATAATTTTAATTTTAATTTTTAAATTTAAATATTTATTTACATTTTATTTTGTGCAATAGTATAAAATTAAAAAATATTTTAAATTATGAAATTTAGAAATAATTGTTATATTTTATATATATATTTAAATTCCTAACTTGCCTCAAAAACTAGTTTCATTATGATAAAGTTAAAGTTCTATTCTAATTATAATTAAAATTTGTTTATTCAAAGAACTAGTTCCTATAATTCGAAATTTTATTTTAATAATATTTATATTTTCTTTATTAAAGAACTAGTTTTAAAAATTCAGAATTTTATTTTATTTATATTTAAATTTCTATGTCCAAGAACCAGATTTAATAATTCATAATTTTATTTCAATAATATTTAAATTTCTTTATTCAAGAACTAGTTTTAATAATTTTAATACTTCTCTATTCAAGAACTAGTATTTATATTTAAATTTCTATTTCTAAGAACTAATTTTAATAATTCATAATTTTATTTCATTAAGATTATTAGATCAAAAACTAGTTTTAATAATTCCCAATTTGTCCATTCAATGCTAACCTATTATTCCTTCTCTCTCTCTCTATCTCTACACTTGTGCAGCCACCTGAGAATGAGCTACAGAAATCGCATGATCATAATCCGGCCGCACTGAGCGAGCATCAGTTGCGTGTGCAGGCATCGCTACAGCGCCTGAATATACCCGACTGGTTCCGACAATACAATCAAAATGCAGCTAGATCGCCGGATGGCGCCGGTGCCGGAGGCGGCGCCGTCACCTCTGGCGGCTATAAACCGGGCAACTTTACGCGCAAGCGCACACAGGACTCGGGTCGCTGGCAGGGGCTGAACTCGAAGACGACTTCGCTCAGTTCGCTGGGTTCGCAGCGCTCTGATCGTAGTCCCCTGCTGTTGAGTCCCTCGGCGCACAGTCATCATGGCGGCCAGACGAGCAGTGTCAGCGGCTCGACGTCGGCCCATCAGAGCCATGGCCAAGGTGTTGGCGCCACGCGTTGGTCCACCTCGCATCTGAACTCCACACAGACATCGCCGAGCGTGTCGCAGCGTGGCAGCTTTGCCCGTGGCGCACCCATCAACAGCAGCTTCATGTCGGTGGCCAGCGGCGGCAGCGCCGGCGGTGTCCTTCGCAACTCCTATCGTCAGCCCTATTTGGGCTGGCGCAGCACAGAGAAACTGTCGCAGCGCACGCCCCACGAACGGTAAGTGTTTCAATGAATTTCAATATAGAAAATCAATTCAGTCTAATCGATTGTTCTTTTAGCTTGGCCAACTCGCTGTTAGCGCAACGCACATCGCCCACAACGGCTACGGCCACGAATGGCATGCGTACGCTGCAGCCAGTGACGCCGGAGATACAGAGCTCGATCAAGGAGGTCACGTCGGCCATTGTGCACTATGTGAACGATCAGACGCAGGCGCAACAGCTGCAACAGCAGCGCAGCCGTTCGGCGAGTCCCAATTCGAGGTAGGCAGCGGATCGGCATAGAAAAAAAGAAAAAGCGAACGAACAAACCGTTGCAGCCAATCTATCTATATGAAACACACACATCTAGAAGTGTTCAAGTTGTCGTAGTAGTCGCCTACTATACTCTTTCCACACCCACACCCAAACCCAACACAGTCTGTGTGTAGCTGTTATTACCAAAAAATTTGATTGTCTTCCACCAAAATCAGTTTCATTTTTGTATCTACCATATGTCCACATTCATTCTATTATTTCCTACCACTTCATCTCGTACTGAATACTTTCATTTCTATTTGGCAACTACACAACTCGCGTAGCTACCTGTAAAACAGTTCACAGTCCACAATCCACCAGCACCAGCTGCAGCACTCGAGTCGGTAGAGTTTAGAGTTTAGGCTGGCCGCCACGAGCTCAGCGATGTCTAGAGAGGTAAGCAGGCCCCAAGGCAATCCATGTATGGGCTATGTCATCCTCATCGTCTCAGTATCCTCCTTCATGTGGCTAACCTGTGACTAATCCTATTCTCTATCTACATGTGTTACTTACAACCACAAGAAAGATAAATATATCTCGTATATATATATTTATATCTGTGCTGGCTTCTACTAAAACACTAAACAAACAACTAAACCACTTTCACATCGAAAGGCAATAAGTTTGATAGACAAAAAGTGCTTGGATTTTTGCCAGCTTTAGCTGAGAATCAGGTCAGGTCAATGGGAAGATGTCGACTCTGTGGCCAAATGCAATTGATTATGCAAAGGAATTCGATTTGTATCAGATAAAGGCATTTTATATTGATATTTTCTAATCTGATATATTTTTATAATAATTTATAAAAAACTAAATAATATAGAATTGACAATGCTGCTATTTGGCAACTCTCTAAATGCGAATTTATGCCAATAGATGGCGTCGTAAGAATTTGATATCAAAAGTGCTTTCTGGAAATTATAGGGAAATCTTTCGAAATTCATTACAAATAAATAGATTAATTGTTAACTAAACACGCGATTTTAAGACTGATTTATTATTTGTTGATTAGAGCAATATTTAAACGTGCAAAGAATTATTTTAGGAAACTCTAGACTTGACTATTTCTAATTGGTGCCAATAGATGGTGCCACAGTAATTTTAAATGAAATATTTTTTTTTAATTATTGAAAAATAATTATTTTTTATAATTTTTATTAATTATTAATTTTTAAATTATATTAATTTTTTTAAATTAATTAATCAGCAACTTGAGAATTTTATATACAAATATTTATTTATATTTATTGTTATTATAATTCTTTTATTAAATATTTTGCTAATATTAAATAATATTTAAATAAA
Organism: Drosophila buzzatii; assembly: GCA_035045845.1. Lineage (NCBI taxonomy): Eukaryota > Metazoa > Arthropoda > Insecta > Diptera > Drosophilidae > Drosophila > Drosophila buzzatii. Next base: position 4,788,096 of record JAWNOS010000044.1, on the reverse strand, counting down.
ATTTATATTATTTATTTGTGTACAATATTATTATCATTTTTTTATAATATATTAATATAAATTTTACTTGTACATAAATAAATAATTTAAATTTTGTTGAAATACCTACATTGATTATGTATTAGGTAGAGTTAGATCTTTTGATATAATTTTATTTAGTTGTGTATTATAAATTATTGTTTATTAGAAGGTTCCTTAAATATTCCCTAATCTTCAATTTTTTTTTTTTTTTTTTAAATTATTTATTTGTTATTATTTTTATTATTCAGTAGAATATTTCTAAATTTTCTTTAATTTTCAAAAATTCTATTCTTTATTTTATTTTATCACAAAACGACGCTAAGATAATTCTTTGATAGCAAGTGATCCTTGAAAATTCTGAATTTAAGTAAATTAAGAAAATTATGAATTAAAGTAATTTATAGAAAATTATAAATTACTACTAAAAAAATTATTAATTATATTAATTATAATTAATTACTAGAACAAACTGCAGGAAATTTGATTTAACAATATATATTCAATTATTTCTTTGATTTGATCCGATTTGAGCTTTACATTATGGCAGCAATTAAAGTCAGTTGATGACTAAATGCAATTAAATTTAGTAACTTACAACCTGATAAGAGTATAACTTAACAGATAAGAGCAACATAGGATCATTGCGTTATTCATTTTTTTTATTAATAATTATATAGGGTAATTTCTTTAAATATTCAGAATTCATATTTTATTGCTTATTTTCAATCAGTTTTCAAAAGTTTTCTCTGCAAAGTAGAATATATTCATGCTAAAGTGTCCCTTGGTTACAAACAAAATTGTATTTAGCAATCTAAACTTTATCTGATTATTTATCAGTTCTGCAACCTTTTGTTAAGGTATTTAAAACTTTACCTCACACACACACATATATATTGGCATAATTCAACTTGCCTTTGGCCTTTTGTGGAGTATTACGTAACCTGGCTGTTGCTAATGCGATACTGAAACTCGATTATTATTATGATTATTATTATTGTTGCAGTTGCTATTGACCACACACAAAGACGCATTCAATCTGCTGCCGAGCATTGTGGCAATCAGAATTGAAATCATTTACTTTTATCAATGTAAATCGTGTGAGATATCTTCGCAGCTCTTCCCCTGTCTCTCTCTCTCACAATGGCGCCGACCCATAGAAACCGGAATTGATTCCATTTCGCTTTCATGCTGAATCTGACAGTCATCGATGCGTTGTCAGTGCAAACTGTCCCGGGGCTATTAATAAGGTTCAATCAGGCAGCGAGTGAAAGGCCTCGCCCCAAACACCGCATGCAATTTAAATGCCAACAATGCAAATGTCGGGCCCTGTCTGCCATAGGACTATCTACCCATAACAATATGCACACACATATGCATATACATATGTATTCACATGTACATATATCCTGCCTGGGCCCAGAGGCCAGTTCCTCTACCTGTGCCACTTGTCCACGTTTCTAGTGGAGCCCACTTGGCCCTACAGCGCTGCCAACTGCCAATCATTATGGAAATCAATAATATTAAAGTAGAGCAACTCACAGACAGAGGTGCTACGTTTCTGGAGTGTCTTTATGAGGCCAGTGGGTCAGTTGGCTCATTCAATACTCTCTTGCAAATATTTATGTATGAATGTTTTTTTTTTAGAAAAAAATTCTTGATTCTAAGTCAAATATTTGTATTTTCCACAACTTTTCAAAGTTAGTTTTCTATTTGAGCTACTGAGTTTATTCACTATTAATAATTTGATATATTTACTACTAAAATTGAATTTTTATAAGCAATTTATATATTGTTGAAGATCAAAAGAAATCAAGAAAACCAGCTGAAATAGATTTTTAGCTTTATTTAAAATATATTTTAATATATCATTTTTCTCTTCTATTTGAATTATCTTCAATACTCTTATTGCCAGAGAAATTTATTCATGTACTCAAATATTATATATATATTATAAAAATAATATAATATAATATTAAAAAAATAAAATAAAATAAAAAAAAAATAAATAAAAATAAATAAATAATAATAAAAAAAATAAAAATAAATATTAAAGATAAAAGATAAAAGAAATCAAACAAAAATCATAATCCTCAAAATATACTTACAATATTTGATTTTATATATATTTTTTTTAATTTTGCTAAAAGAAAGTTTTTGTATAAATTGCATTGTTATCATTTGTTAAATTGTTAATTTGATAACATATTAAAAATAATTAATTTTAAATTTATTTTCTTAAATTAATTTTATTCAACTATTTTAATAATTTTAATTTACAAATGTTTTTCTAAAAATACCAAAGAAAATAACAAATACTTTGACATTTTTCTAAAAGCTTTTCTATTGAAAAATTTCTATAATATTTAAATAGTATTCACTTGAAAAATATAATAATAATAAAAAAATTCACTTAATAATTTTTTTCCGTTTGAAAAATGTAAATTTCCATAAATCTAAAAAGCTATATGAGTTTTTTAATGATACGCATTTAAAAAATATTTGATTGGCATAAATGTTAGTTAAATTTATATTTATTTATTGTTAATTCATTTGGTAAAATCTTTTTTATATTATTATTCATTTATTCAAATCAATTTCAATTAGAGAAATACGTTTAAAAATATTATCAAAAGAATTAAAAAATTGAAATCTATAAAGATTACTTAGAAATAGTTCCAAATAAACATTTTCAATTAGAGAATATTTCAGAAATGAAAAAAAAAAAATATTTTTTTTAATTAACAAAATTTTTTAAATCAATATAATAATATATAATATAATAATATCAATATATATTTTATATATAATATTCTATATATTAATTTGTACTTTATATATTTATATTACTCAATTTTATATTAATTTCTTATAATTGTATCTTTGAATATATTTTCATTTCCGGAAAGAGCATCTGTGTACTCGAGTCGGAATATATTTGCTGAAATTGCTTTTGCTTCGTTTCTGCTAGCGTTGTCTGTAATCAGGCCGCCAGTTCGGCGCCCGTCTCCTTTCCATTGCACCTAAACGTGGCAGCAACCCTCCACAGCAGCCAACATGGACTCGTTCCATCTCTGTTGCTCGCACACTGGCATAGTTACACACACACACGCACACATAGACAGAGTCAGATGACAGCAACCCCAACCCCGTATTGTGGCATAGCCACCTCTTTTATGCTCTCGATCCCACAATTTGGCTTTGGTATTTCAGTATGTTCACATTCAGAGGCATTTCATTCGTGTGCGAGGTTTCCTGCCAGTCGCAACTCGAAAGAGCGCACAATATATATAAATAAATAAAAGAAAAATCAAAATTGAAAGAGAAAAATTATATGTGTGAGTGAGGAAAAGTTTCAAGCGTAATTATGTATATCTTTATAGTATGCTGAAAGTAGCTGAAAGTGAAGCCCGCATTTGGTAATGAGCCACACAATATGCAAAGCATTGTCTGAGGTTAGGGCTCGACGTTTGTGCAGCAGCAGCAGCAGCAGCAGCAGTGGCAGCAGCTGCCACAAGTTGAGTCACTGCTGCTGTGACGTCACATATTGATTTTACTAGCTCTGGTGTTTGTTATACTTCTTGTTATTGTTATTGCTGTTATGCCGTTCTGTAACTTTTATCTAAGCATTGAAATATTTAACTAATTGTGCAATTGAAACCTTTCACAGAAAGTGCTGGCTGGAGAGCAGCTTCGTTGGCACACGTCCCCTGGACTCACCGCAAACGCCCGTCATTGACAGCAGCAGCAGCCCGCCCACAACACAACAGCAGCTACAGCTACAGCTACAGCAGCAGCAGCAGCAACAGCAACAGCAACAACATCTTCATCAGCTTCATTTGGATGCCACAGCGGTGGTTGCCATTGGACAGCCGCCACTACGCATGAACGGACTTAGCCGAGTCGGCGGCGGTGGCGGTGAGTCCACCATTTATATATGACCCCAGCGGCAGCAGATTTAGCTGTTGCAGCAGGCGTGCTTAGAGCTTAGAGCATAGAGCATAGAGCTTAGTCTATAGCAAACAACCCAACTATCTACAATATATTTCATTTGTTTTTAATTTGAGCAACAATTAGTTATCACAAAGTCGTTTTGTAATGTGCACAAACAGAAACACCAATGAGAGCTGCGTACATAGACAACAATAAATATGCAACGCACAACTACATATATACATATCTATATACTCATACATGTGTGTGTGCATTTGTATGGTAGCTTAGCGTATAACTAAAACACACACACACACACATCTGTAGCTTGAATTGCAAATTTTCTACATTTGTTTATAATTTGTAATTTGTATTGAGCAAATCAATTTTAACCAGGTGCAAATGCATTTTAAGTTTCATTGCAACGATTGTAAATTACGAAAAGAAAAACACACACACATATTTTTTATAAATAATTGAAATGCATTCATTTGAAGTTGACAACATTTTGAGTAATATCTTTTTAGTCTTTACTACAATTTATATTTTAATAAATTTACTATTTAATTTTAATTAATTATTACGTAATAAACACAGCTATATGGCATACAATTGATTTATAATTGTATTATTATTATTATTATTATTATTATTATGTTTATGATGTGCATTATATAATTATGATTATTATTATTCATATTTGTACTCTTATGATTATTGTACTCGTCCTCCCTCCTTGTCACATAGTTTTTATGCTCAACTCATGTCGTCATAGCCTACTTATCTGCGCATAAGTTTGCTATGATTCCCCATTGGCATAAATTCAATTCATTTACGAAATTCGCTCAAAATCACTTTTAACTTTCATTTGGATTTTCAATTTTAGGCTTGGTTTTTAAAATTAGAAAAATTCACGTAGCTAACCACAACTCCTGGAAACACACACACACACTCACACAATAACAAAACAAAATATAGCGTGCTATAAATTTAAATATCTTTTATATCTGTGTATTTATACATAAATGTATTATCATTTTAAAATGCAACGAACGATTCGAAGAGATTTTTATTTCGATCACATATTTACTTTTATGCTATATAATTTTTGTAAAAATTATTATTATTATTATTATTATAATTATCTAAAGAATATAACGATATCGAAGTGCTTTATAAACGTCGACAAAGCGGGCTTAGCCCTCGCTCGCTCACGGTGGCTACAACAATAAAAACTGAACAATATTTTACTCAAAAACAAACAAAGATCAACAATTTATATTTTTGTAGTTTGTGCAATGTTCTTTCTTATATTTATTTTCCTTTTAGCTGTAATTGTAGCATTTGCCTAGTCGTGAATAATACTCACTTTGGCCTTGTACATAAAACATTTTCTCAGTGTAATTTCCCGTTCGCCTTTTGTTTCATCTCATGTTATGAGCATATGCAATACCCTACCATTTAGTTATAAGAACATTTAATGCGCTATATATTTTTTCAAGCCTAACAACAATTTGTTTTTGTATTCTTATATTTTATGCCGTGCATTAATTACAAAAAAAAATAAATACATATTAAAAACAAAATTTGGCCCCCTTAAAAAACAATCAAATTGTAAAAATTAAAAAAAAAAAAAAAAAAAAAATTGCATCTGTAGCGCCTGAACGCTCGTTGAGCAGCGCATCGCTAGAAGATGTCTTAGCCTCACTTTTAGGACTGCCAACTACCTCCTCCTCCAACAGCCAGAACACCAACAGCAACCACAACAGCAACAACAGAAACCAAGCGACAGCGGCGACCATTGCAGGGTCCTCGACGACAGGTATGAACCTGTAAGTTTTGTTCCAATATAACCGCTACCCAAAGAGTAAAATAAATAAATACAAATAATAAAAAACTTAAAAATAACAGAAATATGTGTGGATTTATAAAAAGTAAATTAAATGAGAATTAAATGAGTTCAAATGGGTATAGGCAAAAAACGAAACTTCCGTTCTTGTTTGTTGTTCGCATATAAAGCTCTATATATACTCCTATATAACTGCATATTAACTAAATATATACATGTATCACTATATATCTATATAACTGATGATCTATGCTCAGTGCTATATGTTTTCTTTTCTTTTCTATTACCTTTCTTTTCATAAACTCTTTCTCCCAATTGTTTTTTGTAGTTTTGTTGAAGTAATCTTCAAATCCCATCAAGCGCATCTCTAGTTCTAGCCTTACTTTCCATACTTTCTTTCATTTTCTAGTCTAAATTACACTGAGAAAAATACATACATATAGAATAAGATGAGTTTCGCTGCGCTTGCGTCGTTTTGCAACACTGAAAAAAAATATACAACACACAAATTATCTCATAATAAGAATTGCCCAGCATGCCTTAAGTGCCCCAAGATTAGTCGGGAACTGCTCCATTGAATGCTCATTGTTGTCGTTGTTATACTGTTGTTATACATGCATATCTGTTATACTGTTATACGCTTCATCACTAATCAGCTCTATACGCCTATATATATGTTTGTGTATGTGTGTATCGTATATTCCACAGCTACAGATACAGCTAGTCGTGGTCATCAGCTGGAGGTGCTAACGACAGCGGAGCAGCAGCTGCTGCGCCGTCGCAGCGAGGGTGACGCGCCCACCCAGAAGCAGAAGTCACAAAACCAAAGCCAGACACAAGCACACCAGACACTCAGACAGAGCCAATCCCAATCCCAATCTCAATCGCAATCGCAATCGCAATCCCAATCCAACTCTCAATCACAGCCACAGCATCAGAGTCAAGGCCAAGGCAATGCCAGCAATCGGCGCGTATCGCTGGGCGACTCCAACAGCCACGCCCACACGTCGGACAGCAAAGGCAACAGCGGCGGCAACATCAACAATGGCAGCGCCATCTTTGGCACCGCCAGCGACCAGCTGCAGATCCGGTGCCGCAACACCAAATGCGATGCCAGCGCCACGCCCGCAGAGGCCAAGAAGCTGTACAAGTCATGCCACAATTGTACCCATCTATATTGTTCACGTGAGTGTCGGCGCGCCCACTGGGAGAAGCATCGGAAGGCGTGCCTGCACTCGCGCGCCTCCAACCTGTGCCGGCAGGTGTTAGCCACGTGCAAGGACGACGTCGACTCGCAGCGCCATCTCAGTCTGCTCGCACGCAAGGGCAGCATCTCGCAGGGACGCGGCGTGGTGCGTGTCCTCTTCCGCAGCGCCGAGGCAGCGGAGGGCTTCATCAAGCACGGCTTCCAGTGCATGGGCGAGGCATCCTATGTCCGTTGGCCAGACCTAATGCCAGCCGAAATGGGTCTGGAACTCTACTCGGAACTGCTGAAGCTCAGCACCGAATACAAGCCCGAGTCCAAGATGCTGATCTACGTGGCCATCTGTGTGGTCTCCGAGGCACCGGGCATGGGTCAGGCGCCGGTGCGCTGGGAACGCCAGCTCGTCTCCCGTTGCGCCAAGCTGAAGCTATGCAAGAACGTGCTCGCCGAACTGGAGCTGCAGCAGCAGGCGTTGCAGCAACCGCTCGCCGTCATGGCCGTGCCGGAGCGTACCGAGATCCTCATACTCACCTTCAATCCGGGCCTGCGCACCGTGCCCGGCAATCGGGAGCTAATACTGTCAAACATTCTGGACATTCTCTCACGTCGCGGCGTGCTGCTGCGCAAACACTATCCGGAGATCTATCAGCGCCTGCAGACCTACACCGAGGGCCAGACGGACAAGTTCAATCCGGTGACGCTGCATCCGCGCGACTCGCAGACGGGCCAGAGCTTCGTTTGCATCATTATGCCCGTGCACACGGACAGCGAGTTCATCAAGCTGCCATCGGCGGCGGATGGGGGCGGCAATCGTGTCACGACTATCGATGTCGGCTCACCGGCCGCTCTCGCTCAACTGGACGATGATGAGCTGCTGACACGCACCACCCCAGCGAGTTGATTGAAGGCGAGCAGCAACCGCAGCAGCAACAACGGCCGACAGAGGCGCAGCGGCAGCGCCACGCCTCCGCTCGCCTACGGCGATGTCCTTGGCTGTGGCCTGGAGAGCACGCGCATGTGAGCAGCAGCCACAGCTACAACCTTAGCTGTCGATCGCTTCCCGAACTTGCTCTTTGATTAGCTCATAAGTCTCTAAACAAGTCGCTTCTTCTATCGTTCTCTATCTACTCTAAAATATTCATGTTAGTTAGTCGACTGTTCTGTTATTTCAATTAGCTAGTGGGCGTGGCAGTCGTATAACATTAGTGCCCTCAAATCCCTAAGAAAGTCACATACACACACACACACATATAAATACACTCGTTGTCTGGTACACCAAGAACTCTTAGCACACATATTTAGGCAAAAAAAAAGAAAGAAGAAAACTCTCGAAACTATTTTGGGGCATTGTCCGCAACAAATACTACAAACTACCAAAAAATGCTCTAACTTTTAATACTAACGGTAACAAGTCAAGCTTTACTATCATATATCTCTGAGCTTAGAGCTGGCAGCATTTGCAAGAGTCACATGCAAAAGCTAACTGCTATATAACTGCAACACACAATGTGTGAAATGAATGACTGCACTGCAAATACCGTAGGTCCTTAATTGTATCCTGCAGCTTCCAAATATTGAGACAGAAACTAAACACTCTAATGATTGATTATACATATAATACAATAATAATAATTATTATTATTATAATAACTACTCAACATACAGTATAGCTTAAGAGCCCACAAATAAATTAAACATTTTTTGGGTACAAATTCACACACAGACATAACAATTTCCTATGTAAGCTGCGGCGCAACTCAACCTCACTTTTTATAATGCAAAGAAAGAAAAAACATACATATTACAAACAAACTACAATTAAGTATTTATGTGCATCCCTCTCTCTCTCTCTCTCTTATATATATATATATCTTCTCTATGTGTTAAACGTAACAAATGGCAAATGATTTGCTTATGGCCTTATTTAAAGTTTGTTAAATTTGTTCTGCCCATCCGAAACGTAACATTTTGTAGCCTTTTAAATTAGGTTTTTAATTTATGTGTAAGTCAGATGCGAGTCTAGGTTAGCTTAAATATACCTATTAGTTAAATTTGTGTACTAAATACAACTAGAGTTGAGAATCAAAAGATAATAATATTAAAGCCCAATAATCAATTTTGAAATTCACTTTTAGCTAAAATAAATATTTAGATCGATAATTCTCTCCCACATATTCCTTTTGCTAGTTCAAATTGCTTAACAAAAACACTACAAATTTATACATTTTTGTGTAAATAATACAAAAACAATAAACATATATAAACATACATATGTACATGCATACGTTCAAAGAAAGAAACGAGTAAACGCGCTTGAATGATCAATCACATTTCTCCACATTCATTAGCCCTGAAAAATATATAATGAAAACTGTAAGTTGTTTAGTACTTGTAAGAAGGACTTGAAAAACAATAAATAAAATGCATTCAACATTATTAAAATTAAATAACTATTATTATATGCATTCATATTTTTTATTTATTTAAGCTTCAGAAACAGTGGGTTTAACCAATTTCTGATTTGGTCTAGCATGTTCGTTTGATATGGTTGAAGTTCAAGGTTTGAGTCTAATTAAATTCAGTCTTTTAAAAGAATAATACAAAGAAAGGAAAGAGAAAATCATAATGTGTTTTAACCAACATTTATCAAACAAATCCTGATTATTATAATAGCGCAGTGGTTAATCTGTTTGGCAGTGGAGCTTGCATAAAAGACATCCCAGGTTCAAACTCCGCTGTTGTCACAATGTATTTGATTATTTGAAAAATATGCATGTAATTGATATTGGAAGTTAATAACGATGACATTAAGAGTCGTTAATGGTCTAGTGGATATGCAGTCCATACAGTGATGTTGAAGTCCGAGGATCGAGCCCCAGTTGTGCTGTACACAGTAGGAAATATGTATATGATATGGAAGTCGTTCAATGATCGATCTTATGTATGTTTCTTAATTGTTAATAATTTACTAATGTTTAATAACTGCAATAATTAATCTTAATTGTTAATAATTTACTAATGTTTAATAACTGTAATAAGTAATAGATTCAAGTATGGAAAGTATCTAAAATGAAGTTTCTTCCTTAATTGATATATTCTGCATTATTTTATTCAATCGACCAATTTGAAATTTTTTTTGTGCTGCAACAATTCTTTTAACGCTTTTGTTTAAAATAATACATTACACATTGAGTAGCGCTCACAGGCCTCTTTATCATGAAGTGCGATATACCATCAAACATTTGGAATTGTCAAATTTGGCGAGGTGCCTGCTCAGGAAAATAAGACAAAAATCAAAGATCAACTCTATTTCAGCCATTTGAAGGACGATCTTGATGTCCTTTTGTAAATCAATTTGGCTTGCCTCAAGGATTGAGAATATGCAATCCTTTTGGTGATAGTCCTTCAAATGACGGAGTTTTAAGGAGTTTTGTAATACAAAAATGCGTAATAATTTGCAAGTCCTTTGAAGGATTTGCAAAATGATAATGTCAAACTATAGCTTTGGCTCAGGACTACATTTGTGCCAAAGGACATCTATTTCGTCCTAGTACTTTCGGAGTTATAAAGGATTCTTGTTTTTGTCCCATTTTTTGAAGGCATTTATAGATAAAATTCAAACCAAAATAATGCCTTGTAGATGAAAAATCATTGGAATTCCTTTTAGACAGCAACCATGGGTAACCAATAAAAAAAACATCTCAAATTATTCAAATATGATTTATTTATTAAAGTTATAATTGTTTTGTCGTGTAATACTTATTTAGATTTACATAAATTGTATTTAAAATGTATGTTTTATGGTCTTATCAGCTAGTATTGTTTTTAAACGAATTAATGTACTATCCATATGTCTATACATTTACCGATTGTACGGATGTGTATATTATGTATATAGTACATGCCTGCGTAGATTCTTACGTATTTGCTTTTGATGTGGCTATCGTGCCCCCCTCGCTTATATAAATCCGTGTAAATTACAACTACAATTTGTATACGGAAATAGACTATAACACTTAAATGTACCACACATTGCGCCGTATCTATGTTACATTCTATGAATAAATTAGGTTCGATTCGTTTCGTTTGATTAACGTAAAAAAAGCGTTTTTGGCGGCACTCTTTCAAGTGCCTCCAAGCCCAATTTTGTAGAGCCCTACATGAAAAACTACGGTATAAAAAAAATAATAATATGTATAACATTAATGGTGCCTAGCTGGTAATGGTGATGATGACGATGCTTCTCTGCCTTATTTATGTACAGGCGCCAATTCAGTAGTTTGATGCAGCACTGAAGGCGGCGCCGTGCTGTGGCGACTGATTTGCGCGCCGTTGTTGTTGTTGTTGTTCCTGTGTCGCAGCCATCTGATAATAATAGCCTGGATACGGCTGTGTTGGAAATGTTCCAGCCGATGCGGATCCCGAGCCCGATGTGTAGGCTGCAGCCGTTGACGCAGTTGTGGCTGCACTGTTCCCCTTGGCATTGGCACGTTTTGCTCTTATCTATAATCCACCGATTATAACCTCCTGTTGTGCATCGTCATCCATGTCAGGCAGTTCTTGCTTATGCACAACCATGCCATCACCGGCTGGCTGCCTGGGCGCCGTTTGTCCATACTTCTGATGAATGCCACGATGACGTTTCAGAGCAAAGCGGTCAGCAAACGCTGCTGAGCATATCTCACATTTATACGGTTTTTCGCCTGAGTGAACCTTGGCGTGATTTTTTAGATGTGCCGCCTGTGAGAAAGCTGAACCGCATATCTCACACTTGTATGGCTTTTCACCTGTGTGAATGCGACGATGGTTCCACAGCGTGGCATGGCGCGCAAAGCCCTTGTCGCATACGCCACAAACATAGGGACGCTCGCCACTGTGCGTACGCTCGTGATTCTTGAGATGCGGCGATTGCGAGAATTGCATGCCACATGTCTGACATCTGTAAAAGCAATGAAACGCGCTGTTAAGAAAGCTGAAACCCCGGAATATACAATTGCCACCTACTTGTACGGCTTTTCGCCAGTATGTATGCGTGCATGGTTCTTTAGGTAGACAGCCTTGGCAAAAGCCAATCCGCAGATGGTGCACTTGTAGTTCTTTTCGCCGCTGTGCAGTTTCTTGTGTGACCACAGGCTGGAGTAGCGTGAAAAGAGACCGCCACAAATGTTGCAGCTGAACGGTTTACTGGGATTTCTGCAAATGTATGCGCATTAGTTTAGTAAGAACTTTTGCATTTGCTTTTCTAGGAATACTGACTCTGTCTTTACGGTCACCGAATTTTGCTTAACAGAGCCACCGGCGCCATGTGTGTGGTGTGTGTGCTGCTGGCCCATCAGCACTACGCCGGATCCATTGCACTTTTGGCACTTGGTCATCTGTTGGCTATTGCGTTTCTTCACCGGATGATGACCCGACGAGCTGGGTTCACGTTTGGGAGTTGTTCCGCCCGTTTGCTGAGCGACAATCTGTTGCAGCTGAGCCTGAGCCTGTGGTGTGGTTGATATGATTTGCACAGGATGCGTCATTTGTCCTATCGGAAAAGAAGATTGGTTAATATAAAAACATAACATAAAAAGAGATAGTTAGCGATTACTTACCATCAGGGGCTACAAATATTTGCTGTTGTGCAGCTTGTTCCGCCTGCATGCAGGATTCGCAGCGCACTTGCTTGGGTCCTTTACGCTTTGACTGATGCAGTATGGGATTGCCACAATTGATGCATTTACTCGACTTGGAGTTGTCGTGCTGCTGCTGTTGTTGCTGCTGCGACGATTGCTGTTGTTGCTGCTGCTGCATAACAGATTGTTGCACTGGTTCCAGTGTATCGGAAGCTACGATTTGTATCTGACCCATCTGGCCATTGCCGGTGAGTATGTTCTGCGTCTGCACCAGACCCTGGGCATTAACCACCGTTATGGCATCTGACGACTGCTGGTTGTTATGCTGTTGTGAATCTGATCCGTCAGTGTGCATCCGCTTGTGCGCATTGAGCAGCGCCAAATGTTGAAACATCTCCGAGCAAACATCGCACTTGAAGCTGATGTTCGATATTGTGTTTTGGAGCGGAGAAATCGTCTGTAGGGTGAAAATAAAAGCATATTAAAAGTTGGGCCAACGAATAGTATAGGAATTGTGTGCTAGAGAATTTCTAAATCTTTTGGTCATTCAAAATATTCCCTGTTTTTGCGGCTTTTATTAATTTACAAAATTTGCTGCCTAAATTGGTTTTTGAATATGCAATCAAGCGTAAGCGTTTTAGGATTTAACAATATAGTTAAATGAATCTCTTAAAGTAGGCGGCGTCTTTAGAATAATGTATTTGCTTTTGGAATTGAGTTATTAAATATTAAGATATTTAATTGAGTAGTTGAATTTGAGACACTTTGGAAATTAGCAGAACAGAAAAAAAAATATTTTATTCGATTCTTCTATTAATTTGTTAATGAAACTGTTACATAATTGTTCGAGAATCGTACGAATAAATTACGGTTGAAGATTTTTAATTAGTAAGTGATTTAATTTGTGTCTTTTTTTATAATTAGAAATGTGCTCCGAATTATGCATGCCTTGGGCATATGCTAAAAGCAATTGAAATAATTGAGCTTGAGTTATCGCAAGCCGAAACACAATTTATCTAAGCAAATATTTATAGACATATGCCTTGGCTATCAATTTCCTTCATAATTTTGTTGCCCTAAAAACCGCTTTGAGCGAGAGAGCTTACCGCCGCAATGGGCTTATTTTGATTGACAATCTGTATGCGTCCCTGTGCATCCACAGTGGCTATTCCAAGAGCAGTTCCCTGATTAAGAGGCATCCCGTTGACCAAAGCGTAATTGTAGCCGCCCACTGGCTGGGCAATGTAGCACGTCTTATTGTCGTCTGTGGTTGCCAACTGTGCTAAATTTACAGTGCCGCCATTGCCCTGTAAACATAAATCAAATAAAATGTATTTTATTTGGGATTTTATTTTATTAATGAACCGCGCGTTCAGTGATGTTGCCCACTCACGTTTGTTGTATAGTAGAAGGTGGGCTGTTGGTCGGCCTTTTGGCCCTCGATTTTGGGTTGTTTGAGGATGGTGCCGTCTGCTGTTTGGTATTGTATGGTTGCCGGTTGGCCGTTGATGGCGTTTGTGAATATTATGTTTTTGGTGAGGTCTTCCATTATGTGCGCAAGTCACTATTAACACAGAATAAATTCAATAATTATTTTTTACTCACGCTGAAAAAATGCTGCGAAATTTGTTTAAATAAAATGCACAATGGATTATGTTTTACAACACTGTCGACGCCAATAATGCGAGTGTGGGAGCGAGACAGCTCTAGAGCACACACGTCAGCGAAAAACGACTGATTAAAAATGGCGACGATGAGACAAAAAATATGTATGCGCTGCACACACATCACAAACGAATACAAAATTACAACTTCAATTGAAATGTGCCGCTGTCTACTAAACAATCGTACCAAGTTTTAGCGCGTTTATACACATCCACCCATTGTAAATTAATCACAATTTCATATATCTACACTTTTACGCTTGATTTGGCAATTTACCTTTTACGCAACCAACCACAAAAAATTGTTACTGCTGCGCCTCGCACGCCCAGCGCAGCACACACAATTTCTTTATTCGTTTAATTTAGGTTGGAGCAGTTATTTTAAACACCATGCGTACGACCGGTTATCTAGTTTTTATCCACTTTATTTTGTTTGGAATGAAAGCAAAACTCTATTATTGTTTTTTCTTTCTCTAACAAATTAAATTCCAGCACAAAAACCTTCTGCTCGTTTGTTCTTTCGTACGTTCGAATGTGGACTGCTGAAGAGAGACGGAGAGTGAAGAAAGTTAGGGAGAGAGCAGTAGCGCATTAACCGCAATGCAGAGTTGCCAGACTGTACGCACCATCAATATGGATGGCCATATCACGAATATCATAAAATATAATATAAAAATAAGTAAAAGTAAAATAAAATATTATAGCGTTATTATATTAAAATTAAATTATTTCTAATACGTATCTACGATTTTGTAAATTTATATAAAATGCAGATACAGATTTAATACGAATAAGAACGTATTTTGTAAATTAATCTTGTACAAATTTAATATGAATGAATTTTTGGAATTTGCTAAGCGCGCGGGGTTTCCAATGTATACATATGTAATTTGGCGTATTGAAAAATTTAAATTTTGTCGAAAACATGTAGATAATTTATGTACAAGTGTGACCATATCTTATTGAGCTTAAAATCCTAATTTGTGTATTGGGGATGAACTGTACAAAATATTGCAAGATGCTGTTTAAAATGCGTCAACGTAGAGCGTGAATGGCAAAATTTAAGTGAATGTTTGGCGCCAAAAAAAAAATTTTAAATTCAAAATAATCCACAATACCACAATGCTACATTTAAATGTAAATTTGTATCTCAATTGTTACTATGAACTTTGGTAAATTTGCATTTCAAACAAAATACACCCGGCTTTATGCCAATGCATATGCCTAAGCCGCCCACGCTTGTAGCCGTGTATTGAAAGTTATAAACTGGCTGTCGTTGTCTACGCTGGTCCAGGTCCAAGTCCAGCGTCGTGTCGCCGTCATAAATTACACTTTCAAATTATTTGCAACATTGCATTTTGGAAAAGCTGAAGCTGAATTTGGGTCAGCCGCTGTTGTTGTGTTGAAGACATTTTGTTGGCGGCGGCGGTGGCGGCGGCTACGGCGATGGCGGTAGCGTTGGCAGCGACCACAGCAGCCTTCAAACTAATGCTCATTTCCATTATATTTTATTCATTTGCCTCAAATTAATTGCTTTGTACAATGGACGTTGCAGCTTTTTGGAGCGCAAAACAGCAGACAGCAGCATTGTTGCGTCTTGCAAAACGTTCAAAATAAAAGAAGAAGACGGATGCGCGCAGCCGCAACAGCAACTGCAACAGCAACAGCAACACCAATAACAACAAATATAAGATAATTAAGTATACAGCAGCAGCAACAACAACAATTACAGCCATGTACTTAGATTGCAAATTCATTTTTTGGTTCAACGTTCTGCTTGGCCCAAACAGTTTTCATGCTGCACGCTTCGTTGCACATCATTGCATTAATTTGTACGTTAAAAGTTAAAATTTGAAGAAAGAAATATTTCAACATGTATACATTTGTGGCATTTGTTAATGTATTTTCATGTGTATATAGCATGCATTTATGTATGTTTGTTTGTCTGACTGCAAAACACGAATTGCCGCCTTTGTTGTTATTATAATTAAGTTCATGGCGTGCTGCCTGCCTTATGCCTTATGCCGTTTTATGTACGAATTGCTGTAAGCACTTTCAAAAAGCCCATAAAAATAGCAACGCAATTGTCTGACAAACTAAATCAGCGCAAGTGCGTGGAGAAATTTTCACTTCACATTAGCTCCGGCTGTTGTAATACTAGAGCCATACGAAGCAGGAAAACAACAAAAATAAGTAAAAACAGCCAAAAAAAAAAAAAAAAAAAAAAAGTGAAGCAAAATCAACATAATCTCTAAACATTGACGGCTTCGCGCTTGTGTCAAACGCATTCAAATGAGCAAATTTTAGAATTGTTAAGCCCACTAAACAGCAGCAGCAGCAGACAGCGGCGCCGGCGTCGGACGAGTTTTCACTTTTGTTCATGCAAAAGAGACCTATTCGCTATCGCTTTTCATACATATACATATATAAATATATAAAACTTCTTTTTTTTTACATTTTTACAGTTAATTTATGCCGGCAACGAATTTTCACTCTCGCTATTTTTCCGCATTTTAGACTCTGTCTGGGAAAGTGGGCAAGCACAACGACGGCGCATCCGCCAAAAAAAAAGCTAAAGAAGAAATAAGAAACGACACAGAAATGAAAAGTGCGCTTTTAAAAATAGCTAAAGCCAGTCAAGAGTCTTCCAAGAGTCTGAGCCCAAAAATTGTGGATCCCGTCAGTCGCGACGGTGACGACGACGGCGATTGCAGCTTGTGGGTTAGATTAGAAAGTGGTTGGCTTCGCTTCATCGTTCCAAAGCGCCAATGCTCCATTGCTGCATCGATGGCTGCAGATTCTTTTGCAAAAAGGAAAAAAAAAAAAAACTAAAGCTTGGCTGGCTAGCAGTGCAATGCACACACAGACACAAACACACACATACACACATTAATTGGCATTTTTGCATGCGTTGGTAGGCAGCTGGAACCGGCTGCAGCTGGTAGTGCTGCCATGGCTGCTCAACGCTGGACACCAATGAAAGAGAAAATTGGCCCCAAATCAAGTTCACTATCATTGGCCGACGGCGTCGCAGCACTTTTTGTGCAAACTAATATTTTAAAATTGTTGATTATGATGACTTTTCATTTCGTTCGTCGAGAGATCTGGATTGTGCAGCAGCATCAGCAGCATCATCAGCAGCAGCAGCAACACCATCAGCGTTAGCATCAGTCAAATTGCACTTGCAAGTGATTTTTTTGTTTGTTATCTCTTTCTTTGTTTCATTTAATTTGACGCTTGAATGCCGACGCCGACGCCGCAGGCCGAGTGTCCATTAGCCATGGTTGGAGTGCAGCTGCTTGAACTGCACATTAAGCATACGCAGCTTTGGCCCAGCCCACCAACTTTGGCTCACATGCGTCTATTACTTAACATAACACTACCTCTCCCTCTCTCTCTCCCTCTCTTTCAGTTATTCTCTTTCTCTCTCTATGTGGAAATGTAAATGTCTAGGTAATATTTCACGGCACATTACATTTTTGGCCAGGCTTTTGGCAAGAGTCGTCGAAAGCTATTTATCATATTGCACATCGGCGGTGCGCCCAGAGAGCTTCCATTCAGGAAGCAACTGTGCTCTTGGCCACCTGGCTTGACCTGGCTTGCCTCAATGTCAGCAGACGTCGCTCAGCCGTCATATGACTTTGGAATGCGCATATTTTATGTTTATTTTCGCTTTTCGCCTTTTTTGGCTATTGTGGGCATTCAGCCAAGTTCTGCTAGGGTAAAAGCTTACAGCTTACTGAAGCGTTCCAGTTGTGCATGGCAAATTTGTCTACGCATTTCTGGGCTTAAGGTTAGCTGATTATGTGACCCAATTGTTCACTGAGGCAAGCAAATTGCCCGATAAGAATCCAAAGCCAGAACCGTTAGTACGTGGGTGCCAGCCCAGTGTGAGATATGTTCAAGCCATATATTTTTCCACACGAAAACTGGCAGAGTGTAGTTCTAAATGTTGTGAATACTAATTAGTGGACTCTGCCTAGCAAGTAACAGTAGACTGCTCTACAGACTTAGTGCACTGTTAATGTCACGCTGTTAACTTCACATTAACATATTCATGAGCAACATTTTTGCCAAGTAACAGCAGTCGGCTAATAATCTTGATTCATTCAATTAGAATTTTTTTATTTTCTAGAATATGTCCTATATTATTTTCGTATTATACCAACTACATATTCCAGTTTCATATGCGCATTATCCCATCACCTTGAAGAATTATATTCTGATTCTTGGTAACAAATTAATTTTGGCTTTTGTAATAAACAAAGCAAAATTTGTAAAATAACAGCAGCAATAGCAGCAGCTGCTTAAGACCTTGAGTCTTATGAATTACAGCTGAGGATTTTCTAAGAAATGCTCGCTTTAATTTAAATAACATTGAAAGCTTCCTCAATTACCATGCTTTTAATACAGTTCACATGCTAAGCCCAAGCATAAATCCGCTCTAATTTACACGGCTCACCAAGTCTCAAACGATTCATGATTTGACCCTATCGAAAGCTTTTGACTATTTAGACATGCTCTATGCCTAGTTGTTCACATAGCCAGGCCGACATGATCCGGTAACCTTCGCAGCACAAATCGGAACCTTTTCTTCTCTTCTCAGATGCAGATCATCGGGCATATGATTATATAGCACTTATTTGGGGTCAGCTATAAATTTCCGTTGGAAAGCAAAATAGAAACTATATAATTAGTAATGGCTCTAGGTACGCCTGGAGGCGTTCCGTTTTCTAAGGCCACAGTCGCACATGACAGCAACAGATGAAGAAAAATAAAAATAAAAAAAATTAAAGAAGAAAAAAAGCTTCAATACTATATTTATATTCATCCCAAAAAGCAAAGTCAGCGCAAATGAAACTGAAAACTCTCACACGCCGAACGCGGCCTGAAGATGACAGATGACAATGATATATGGGATTCTTGAAATTGAAACCGAGTTGAGAAGAAATCAATATGTTTGTTTGTTTGGTCTGTACAGTGTATGCAAACGTTGAGTGCGATATGTGGAGAGGAGCCAGCCGATGGCTGATAGCTGTTGGCTGATGGCTGTTGGCTGTTGGCTGATGGCTGATGGCCGCCGTTAAGAAAACAACTGCAATTGACTTTCGCGTCGTATGACACTTGAAGAGCGCTGGTGGAATGATGATGGAACAACTGGCCAAAAGGAACCGGGAAGCAAAGACCCGCTGGAACAGAAACTGGCTAGAACCACTTTCTACCATGAGCGCAGCAATTCGTCTTTCGTTTGGGGCAAAGTAAAAGTCAATTTCTTCACCGTCTGTCGCATTATATATAAATAAACATTTTGGGCCGAGACGACGACGTTTTAATTTGGTTTTTGGTTTGGTCTTTTTTCAGATTTTTTTTTTGCTTAATTACGGCATGAAAATCGTAAACCGTTTTATGCTTTTTTAAGGGCAGCGGAACAAGAAAAAGAAAAAAAAATGTTTGTGCGTTTTTGGCAGCTGTTGGGCAAATTTGTTTCTGTTGCTTCTGTGCTCATTTCTCTTTGTTTGTTTTGGTTGGGTATGATGAAAAGGAAATGGGAAATTATTACGAAAATTATGTTGCGCTGCTTGGGAAATTGGGCCATACTAAGCGAGAAGTAAACAAAAAAAAAAAATAGACAACATAAACAAAAGACTTAAGACACAAACTTGAAGGCGACGGCAGCTGCGCCCGCATCCCATTCAAACAACAAATTAATTATAACATGCAGCCGTAGAGGCAGCAGCAACGTCAGCCCCGCTTGTCTTCTGGCCAAGCGCATTAATTATGCCAAAGACAAACAAAGTTGTCGGCGCGGGAGTCTAAGCTCCAAGCACAGTGGAACTAGGTTACACACGAAGCCATCGCCATCACCATCTACATCGCCATCGCCATCGCCATCGCCATCTCCAGCTGTTGCTGCGAAAGTCGAGCAAGAATTAAGGCTGCTCCATAAAATTCAATAATAGACGATATTAAATATGAAAAAGAATGGAAATGAGTCGCATGTATAAGGTATGATTCTATGTATGGATCTATATCAGTTCGTAGTCGATATATGAAGCAATTTCTTCTATTCGTTTCTACGTGTACAGCATGGCAAAATCTGATGTTTGAGTTCATATTCATTTATTTTGCTGAAGATGTGCTTAATTAACATTTATTTTATTTGCACTCTTTCTGCTATTTCTATTGAGGTTCGATATATAATTATTATAAATTAATTCTGTTCGAATGAATTTTTGTTCTGTTCTGAATTTTTGATTGGAAAATATACATTAAAGTGAAATGTTTTTTTTATTTATTTATTTATTTTTTATTTAATTTAATTTATTATTATTATTATTATTATTATTATTATTTTTTTTTTTTTTGGTTATAATACTCTAGCATCAAATTATGCAAAAATTAAATCTCTAAAGACTTAATATATTTTCAATATAATAGAATTTTCTATATAAGAAAATCAAATATGATTTTAATCAATAATTAATTATTTAATTAATTAATTAAAATAAATTTCAATATTTGCTAATTGAGTAAAAAAAATAAATGAATATGAATAATAATGAAATATGTTTCTAATTATAAATATAAAGAAATAAATAGAAACTTTAATCAAACATAGATTTGCCCTTTATCAAGATTATTCTACATTAACTATATATATTTGTAATAAAATATATTTAAATACATTTCCTTATCTCTCCCACACTTTTTCAAATAGTTCGCATCTCGCGCCACTGTTTGGGCTGGCAATAATTTAGTGACGCAGTGTCAGCCGAAATCGCATTCTTAATGATTTGCATAAAATGGCAATGCGATAAAGTAATCAACCCAAATTCAGTGCAAAGATTCGCACGGTTAGCTGCCGCAGCATCCGCTTGATGCGACGCCAGCGTCGCAGCCAGCGCTGACGCCAGCGTCGCAGCGACAGCGCCAGATTCAAGCGTCTGCAGAAGAGCTCCAGCACGAGCATTAGAGCTGAACGAAATTGTATAATCAAAAGCCACTCATATTTATACTAAATTAATTAAATGCTGATCCACTGACCTGCTGTAACAAAGCCAACGCCGAGAGCTATGAATGCGCCTTGAAGCATGCGTAAATTCAGTGCGCTAATCATCTCATTGTCCTGGCTATGCTGTGGCTGGCTATCCTTAGCCTCATTGCTCTTGACATTGGCATTCGCATTGGCATTGGCACTCTCAACGGCAGCCAGCTCCTTCGATTGCTGTGCCTGATCCTTGGTCATCTGACGTGCCTGTGCCTCATACTCGCCCGTTGTCATCTTCTCCAATATGCCGCCCTCAAACAGATGCATGAGACTAAAAGCAGAGAAGTCACTTAGTCAGTCAGTAAGAACTATATATGATTGGTATATGTTTTTTGCCACCCACACATCATTTAGGCTATCCAAGAAGGGACAACCAATCTGCACAGCCACCGCAGAGTAGCGTGTGTATAGCTTCTGACTGAGCTGAAAGTTCTTGGCTCCGTATTGCTGTATATTGAAGTAGAGCGTTTCACGCCCACCCAGCACCGCCTTGTTCTCCCTGCCATCGGCAATCAGCTTAATGCCCGACTCGACGGAGTCAATGAGAAATCCCTGATGATCGTTCGGCTGCTGCTGACGCATCTCGGCATACAATTGCCTAAACAGCTCGGTGCCATTCTCCAGCATTTCCAGCGAACTGCTCTCCTTCTCCACATACAAGCGATAGCCATCTCGCAGCATGGCCGCCTGCAGTCGCTGCAGCGTATTGATGGGCGCCTCATGAGCCGGCCGTGCAAATTGCGATGTCAGCTGGGCTGAGTAGACATCTGCCAGCACATAGGTGGCAGCCACCCAATAGACAATGGTCAGGAATTTGGTGCGATAGTCGTGGTAGAGTTCATGGCAAGCTGAGCGAGAAACGAAAAGAAAGTGAGAAGTTTAGTCAACTATATCATCAGCTATTCCACATTACAACTCGCCCCGCACATTGCTTCAGAAACAGCCGCAGCGTAAACCATATGCAGCGCTCAAACAGCTGTGGCGGCATCTCGGGAGTCGTCTGTGGACGTACGGTTCGCATATGCCTGACCTGCAGCACACAGGGCGTTATTTCCTTGATGTAGGCCATGTGAACGCACAGTTCGCCCAGACGTTCTACGTCCATGGTAACCGGATGCCTGCGCCACTTGTACGGCATAATAATAATGCCATAAAATATCGGACCCGAGAACACAATGGTCAGTATGAGATATGGCCATATGTCGAGCTTGAAGGGACGCATTATGGCCAAAGCTTCGTTGAGGCGACGTGGCGCATGCGTGGCAAAGGCGCCCGAATCGGCAAGCGTGAAGAATGAGAACTCAATCGCCTTGCGACGCTCCCAGCTGAGACCCACATCACCCAGAAAGAAGTCCGCCAGCTGTAACGAGAGAGAGAGAGAGAGAGTGAGGGGAAAGGGAGAGGTACTTCCAATGTCAATTTGTCAGCGAACCAACAAGACTCTGGCATATACTATTCAATTCGTACACCACTCTGAAGCATGCCAATGCCACCGGTGAAGCTGTCATTGGCCTCGCCATTGTCGTCCGTGCCACGCAGCGAGCCCTGCGTCCTGCCCGGCGCCTCAATGTATTCGAATGTAAAGTTCATATGCTGGCGCAATAGCACCAGCAATTGATGATCTCGACCTCCCGTCACATTCGCCTTCTTATAGCCCGCATTCTCGAACTCCTCCTCGGTGCTATTGTTGCCCATGCTGCCGTTGCTGTCATTGTTGTAGCTCACCCAAAACCATGGCGGCGACTGTGAGTAGAAGAATAAAGTTTCTACTTAAGCAAAGATGTGCTTTAGATATCATATCTATTATCTTAAAAAAAGCGCTAAAATAAAAAAGTGAAACTTCTTAAGTGTGGGAAAAAGGGCAAAACGTTTCTACCAGAAGACATAAAAAGTCTAAAGTAACTATTAAAATGTTTTTTTTTTTTTTTTTGTATTTCCTACTTGCAAGAAACTATGTATAAAAACAAGATATCTATAATATAAATAATTAAATATTTAAATATAATAAATAAACTAGAAAATAACTTCTTAGTTAAGTTTAAGAAAAATTTTTAGATTTCTAAAGTCTTGGATCAATTACATCTTCTTGGACAATCTGTCTTAGCTTTGATTTTTGTCTATTTTAATCTGTAGCAAATTCTTAGCCAAATATAAAACACTAATGATGCCATAATGATGCCATATTCCGCAAACTTGGCTTCCGCTGTGATGTAATCTTGTTCCCGAAATTGAGCAGATCTACGAAAAGGTCGTTGCCTTTTAATTTTTTTTAAATTTAATATTTGTACTTATTTATTTATTGGTTTTCTTTTTAATTTAAAAAAATGTAATATTTGTACTTATTAATTATCATTATTATTATTTTTTTAATTTTAATATTTATACTGATCTATTTATTGATATTTAATACAATTAAGAATTTTGCTGAATAATATTGATTCCTGATTTCTGATTTAAAAGCAGTATAAAGCAGTATAAAGTATAATTCTGCATTCAATAAACTTTCAAATGCTGAAGGTCCAGAAACAAAAAAAGAAAGAGAATTTGATTATTTCCAAATTTGTCACGGCCATTAGAGCCATTAAATGCTTAACATAGAATATACTCTTTTCACTTTATGAACGCGTTTAAAAATTTCCATAATATCCTAATATGGGCAAGAATAAAAATATGTCAAGTGTTTTATTTTCTAAGCTATTTATGCAGCTTAGAAAATAAAACACCTGACATATTTTTATTTTTGCCTATTTTAGGATAATTTCGAAATAATAAATTGTTTTTATCACTAAATTTAGAAACTAAATTTTAGCCAACACCTAATTAATATTAGATTGGGAAGAACTTGGTTTGATTTGTGACTCACATGAAAGACGGGCACATGAAAGAGACGACCTTGAAAATTGGCATAGACTGTGGCAGCGCTGGGCAAGAGTGGCGTCTTCTGTAGGCCCAGATTTTCAGCATCATACCAATTGACCAGACGCAGCTGGCTTCGGGCCGTGGGCATGGCCTGATTGTAATAGATGCGAAATGCTTTCGGACGCGGCCTGGTGATGACCACAGCTCGCATCGGCTGCTCAAAGTTGACGCGCGTCGCATTCGGCGGCTTACTGGCGCCCCAATAGAACATGTACAGACTGAGACGATGGGCCAGGCGACGTTCCTGTATGCGTGCCGATAGCTCATCCGGTTCATGGAATATCAAATTGACGCACTCGATGGCGCCCAACAGATTCGCCTCGATGTAGTCGAAGAACAGCTCGGTGTCATAGAAGATGACGGACTTGTAGTAGAGCTTATGCAATCGCTGTATAAAGTCATCCACTTGGATGGTGTCGTTGTTCGCACAATCCACACTTAGCCAACGTGAGCTGGGCATGGCCAAGATGGCCAACTGTCGCGGCTGCAGACCATGGATGATCTGCGAGAGTGCTGCAAATTAAATTGAATTCAATTGAATCGAATTGAATTGAATTGATCAATTAATTGGCCTGGCTCATTACGCACCGATTGCCACAACGGACTCATTGCATGGCCTATAGCTGAGCAGTGTAGAGGCCAGCGGCCAGTGGATTAGACACAGGCCGAGCAACAACTGCCTCAACTGCATGGCGAGAGTGCACAATTGGCCAAAAGTCCTGCGCCACGCCCTTATATAGTGCAATTTATGATAGCTTTTTTTTTTTGAAGCGCAATTATAGCATCAATGCTTAAATATCACATGTCAAAAACAGAAACAGACGGACAGTCAGACAGGCAGCTCGTCTGTTGAAAAGAGCTGACTATCGATTTTCATAATCAACATGGCTCTGCCTTCACCTGAACTTCACTCTCACAGTGGCTCACAGCGTTGAGTTGGCTGAGTTATTTTGTTTTCTTTTACATTTTTTAATTGTCAGAAGTTTTCGCTGTGCTGTTCACTCTCTCGCTCTTTCTCTCTCTTCCTCTCTCTCTTTCTATCTATCTCTCTGTATAACGATAGATCTGTCAATCGAACCATGATCGTTGCCAGTTGCCGTTGTTGTTGTCGTCAATCTTCTAATGCTATTGACATTAATTCCGTGTTGTGCGCATTTTTCTTTTTACCCATTTGCTATTGCTGCTGCGGCTGCTGCTCCCGCTTTCAGCTCACATGTCAACGCTCCACTTTAATGCGCCAGTCAATGATTTATCGCAATCAGCAGTAGCTGCAGCACCAGCAACAGAGATTACAAATGTGGTTGTATACTTAACTAGTTTGTGGGCCGGCTGCTGACTGCAGACTGCAGCAAGAATCTCTAACAAGCTAAGGACACCGAGGCTCAATATGCAGACTTAAAGATATATATGAAGAAAAATTATGTAGGCACATTAGGTTAAACAACAAGAAAACCTGCTGTGAGCCCTTGTCTACATTTTCATAAAATATTTAATATAATTAGCTTGATTTAATTTATTTATTTTTATCATTTAGCCAGATCAAAGAAGAAAAATTATAAAATAACAAAATTTATCTAGGCATTGTCTACGTTTAAATAAAATATTTAATGTAATTTAACTTGACTTGTGGCAATTAATTGGAGCAAAGATCTCAAATAAGAAATTATAAAATGAAAAAATAAATAAATAAATTAAATTAAATTTAAAAAAATAAATAAATAAATAAAATAAAAATAATTAGATGTTGTCTACATATAATAAAATAAAATATAATAAAATAAAATAATAAAAAAATATTTAGCTTAAAAATTTAAAATCGCTGCATTGCCTACATTTTAATAAAATTTTTCATATAATTAGTTTAACTCAGGGCAAAGAATTAATAAATAAATTAAATATAATACATATAAATGAAAAATTCTAAAATTACAAAAAAAAAAAATAAATAAATAAATAAAATAAAAATATTAGATCGAAGATTTCAATTGGGGAATTATTAAAAAAAAAAAACAAAGTTATAATGATAATAAAAAACAGGTGTTTATAAAATTTTTTATATAATTTGCTTGAATTGGTGCGGTATAGCGAATATATCAAATGTAAAACAATAGAAATCAAAACTTTAATGCTATGCATTGCCTACATTTTAATAAAATAATGGCAGTTAGCTACAGCAAAGAGTTGAGAAATTATAAAATTAAAAAAAAAATAGGAATTGATCTAGACACTGCCTACATTTTAGTAGAGTATTTACAAAACTAGTTTGACTTATAGAAGTTAGAAATGTGAAATTATAAAACCTAAAAAAAAAAAGAAATAAAAAGAATTGACCTAGGCATTACCTACATTTTAATAAAAATATTTAGCATAATTGGCTTGACTTGGGGCAGTTAGTTAGAGCGAAGATCTCAAATGAGAAATTAGAAAATTATTCAAAGCATTGCCCATTTTTTATTTATCATAATTAGCTTGACTTAAGGCACTTAGTCAGGCAAAGCTCTTAAACGTGACAAATTCTAGAAAATGTTAAAATTTTAACATAATTTCACTTGACTTATGGCAATCAGAGTCTTATAGATTAGATAAAAAATAAAAATTTAAATCTTAAAATAAAAAATAAATATAATAATAAGTAAAAATAACATAAAATATTAAAAAAGATTAATTAAAGCTAGAGCTGTCTCAACCCAATTCCTAGACTCGTTTTGCAAATACAACCAAATCATATATAGTAGAAATATATTCTACTTATATATATTTCATATCTCACCCGAATGGCAATCAATGAAAGTCGCTTTAAGCCATTTTGTTTGACCAATTTGGTGGCTAATGCCAGTTTTGACGATAGGCTCCCACAGCGCCAGCTTAGCGAAAGAGAAAAGCCAAAAAAAAGCTAAAAAAGATGATGACCCGATTATGATATGAGAGCGTATATAATTGCCATGAATATACAAATACACACATACATCTCTCTATATACATATATATTTGTAATTTATGCCCTGAGGGCAGAGCGAATAGAATGTGGAGAGGGCGTCGTAATGAAATGGACTGAAATGGAAACTGAGGCCTTGCCTGACCTTTGATCAGAGCTACACACACAGAGACATAGACACAGCCAGAGACAGCTAGACAGATATAGGTATTATAGAAATCTGCAATGTTCCAAGTCTGTAGCTATTTATAAAGCCGGCTAACAAAAACGAAAAACGAGGCGAAAAAAGGACGTAAAACAAATAAACCCCGCGCTCTGCGTTCGACAACTTGTTAAACTTCAAACTGTCTGCAAACGCGACATTGTCTGATAAACGACAACAGCAACAGCAACAGCAGCAGCCACAACAACACAGCAACAGCAACAACAAGAAGTAGAAGAAGAGCAACGTCCATGCTGAGTGGGCAACTGTCTGGGCGATTGCATCTGCTCGATGCGGCCTCTGTGACTGTGACTCTCAGTTGCAGTCCGAGTCCAGTCTCAGTCTCACTCCCAGTCACAGTCTCAGTCCCAGTCCCAGTCCCAGTCCATGACTGAGCTCAGCCAGGATACTGCCGCACGCCAACACTTTTTGTTTCAACGCGCACGATAGTGAAATGTGGCCCGGTTCGTTCGATGGACCGGCCCAACGATCGATGTCGATGCTGCCCGCTGCCTGCTGCCCATTGCCCGCTGCAAACAGCGACAGGCTAAGTGGATTGGTAGATGGGGGCCGGCACGTTTAAATGCACTTTATTTGTTTTGCCAGCGAGCAGCAGCTACGTGAGCCTCTGTGCCCCAAGCCCTGAGCCCTCTGCACCGCAAGCCGTGAGCCATCAGCCGCCCTCTCATCACCATAACGAGCTGTCAATTGCCGCAGCTCGCATGTAAATCACTTACTAAAGCCGCCGAAACGAGTCTGAACAAAAACTAAAAAAATACTAAAACTAAAGCATATTTCATGTGGAAATCTTTGGAAACCGTTAGCCTAAGAAAAGCTAAAGGTGAAGAAAAGCCCTTTGATAATTATTAGATTATTGAACAAGCTGAAATGGCTAGAATTATTTTTTACAATATAATATAAAGAGGAAGAAATCATTAGACTATTTATATTTTTAGCTATATTTCAGAATACTCTCTAATATTAATTAGACTTTTATGTACTTTAATATTGTTTATGAAATTGATTTATTTTATTATTTATTTATTTATTTAATTTATTTTAAGGTTATTAAACCGAACCGAATCAAGATATTTAAAAAAAATACTAAATTGTAAAAAAGCTATAAAAAAATGTCAGAGCAACAAAAACAAACCCAATGCGGGCCTTCAGCTATTACTTGACGCCTTGAAAACTCAATAAATGTCGGTTCATAACTTAAGCTTTGCAGGGACAGCTTATCAGGGAACTGTAAACGCTTTATAAGGCAGCTGCGAGACAACGTCTGCCAACAGTTGGAAGTTAGAAGTTTGCCGTCATGTCAAGAGTGTTTAAGGCATTGAAGCTATCGCTAGTGTTGCTGCTCATGATGCCAATGCTGAGGCAGTGCAGCGCAGGAGAAGCAATTACTCATATGCCGCAGCTTGTGCAACTGAACAACATACTTACGAACAGGATCAACAGCGTGTTGAAACAATATGAACAGCTGAGAAATCAAACGGAAAATAAGGAATTCCTGCAGCAATATGAAAGCCTGCAAATGGCACTCACTTTGCCCATTTCACAGCTAGACAAGAAAATTACGATTTATCAGGAGAACCTTGCCTACGAGAAGATACGTCAACAGCAACAGCAGTCAGAGAACTCGAAGGGCTCCAGCGACGATCAGGCGGCTATCATAGTCGACAACAACGATAAGGACGATAAAGAACGAAATATTGCTTATACCGCCTTTGAGAAACGGGTGCTCAAACTCTTAAATAGACTGGGCGCCTCCGATGCATTCACAAAACGCGTCTTCAAAGCCATTTTCAGCGATGAAGAACAACTGAAGAAGTTAAAGCAAAAGCTGGACAGCCTGGACAACAACAAAGATATGGATTCGAGTTGTTGCCTATGGGACTTTATATTTGGTTTATACTGAAAAGGAAAATTTTGTTATACGATGTATTTCTATTGACTTACATATTTTAATATTGAATTATTGTGTGGCAATAAAAACTTATAAAAGTGCATAATTATGCTAAACTTGAATGCATTGCAATAGCTTCAAGTTATTGGGTTCATAAAAATATATATGATATATGTCTATGATTTATTGTAAAACATAAGGTAGAATGAGGCGTGCCATGAACTGAGTTGATATAGCCATCACGTTTATGCTTACGATGTGAAAAGAGCATATTGGTTTCGTCGATCTGACTGGAGAGTTCAAATTAGGCATATGTATTCGTATGCTCTACTTTACTCTTGTATAGTATAACTGAACTATGCTCTTAGAGGGTACAAAAAGTTTCTCATACGCTATCGCAGCTGGAGGCTTTAAATATGGAACAAATACACGAAAGTATAGCTGCTACATGTATATATATTCATATATCAGTACGCAATACCCACATAAACAAATATATTTTGTATATATTAATAGCGTGTATAATCGAATGAAACGGTAGTTTGTAATGTTATAGGGTTAAAAGCTCAAACCTGGTGTATAGATAGATTACAAGCAATCCATATATCTTTATACTATATATAAATATATCGACTCATTTCCGCGAAAGAAATTTTAATGATTTTAATAAAGTCTGCAAAAGATTGATTGATTCAAACATTTTAAACTGACAAAACTAAAGAAACCTTCTCCTGTAAAATTTTGTTTCGACTTTTTATACTCAAATCAAATATTCCACTGGGAAAATCGGCAAACATTTTTCGCAGTTTGAGGGTTAAGATCAGATGAACGACTGTACAAATATATTTGTATATTATATTTATATATTTTATATATTTAATATTTTTAAAATAATTCCGAATGGAAAGTTCTGCACCTTTTACTACCGAATCATCCTTCTATGCGATTTTCACAGGTGAACATAAATTCATTCTGACGATTCCTAACCCATTTTCAACAAATAAAAGTTTCGTTAAATGCACAATATATTTTAAAACTTGTTTAATAATAATAAATGATTAGTTTAATTGGCATCAACAGGCACGGCATGCTGGTCATGTCTATCAATTGAAGTCATTCTCTCTACTCAAATGTACAATTATTAATATATTAATATATATAATAATAATATTTTGTATCAACTTACCTGTGATTACTACTCAAAGTCGATAGTGTAATCCTGGAATAATTTTGAATATCCCTTCTCTAAATCCATTTCAAATAACGTATCATTATCATAGATTGGTGTTGTGTACTGAGGAGTGTCCTGAGATGATTCCAAATAATCCAGACCCATGGTCGTTACCTATTCGAATATCAAATTTGCAAAGTTATAATAATAATTGAATTACAAATTATTTTGTACTTACTATTGGTATTTCTCTGTCCTGGAAGTGTTGAATAATTTTGTATCTAAATTTATTCACCATTTTTCCCATATTTATCATTGACACCTTTATCCCTGCTTCAGCTACTTTTAAAGCTTTTTCCTTGGCCTTCTGTACGGCTTCGTTTTCTTTCACAATATCAGTTAGATAATTGAGAACATGATTCATTTGTAATATTGGCGTCGGTATTTTTAGGTAGTCGTCAACCACATATTTCTTAATTATTGGACTCCAATCAACCGCATCAACTTTGCCGTAAAAATGCTCACGCAACTTTTCGAACACTGCATTCTTATGAATTTTAGCCTGGACCATCAACAAAGTAGCTAAAAAGTAAAATATATATAATGGAATTTCTATTAAGTGTAAAGCGTTAAGATTTAAAGCGAACCCAGGCCACATATGATGCAGACACTTGTTAAAAGTTTCATTACTCTCGAGCTAAGACAAAATGCAACTGCTTTGAAAACTCTAAAACTTTTACTTAATGTATTATAACCATAGTTAAATATTTTAGTCTCGTTTAATGAACCGTGTTGTCAGACTTGGCTTTACTACATTGGTGCACATCTGGCTTCTTTGGATTAGAGAGCAAATATTTTGATTCACCAAAACCTTGACTAAATACTATAATGAAAGGAGATCCTTAAATAAATTAAAGGTTCCTTTAAAAAAAAAAAAAAAAAAGATATATGTTAGTACTAATTTATGATTTTTTTTAATGCAATTTTATAAATATACATTTATTTTTGATTTTGATTCATTATTCTTTGGATATTTTGATTCACCAAAACCTTGACTAAACACTATAATGAAATAATAAGGATTTCCTTAAATAAATTAAATTAAAGGTTCCTTAAAAAAATTGTAAAAAAATATGCTAGTACCATTTTATAAATTTTTTTTTTAAGTCAAATTTTATTTTTTATCCAGCAAATTTAAAAAATTTTTTACAGTGTGACATCATGCAGGAATAAAGATATATTCAGCAAATATATATTTAGGTATATTTCGTATTTACATTGCTTTAAAATTAGGCAGATTTTTCGCCAGCATACGAGTAGTCTCCCTCATTTTCTTCATAGCTCAGATTTAAAGTCTATGGATGGGAAATATAAATTAAGAATTTTGTTATTAGCTTAATTGTGTTTTTTCTTACGGTCTGTTGTTTGCGTCTTCTTAAAATTTCGCGATATGCGCCCATCACCTGGTTATTCACAAAGACAACAAAGCTTTTCAATTTGCTCTTTGAATATACATAGACTTTATCGCCGATCTTCCTCCACAGAGCCCCTCTCCATTCATCATAATCAGTATGATCGCCCAGCTCGTTGGCAACGTCCATCAGCTTTGTCATTGGCTTTTCGGCAACTATAAGTCCCACATCAACCCAGGCCTTAACATGCGCATGCCAGGGCACAGAATCAACCATCTTGTATATACGTTGCTTAAATTGCTGGCCCAAAACATGATCAGCCTTCGATGCAGTTGTATTGAATATTATATATTCTTCATTCTCATGGGACTTGGCTAGATATGCGAAGATAATGACAAGATATCATTAAATATATATAGATATTTCCAGCACATACCATTTCCAATAATGATTATTAGAATGCATATTGTAAGACTTTTCAGATTCATTGTTTACAAATTACTAAATGCAATTTTGTATAATATCTTAAAATGTGGATTATATACATTATTGAAACTATATCGTAACCAATCAACCATAGCAATATTGATTTACCACACTTGTGTCGCACATTACTTTAAAGAAAATGAATTAATATTTTTAAATATATTTTTAAAAGTACGTTGAGTAAAGTAGAGAGTTCTCTTTTTACAGACTTGATTAAAATAAAATTAATTTTTACAGATATAATAGTTTTTAAGGAATTCAATTAAATTGCGATTATCCTGTTAATCATAAAAATAATAATATTGTTATAATAGTGATATGTAAATTATAAATTTATTATCATATTAAGTCATAAAAAATGCTTAATCATTATACACTGTTCCCAAAGGGAAAAAGATTATATTGGGTTTGTGCAATGTCCGTCTTGCTGTCCGTCCGTCTGTCCGTATGAATGGTATATTTTCGGCGCTATTAGAGCTAGGACTTGAAATTTGGAACATATACTCGTGTATGTCCTCGAATTATAAAGTGTAAAAATTTTCGCTAGGGGCGCAAAACTCTTCCGCTCATAGGCCAGTAATCATACTAGATGATGCAATTTGAGTTGCTATTTGAAATGTATACTCGCGATGACAAGCCAAGATCAATAAGCTATGGTAGATATATCTACGCCCACAGGGGACGTGGCAAACCACAAAAGTTTATATCTCTCACAGTTTTAGAGCTAGAAGCTTGAAAATTTGATGGTTCAGTTACTTCTCCTTTATCTATGACCCAATAATAATTTCTCAGCCTCTTTGGGGGCGTGACATATCGAAAAATACCCCGTAATTTTCGTATTTTTGGAGTGTAAGCAACCAAATTTTGCACCTACGGGAACAGAGTATTTCGCAGTCAGTTGCGCCTAACTGCAACGTTCTCACTTGTTTTTAATTGTTTTGCATTTATTTTCTTTTTATATTTTTGTATATAAAATATGATTAAGTTTTAATTTTATATTCCGTTAATGAAAGGAAACCAATGCGACCAATCCAGCCAATCATAATAGTCCCCTTCATGGCTTTCATCCTTATCAGAACGACGACACTCTTTGCTATATATATTCAGTTTGTATGATTTTAACGAGTTCGGCTGGTTCAGTGCCGCCTTCAATTCTCTTCTCTGCTTGCGATAGAATTTTTTGCATCTCTTACTTAAACGATTATCGAGCAAATAGCTTTCGACGACAGCGATGCGACTGAGCAAATTACTCTCCAATTCGAGCCTCAAGTAATTATAGCTTAAAAACATGCCATAAGCCCGTATTTTCAACTGCAGAGATTCGGGACCCAGGCTGGCCATATGCTGCAGATGCGCTGTTTGCTGATCGTATTCAGTGTTGCCAACAATGTTGCCTATTTTCGATATCTCCAAAATATGTGCAATCTTCAAATTGATCTTTTCATTTTCATCATTGATCTGAAAACCCCCTCAAAGTTCTAGAGTTGTCAATTGAGATTTTTTGAAACTGCACATTATAATTACCTTTTTTGTGGTCGTTGTTGTGGGCATTGTTGTTGTCTTGGGTGGCTTTGTGGTTGTCTGCGACGGCGCGACAGAAGTTCTCATAAATCTATCGGCCACTGTAAACAAACAAGAAGTTTTATTATTTACCTTGTACATTCGCAGGATAATTCTTATTCGATTTTCCATAACTCACGAACTGTGCTGAACAGCAGACACAGCACCACAAATGAATATAGTCGATGTCCCATGCTTTTGCTAAGCTCTCAGTATTACTATTGATTTGCTTGAACTAGTTGGGTACTCCTCTTTTATACTTAGACCCATAGGCGGAAGAGACAATTTTGTTTAAGATAATACTTAATGAAAGTTGTCAACGCTAAGCCGTTAAAAGCGCTAACATAAATTTCAATTTTATTATTGTATTTTCACACGCTTTGATTTTTCTGCTTTAAAGTTACCTTACAATTTATTAAGAACAAAATTATGCTTTTTATTGACAAATGACAAGGGTTCATTTTTTGCAACATTTCCTTCATTTTTACAACAATATTATTCATAGGAAAATACATACAGAGATATTAAAAATAAATTAAAATTACCTAAAAAGTTTTTATGGTATTTTGTAAATTTATAAATATTTTAAATTTTTTATTTATTTTTTTTTTATTTATTTATTTTTTTTTAATAAAATTTTATAAAGCATGTACTTCGTTAAAATCTATTAAAATTTAATTTATATAGTTTTTATTTAATTCATAAATTTATTTAATTCATAATCTTAAGAAAATTATTTGGCTATTTTAGTCAAACAATTTTTTGTAAAGAAAACGATTTTCATGTTCAATTAAATTAATAATAATATGAAAAATATAGAATTAATTTTATAGTTAAGTCAGCCATGTGATCGTCAAACTTTACGGATGTACAAGCCTCTATTTGTGTTAAAGAATATTCTATTTATTTATTTTGTATATTAATTAATTTATTTTCATTTATTTTTTATCTATTTATTTTTTTAAATTTTTGTATTTATTTATTTATTTATTTTTTTAAGACAAGAAATATTAAACTTTAAAAATAAATATGATATAGGAAATGTTATAGTATATATTCAAATTCAAGTATTTCTAATTTGAATTTCTTTTATTTTGAAATTTGATTTTTAACGGGTTAATAAATGACATCCACAAGTTGTGGAACGCAACAAAGACAGAAACAGCTGCGCTCAGGTGAGCACAGGTGAGAGATACTTTGTGTCTTTGAGGGAGAGAGCGCACGATCCACAACAATGACGATTACAATGACGAAGATGACGACGACGACGACGACGACGACGACGATGTTGCTGTTGCTGTTGTTGTTGTCGGTCGTTCGTCTTGCGGGGCTCAGCAGCGTCTGGTCTTTTGCTGGTTGGTTTTCCAAGTGGTCGAGTGTTTAGCTCAGTTCTTGAACGACTGCTGGCCGTGTTGGTAGCCAAACGCGGAACGCTGCTTGATTAACGTGAACACCGGAATCGTGTCTCGAGTATCGAGTGTCGAGTGTCGCGGAGTCGCAATCGGTGGCGGCAGACGACGCGTTTTGCTTTCAATAGACATTACTTGGTTCGGCTTTATGGACATTTTGTGAAATGCAAAAACAACTTAACAAAATCAAGCACTAAAATCATCAACAAAGTGAAATTTTGAATGCGTTTTGAAAATTAATTGGCAAAAAAGAAAAAAAAAACGCATAAATGTTAGCAAATAAAGAAATCGCTTGAATAAAAGAAATAAAAACAAGTTTGAAGCCGCAACAATAACAAAATCAACGAAACTAATAATGCAATTGAAATACATACAAAGTGCATAACAAATTGTGTATAAAAAAAAATTAAATCAACAAATTGAAACAAATTCAAATACAAATCAAATCAAACAAGGCGCAAAAGTCTTTGAGAGGTGCGTAAGAAAAATTCATAAAGAAAATCATAATTTATAAGTTTGTTAAATAGACAAGAAAACAGCTGAGAAAATACTAGTAAAAATTTGGTAAATGTAAATAGGAAATTCGAAATTTAACAGCTGATGAAATATAAACAAAAGAATTGTTAACTAGTTCAAAGAGCTTAATTTAAGCGAATTTTTGATTGTCTATTTGATGTTTGTTGTTGTTGAATTGGTGTAATGCAAAGTTCTTGTTTTTTTTTTTGTATTTTTTTGGAGACTACAGAGCGCAAAAATAAATACGACTATATCGCTCTCGACCAGCTTATATACAGGCACATGAAAACTGTTAAAACCTGTTTTCAGCGGCGCATGCGCCAAGCAGAACTCGGGAACAGCAACAACAACAACAGAAACTGGCAAGAGAAGAAAAGTTGGTAGGGCCCCGGCCGAGTCGAATCTTTGAGCAAACTGTGAAGCAGCCGGCCCCAAAAGACGTACAACACCTGAAAAGGAGGCGCAACAGAAGCTGCCTGTACGCACAGTACGATAAAGCCGATACAAATTTATCAAGTTCAATTTAAAACGTATATGAAACCAAAAGGTTTCGAATTGCGACTTCCTAGTCTAACGCTAGCCGAAGGGCAAGGAACCAAATACTGCACTTGTGCAAACAAACGCACCAGTCAAAAAAAGAAATACAATTTTGTTGCTATTTATTTAATTTCTGTATTTGTTTCAAGGCAACCGCCAAGTATCTATCTAGGCAGTATTTGCACAGCAGCCGCCACTGAAACACTTCAATTTTTGTGTGTTATTTTATTTTTCAACTCTTTGTTGTTGATGTTGTTGATGTTATCTGAACTGGCGCAGCTTAAGATACAAGCGTGCGAGCAACAGCGCCAGATAAGCGCAAGATATGCGCAAAGCAACGCCAAAAAAACAAAGAAAATATCACTAAAAGCTTAAAAGATGCATGAATTGTTAGCTTTGATACACCGCAGATTAGATGCCCTTAGGGCATAGAACTTATTTCATATGCAATTTATAAACTGCAAATATTTGTCAAATATAAATTTCATATAAAGTGTTAGATAGTAATCTATTTATAGCTATCTATAAAAAGTTATAATACATAAAAGTTCTATTTATTATAAATATATCTTAAAAATCTATATTAAAGTCTATATTTCTTATTTTTAAGATATGTTTATAATAAATAAAACTATTATGTATTATAACTATAGCGATATTGTGCTTTATATATTCTTTAAAAATATGTAAGTTTGCTCAGCATATTTTAATATAAAAATAAATGAATATTTAAATTATATTTAATAAGAATCTGAATAAATTGCAAGTATATTTAATTTATATATTTAAAAAGTATATAAATTCCATACATTGATATATAAATTTATAAAATTAAATTTAATTAAATTCAAAGTATACACTTTTATGTTTTCAAAAATTCAATTCAATTGAATATAAAATCGAATACTAAAATCTATTAATCAAGCATATAAATATGCCCAATGGCAACTTCCTGGATGTGTCACGCTTTTCCTTCGAAAATTTGAATTCCTTATGGTTAAAAAAAAAGGGTATTAATCATACACAAAAAAGAATCAGTCGATCAGCTCAAAACAGTCGGCCAACACCTGCCGCTGCCACAGAAGGTACACCCCAAGGGAACACAGTCGAATCTCACTTGCTCTCCCTCGCTCTCCCTCTCTTCCCTCCCTTCCTCTCTCTTTCTGTATGTCTCTGGACAGTCTGTGGCCGGGACTCTTACTGAAGGCGGCCTCTTTTGGGATTTGTTCATTCATGCAATTCGTGTCCGTTTCATTTGCTGTGCTCCTCTTTGTCTTGCATGCAAATTTTTGCGTTTCATTTTCTGTGCATAAAAGACTTCATATATACATATATGTATGTATATATGTTTCTGCATAGGTATACAAGTGTAGGTAGAATTACGTTGAGTGTGCATGAGAGACATACAAAAAACAAAAATATATAAAATAACTCAATATATGCATGTATATATATTTAAAATCATAAAAAACCGCACAAAGCTCTTCGAACAATTCCTGAAAATGTTAGTTGTTTGCCGTGTTGCCCAGGGTCATGCCAAGTCACAAGCCAACTCGAGCAACTTTCATTAAAGCCGAACCCACAATAGCACGCCGGGGCATTATTATATACATACACACACACACAGATATATATATGTATGTTTTTTTATGTTTATGTACTTAAGCGTTCGTATATATAAACATATATACGAGTGTCGATCTCTATGGAGCCACAGCGTTCAATCAAATCCAATGCAAGAGCATGTCAAAGATCACAGCAACGGCCAGAAACAATTTATGATTATAATTAAGTCCAGTTTGGTTTTGGTTTCTTTTTAGTTTTTTTTTTTTTGCAGCCACAACCATTGGCCATTATGCAATTCACGAAGTTTTTCCTTTCGTGATATCTAAAACGGTTATGAAATTGTTCTAACTTGGCCGCTCCCCCATTAGCCAACAAATTGCTAGATTCTTGCGGCATAGACAGAGCGCTTGAGCCAAGATAACTTGGCAGCATATGTATAAAGAGATCGTAAATGGACATTGTTTATATTTTATTTATTTATGTCTGTGTGTGTGTGTGTTAGTTCCTTTCAAATCGTTGGCATAGTCTACATCATTTGTCTGCCATATTTAATTTATTTGTAAATATTTATGTATGTAAAAAATTTTTTTTTAATAATAAAAAATCGTACATATATATCTTAATTTAATTTAATTTTTATTAATATGGTTATTTTGTATTATTATTTTTATTTATTTATTTCTATTTTTATTTTTTTGCAAATATTACATTTATTGTCCACGACTTAATTAATGCATTAAAAATGTTGTTTTAGTTTATTTCCATTAATATCTTTTACTGCTTTTAAATGAAAAATAATATATGGGCTATAATTTCAGATGAATCTGAAATAAACAAATTCTTATATTTTGATGCAAATAATTTTATATATTTTTTGTAATTTTGTATAATATTAAATTTAAATTGAACATTAAAAAAACAAATATAATGTTAATATTAAATTAAATATTACAACATAAACGTACACATATGTATATTTATGAAATAAAAAAATCAATATATTTTGTTGCAAAGATTTTAATATTTTTTAATTTTATATAATATTAATTTGTAAATTGAACAATTAAATAACAAATATTATAATATTAATGTAAAAATATCAAATATTATAATATTCAAATAAATCTTAAATTAAATATTATAATATAAACATACATATATGCATTTTTACGTTTTAAATATAATTATTTTAAATTTTATATATACGAATTTTCAAAATATACGATTTTTTTTTCATCAGAAATTATAGCTAATATATTATATTCAATTGAAAACCATCTCAAGATATGATTTCAAACATAATATATTTGAATGTACTAAATGTTTATATATTTTATATTTACATATTTAATCATAAGCCTAAAATTCATATATTAAAGTTCTCCCCAAATATTGTGAAAAATTTTAACAAAACTTGCTATAACTAAATATATGCCAAATTGAGCAGCTGTCTTAAGTCTTAAGGCTTGCTAGAAAGTTTTTGCATTATTTTATATTTTAACGTAATTTACTTCTCGTTGCAAATTATTATTATAATAAATTAATATTATTAATATTTATTTATTGCATTTTTTTAAACAATTTAATGTATTCTCATGTAATCTGTTAAATGATAATAATATTTTTAATTTCACAAATATTATTCTTATTTGTAGAATATAGGATTCTCCATGGGCATATGTACATATATCGATCCAGTTCGCATTTACATATTCCTTTAATATTTCTCTAAAATTCTTTGAAATTTTTGCATAAATGTACATTGCTGCTGCACTTTTGTTTTGTTGTCTTAACAACCAGTTGTTAAGTAAGAGGCATAAATTGATAGCTGTCATAGAAACAAAACAAAAACAATATATATTTCTTTCTTTTCACGTTATTCTATTTGAAAAGAATGTTTTGATAGATAGCATTTGAATGAATTGATAAATATATATATATGCGTATATATATCAAAGATATTTTTTTGTCACTTTTGTTTGTTTGTTGTCCTTGACAGCGCCCGCATGATCAGTAACACGTAATTAACTGTCATCGGTTTGCAGTTTGGCTTTTGGCTTTTAGCTCTTGGCTCTTGGCTCATCGCCTAATTAATCATTTGTTCAAAATGCCAATTTGTTATTTTTATGAATTTATTTTTCAATTTGTTCGATTTTTTGTTTGTAGTTGTTGTTGTTGCCTGCTCGTTTCTTTTCCGACAATTAAGCAACTTTTGTGCAATTGCGCCCGTGCGATATCAAAACCTTTTGGCTGGCGCTTTATGCTTTGCTTACCCACGGCGAGGTTAAACTTTGACCTAGTTATTCAATATGAGTTTGAGTTGCGACGCCGTCTGCCGGCAATTCATCATGTTGCAAATGTTATTCAAAAATAAAGAAAAGAAAAAAATCACACAATTTAAATAAAATTGTGCAAATATTTGCATAGCCAGTCGCATGGCCAGCAATTAAATCGAGTCTACTTCACGGCGTCTTCGCAACGCCCATATGGACGCGCGCCTCCTCTCGAGATGCCAGAGCAAAAACTAAAAGTTTTGTTAATTATTTTCATTTCATTTTGTTTTGAGCTCTTCATTTTATTGTTTTATTATTATTATTTTTTGTCTAGAACTTGAGCAGACTTTGGTCTATAAATAGACAACACTTGCGCTTCCCAAGACAAACAATGCCAGTTATTAATATATTAGTTATTTAAACAATGTGCCGTGCAAAAAAAATAAGCATAACGAAATTAATAATAGCACTGAAGAGTCATCGAGAGTCACTTCAGGCTGTCAACCACATAGCTGGCATGTGATGTAGGCGTGTGTGGAACTAGAGATGATACATTACATACGATTACTATCGCATGGTGTCAAATGGTGTAAATTGGCAGTATATAAAAGAACAGAGGCTGAGCTTAAATATATTCTTTTTATTAATAAAGCGAATATATTTCAATCAACGGATATCATATCTTTTTTGCTTGAAAATAGTTGAGCTCATCAACATAATTATATACATATATAGAATACCTGTACATCATATGTAAATCCATAAAAAAAACCTTATAATTAGACTACAGATTTTTTTATTTAATAGAGACGGTGAATGGCAAACGATAGCTATCGTATGATATTATACAGCTGAAATAACTATTTAAATAACTAAATATATCAAAAATATATATAAATATAACAAAATTATAAATATAACAAAATTGCATTACATTTTGAAAGAACAAAATATGAGCAATATTAACCAAAATCAGAATATAGAACTAAAATAAATATTGATAAAAAATATTTATAATAATAAACATTAATTTTATTAAAATGAATAATAATATTACTCTGATAACTACAATCTTAATCATTTTTATTTTTAACCAAACATCTACTGCAATAATATAAGCAAGTAAATCAATTAAAAAATCTGTCGAAACATTCTCTTTATTTAACCTCTCTAAGCAAATCTACAAATTATGCGCACATTAGACACATGTCGAAACAATTTCAACAGTTTTTCCCCACTAATAACTCCATTTCACGCATAAAACTCAAACTCCATATTAATAGTTCGATGTCATTAATCAAAGCATTGAGAACTCACCCATCACTAAAATGCCAAAAATTGGAGCTCTATAGAATGGGTCTCAGTCAGCGGGCAAGCGGGAGCATGCACTTGATAGTTCATTATACCAAATTG
The DNA here is from genome assembly GCA_035045845.1 of Drosophila buzzatii. Taxonomy (NCBI): domain Eukaryota; kingdom Metazoa; phylum Arthropoda; class Insecta; order Diptera; family Drosophilidae; genus Drosophila; species Drosophila buzzatii. Next base: position 4,746,454 of record JAWNOS010000044.1, on the reverse strand, counting down.
GGCTAACCTCATATGGGTGTTATGATTATTATATGTATATAGTATACAACAGTACTCGTATATCGAGGCACGTATTACTGTCGTCCATTTGCGGAAACAGCTATCGACAATAAATGTATAGCGTAATACAATTTCACGCTTCAGACCAGGGCCAAGTGGAGTTGGCTTTGGCTACTGGTTATAGACCAGACAGACAATTAGCCAGCAACAGAAAATACATGTATATGTTTTGATTTGTTTTGTTTGCAAACGCCACTTAATAGATCAAAAATGGAAATGTCTGAAAGAGAAACAGATGTTTGGAACTTGGAACTTGAGATACATATATGTTAGAGGTCGTCTAGCATAAGAATACAAAGCCACAGTCAAGGCAGACAAACTGTAACAACTTCTGAGTAAATGAAGTGTATCTAATTGGATTTACCAGCAGCTAACTGATCATAGTCGGATATATTATATATACATATGTATATGTTCATGTCTTGCGGCAAGCTGTAATTGGGTCACTTCATGTGGCAGTAGCTGTGCCGTTATTCCATGTGAATGTCATGAAGGAAATTATGTCACACCAAAAGTTTTGACAGGCTGAGGAAATGGTGCTCCAATAAATTACCAAAAAAAAAAAAAGTATATATAATAAAAAGAAATATAAAAAAAAAATATTTCAACTCTTCAACTCATTTGCGGTCATGTTGCAAACGGAAAACGTCGCTCGGCTATAATCACAAAATAATAACCAAAAGCTCCACAATCCACTCTAGAGTTATATAGCCCCGCTCTTCCGAAAATTGGCCCTACGGTGCGGAAATAGCGGGTTTTTGGATTCCCAGACAAACGTAGAGATAGACTGAGTGAGTGTGAGAGAGTCGGGTAGAGGGCGAGCGAGAGGCAGATAAAGTGCCATCATAAACGCCATTTAATTGTACGAAGTAGCAGCTGAGCCAAGGGAATGCCAGCGATAAGCCAAGCAGGCATTGGACAATTGCCTGACCTGGTTTCCATTACGAGCTTGTGATGCGAGGCATGCGGGGGAGCTGGGGTTATGTAAATGATTGCACTCGTGAGTGCACTTACCAAAATTAGTTCACAACTTTTAGTTTTGGTTTCAAATTGAATTTATTTTACACTTGCTGATGACAGAGTATTTGGATTTTGTGATGAGCTGTGCTGGCAGGGAATAGTGAGAGGAACTGGGGTAGAGCGGGTAGGACTGGGAGAAAAAGAGAGATATATGCAGAGATACATAGCGAGAAAAAGAAATAGAGAAGAAGATATATAGATAAAGAGAGAGATATATAGATATAGAGAGAGAGATATGGCAAGATAGGGAGAGAGTGAACTTGAAAGAGCGAGAAAGAAAGAGGAAGAAATTGAGATATGAAGTAATCTGAAAATATGGAGAGAGATAGAATGAACTGCAAGAAAATAAAGAGAGCAAAGAGATCGATAGAGACAGATTGAGAAAGAGAGGCGAATCTGGGAGAAGAAGATAAAAAGAGAGAGAGAGAGAGACAAGCGGACGATATGAGAGATAGGTGATTTTAATTAATTTAAATAATAGTAAAAAATGAGAGAGATAGAGATAATAAAAACTAATTAAAATAAATATTTTATGCTTTTAATTTCTTATCTTAACTAATATTAAAAATGTTTATATTATAAAATATAAATCTTAATAATTAACAAATTAATATGTATTATACACACTTTATACATGTTCTTAAATTGATGTATAAATACTTGTAGATAATGTATTTCATATATTATATATACTGATATCTACTTTATACTCAATACACTGAGAGAGCATTTGAAACTCGTCAAGTCGAATGGCAAAGGTTTGTTGTCTGGCATGCGATTGATTTTGTTGATCTTTAATTTGATTGTTGTTATTGTTTTTCTTTCGTCAAAAAGTTTGACTGCTTTACATGCCAAACACACACTCACACTCAAACACACACACACACACACGCACACGTTGTCTTAGCTGCAAATGGGCCAGCTTGGCACGATTTTTGGTGTAGTTCTTAAGCGCAATGTCGTGCCATGAAATGCAAACACATAAAACATATAAAAAACAGAAAAAATACCGATTTAAAATCGTGCTGCAATGCTACAAATAATTTGGTAAATAAACCAATGCCAAAGCGGACCTGCTCAAAGACCAGATGGAGAGCTATCAAGCAAGAGAGACAGCGAGCGAGTGTGAGAGAGACAAAGCGTAGCCGGTGGCAACAGCCTCAACCTGTGCCACTTCCCAGAGAGACGTACGACAAAAGACAATGCGCCAATGATGACGACAATGAGAAGCAGGCAATAAAATACAAATTGACAGCCAAGAATGAAAGTGGTGAAATTTATTTAACCCGGCTTCGGCTATGCCTCCATCGCCATCTCCATCTCCATCTCCGTCTCCGTCTCTGTCGCTGTCTCCATCTCCATCTCCATCTACATTTCCATCACCGTATCTCTCTGTCTCCTGCACCCTCCTCGCTGACTGCTTCTAGCTGAAAGTGAGCGACAAATACAGTGAGAGGCCAATGTGAACAATGTTTGTAGACCGGACCAGATCGCAACGGGCCAGCCAATTCAATAGCCATAATTCTTAAAGCAAAAGCAAAACCGAAAAAACCGAAACGTGAGAGCGACTTTCGTTGAGCGCGTTTAAAGACGCGCACAAAACGCGCACGCCGCTTGCAGCTGACAGAAAGCGCGTCTAATTACAACAACAGCAGCAGCGAAGCGACTTCGACCCGGCTATGCGGCACGCGGCACTTTTTCTAATGAGCTCTCGGCATTTAGAAACAAAATTCTAAATGACAGTTGACAGTCAACAAATTGAGGCCAAATCGTCGACCAACCGCAACGCATGAATCGCGCACTCCCGTTCCGTTTCGGGTCGAGCTTTGAACTGGCCCAAAGCTGTAATTAAATATATTTTTCTTTTTTTTATGTTTTTATGTTTGTGATTTGTCATTAATCATATTTGTCACACTTTTTTGCCACTGCTGTTGTTGTTGTTATCATTTATGATTTAACAGTTGTTCGTGGATTGCCTTTAAATGTAATTTAAATCGTGCTTTCGCAAAATGCGTTCTGTTTATGCAGCTGCAACGCAGCTTTACAGCAATTACGTTTTGGTTAATATTAATTTCAGTTAAATGGCATGGTGTTTATATTTAGATGCAATTACATTTATAATATAGTTCATATGTGTAGTTAAACACGCGTTCATAGCTGATTCATAACTTTGTTCAAGCAGCTGTTCAGCAAAATATAAACATTTTAAATTATTTCGACATATTTTTGAAATCGCAACAGATTTTATATTTATCTGAACAACAAATGCAAAAGTAATTTTTATTTTAATTACATTTTTATTTACTTTCTTTTCCTTCATTATTTATTCAAAATATTCATTAATTACTTTCTTATAATTTTTATTTCAACAAAAAATAGTTTATATAAAATATTAAATTTTTATTTTGTATATTATATTTTATTATATTGTATTTATGCGCTTATAAATTTTTTTTATTTATTCTAAATATTCTTTCTATTCTTCTATATATATTTCATTTAAAAAAAATTTTTTTTTTTATATTTATAATTATATTCATATTTTGTCATTATTTCTAAATATTCTTTATATAATACTTATATCACATATGCAGATCTCGTCTCGCTTTATTTCTATTTTTTTGTTGTTGTCACAATTAACTTGCTGATTCGTTTTGCAACCTTTCCCATTTCCCACTCCCAATTCCATTCCATTCCACAAGTCTCTCTATGTTGTCAGCTTCAACTCTTTCTCTACTTTGTACGTAGTTGTTGTGTATTACTTTTTCAACATTTTTATTTACTCTGGCAATTTCGTGTCGCTAATTAGCAGCTAAGTTGTTTGGAGCAACCTTTATTTTATGGCTCAACCGTGCTACCCCCAAAAAGCTCAGCGGAATGGCCCAGAACATGGGCCAAACACACACACACACACATACTTATACAAGTCACAAGTCACAACTATGCTAAGTTATGCAGAAACGTGCAGTTTTTATTTGGTCATAAACCTTTCGGCCAAGGCTCAAACTCACAAGCTCAAACCAGGCTGAAGCTGACACATAGCGGTGATCAGTTGATGGGGTTTTTGTAAGTTTCTTTATGCCTACATATATCTATATATATGTATATACATATACAAATATAGATATATATATATGTCGTACCAGCTCCCGGTTAGGCTTTTTATATTTTTTGTGCTGTGTTTTCAATTGTTTCCCTTTTTATACCCAGCACGAATTGGTACGTGGGGTATAAGAGTTTTATGCAACTGCAAAAACAGCTGCAATATTAATTATATATTTATGAATTCAATTGATTTATGCATGTGTTATTACTATATATAACTATATAATAGCTAAGACTAAATATGTTATTGTAAAAGCAGAATATTTACACATTAAAATGGAAAATGAGTTGATCTAAAATAATAGTAAAATACTAGAACAAAATTATATTCATTTTGAAAGGCAAAATAATTTAAAAAATCAAGAAACATATTTTATAATAAATAAAAATATAATTTAACTAATTACAATAAATTAAAAAAAAAAAATGAATAAAAAAAATAAATAAATAAAAATAAAAAAGATAAAAAAAATTATTAACCAAATTAAAATATTTTTTTTTAATAAAAGCAATAAAAAACAAAAAATTAAAATACAAATGCAAATAAAATAAACTAAAAATTAAACACATTTAAAGGTTGAATCACATAAGAATTAATAAACAATGAACAATGAAAATGTTTCAAAAAGCTAATAAACTCAGATAGAAAAGATTAAAAAAAACAACAATTATGAAAATGAGTTTAAAGTTTTGCAAGTTTTTATAGATTTTATTTTTTTACATATAAAAGCTTTAAATGAACTTTTAATATTCGTAGATATTATGTATAAAATTTTTCCCATATATACCCAGCACGTTTCTAGTAATTCAATATATAAAGAATATATAATATTTAATGCAAGTTTCAAGAACTAAATACATCAATCGATGCTTCTAGAACATCTATACATTAACTATATTTTTTTGTTATATGCAAAACGCCATTGAACAGGATATCTGCTAGTCCATCATTTTAGTGTCTACAGCATATTTATTTACTTATTTTTCTTTTTCGTGCCGTGGCAACTTTAATGGCTTCTGTGTGACGACGACGTCGAACTGTTGGAAGTTGGCTTGGAAAGCGTGGGTAATTTTCATTTCGCCTGACAATAAAAATATAATTATGACTGCGTTGTTTATGTTGCACAAACTCCTCGACTTTTATGCAAATATATACAACTATATATACAGAAAGAGAGAGAGAGAGAGAGAGAGAGTCGTGAATATGGTCTTTGGCAATTCGCCTGATTGTGAGAATGATGTCGAGTCACTACTGCACATTGGCCAGGAAGTTGTGCAATTTGTCTGGCCAGCTAAACATAGGTTAGTGGTATATATATCCTCGCTCAAGAAATGATCTACGCATGACTTGATGTTCATTCAGTGAACAAAAGACTTTCAGTTTCCAATTGCTTTTATTTCGCATTTCTTTTGATCTTCGCATTTCTGTTTTGCTCCTCATTTCGAGCATCCTGTTGCTTCCTTTCTTTTGAGTTTTGGGTTTTCGGGATTGGGATCGGAGTTGAAGTTGGGATTTTTGTGTTCAGTTTCTGTTCGAGTTCCGCCCTCGTTCCCTGCTTTGTGTAGTTGTGGGCTCGCAAAAAACTCGTTTAATGTCAGGCAGTCGCGCTGCTAATTAGGTGATTTTTCGAGTTCGAGCCAGTCTTATTTATTATGATATTTTTTTTTGTATTTTTCAATTTTTTTGTTGTATTTTTTTTTTTTAATGTATTTTGTTCGGGTGGGCGCTCACATCTCGTCGCCGTCTGGCAGCAATTACAATAAAAGCAGCTTCAGTTCGTGCTCTTGCATTTTCAGTTTCCTGTTACCAAAAATAAAATAAATTGCGACGACTGATGTTGGCACTTAATGAATTGCGCCAGCACCACGTCGAAGCTCTTTAAAACCAACGGCACGTCTTGGGCTCTTTGCTGATTAATTGTGATAAAAAAAAAAAAACTACCCAGAGCGCGAGCGAGTGAGTTGGACTGAAAAGTACTTTCAGATGTTATAAATATTATATTACTAAATGAAGTTGCATTCCTTGTAAGGCACTAAATGCTCATGACCAAAAGCGTTCCACAGCGTTGCAGCTCGTGAAATTGAATGCATTTTTCGCTTTCGCAAATGTCAAAATAGCATCGCGGATAATGCAAATTATATAGCATCATAAAAGACATACAATTTGCAGCGCTTTGAGATTAGTTTCATATTTCCTGAGACAAATATTTTTATTTTTCTAATATAAAATAAAACTCTTTCTTCTTGATCTTCTACAATTCCAACTACATTTTGAGTTCCACTTTTATAATACTACAAAATAAAACTCTTGCTCTATGATCGACTAAAAGTCGCACCATATTTTTTACATTTCTTCATTCATTCATTGGTATTCTAAAAAAAAATAAATTCTTTCAGAATTTTCTCACTTAACTGTAAAATGTGTAGAACACATTCCACGAATATTTATTCATTCAAGACTAGAATACTATAGCATCATTATCCAAATAACTATCTCGCTCGCTAGATCATTTGTAACCTATATCGTTATAGCCATTATAAACACTATGACTTCCGCCTTCAGCTATTACATGTTTAACTGCTCTGGGCTCTATACAAAGCACAAATCTTTCTAGTTGACGACAATCATTAGCTAGTTATGGCATTTGCCACGCCCATTTGACACTGTGTGTGTGTGTGTTTGTTTGCCCTAAAGAAAGCCCGTTAACTCCCCATTTATAAACCTTTTTCCGGTTCTAATGACACGACTCAACGATCCATAGGCCAAGCCCAAAAAGCTGCCCAGCTATATACAAAGTACTACTAGACTTACATCTATATGTGTCTATATGTATGTATGTATATATGTAAGTACACACATTACACTGCACAAACTCCATTAAATTCTAAAAGCTATAGACAACATTCAGCCATATATGGCTGAGAGAACAACAAAGGAACCCAAAGAACCCAAGCACAAATAATTCTTATTGCTGTTTGTCTTGGCTTTAGAGGCGAACGAGCAGGACGGACGGTGAGGGGTGAAGGTAGATGGGAGAGCGGGCTGGGGGCACCCCAGACTTGAGCTCGAGCTCGAGCTCGAGCCGCTACTCTGACTCATATGCACTTTGGAATTGTTCAATGGGGCACAAAGCTTGATTGGGTTCATAAGTGGGCCGACAGAGACACGTGTGTGCCCCTCTCGTTCGCTATGGACATATACTATAATATATACACATATATATATATTTGTATATTTATATTGCTGTCTGTCTAGGCCTCGCAACAGCAGCCCACATTAGAAGGCAGGCATACAAAATGGACTTGCAGTTCATTAATTTTCATTGTCAGCCATTTTCGGGGCGGCTATGCAAATGTCAAAACTTTTAACGCTCAAGAAAATATAAAACACAAAAAAAAATGTCACAAGCCTCGATGACTCACAGACCAGATGCGATACCAGACTGGCCAGATCTCAGCAATGCACAAACATATATCTGTTGCAGAGTGAACTGCATTTTTTTGACAAGTTTTTATGGGTCGATTACATAAGTCGCTCAAGTTTCAAGTTGCAGCTCTGGCTCTGGCTGAGCCGCTGGATGCCCAGGTTCCGCGGCATAAGTTTTAAATAAATTATGTAAATTTCAGTGTAGGCTGCCTTTGAATATCTGTATTTTGGTGACATTGTCGGCATAGTTCTAAGTTCAATTGTTGGAGCTGTGCTGCGACCACGTGACGTCTAATGCCCATCTCATCAAGTTTTCTTTTCCTTATTTTTGGTTGATATTTTTGTTTGTTTCCCGCTGACTTTTTCACTTAAATTGTTTGCTTTTGTTTTCATGCTTGCTCAATGAAAAATTCCTTAGCTTGTCGTTGCTGTTGTGGTTTCTTAATTAGAGAGCGGTCCACACAACAAACTCTAGCTATCGACATCATTTAGCCAACAGCACGACGCACGCTGTCAGCGCATTTCCATCCATTCCAGACACTTTCTAAGCAAACATTTTGATCAGATAACAAGTCAATTAGGTCTGGACACGATTTGAGCATAATGTGTTAGACTTGAGAGCGAGCATATGATAATCATAATGATACTGTTACATTGTGTTAAGTTACATTGAACTAGGCGATAATGTTTATCATTGAAATTGTGTAGCTTGGCAACAAATCTTCAATTTGCCTAAATTTAGCTTCAAGTCTGACCTATTTATTTAAGCATTCCACAAAGCCCATTTAGCACTCTAGGCCACACTCAATTAGCTTATATGTATATACACTTATATATAGGTGGGTGCAGAGAGATATTTAGTGAAAAATTGCCTTAATTTAAGGCACTCGCACACACGCAAAGGTTTCCAGCAGAAACAAAAGTGAAAACTTTCACTTTTGATATTTGTGTAGAGCGCAACATTTATGTTTAGTCGGATTTTTTTATTTTTTTATATTTGTATTTTTATTTTTTTTCTTTATACCACACGATTTTTAAATCTGACTGCCCTGCGACTGTTATTTCTTTGATATTACCATAAATTTGAATTTCGTTTACATCATCAACGGCGACGACGACGACGACGTCGTCGATGACGACCTCTCTCGGCGCTTCTCATGTGTAAAGAATTGTTGAAAACTAAGGCTGGGCTGGGCCTTTCTTTCGGCCAACACGTCGGGCATTGTGTGTGTTTTGAGTTTTTGATTTGTTGTTGTGTATTTTAATGCGATAATTTAAAACTTTTTCGCTTTCATTTCGTTTAAGCTTTGGCTATTAATCAGTTATGAGTCTTCAGTCTTGATACAACAAGTTAACCTTTTCCCAAATGCCGCCGACGCTTGAAGAATCTCCTCCAGACAATTGATTGCGCAAGCTACGGCGAGCTCCGCTCCCTCCGGCAGGGGGCCACACCAGGCCCATTTATCTTACAGTTTTTCAATTAAACTTTGTTTATTTCTACCTTACATGATTTTGTTGTTTTCTTTCTGTTGATATTTTGTGTGTGTTTTTTTCCATACTCTGCATAGATAACAATTAAATTTTTTTGCCATTTGCCCCGTTTACAATTGTTTTGCCCGAACCTTGTGCCCGGGCTAACATGCATGCCAAATTGCTCAGATAAAAAGCACATTAGGCTGAAAAGTATTTTGCGGAAATACCAAATGCAAAACATGCGGGCAACGTGAACGTGTAGATAGATAGCCAACTCGAATGTAGAACTACTGAACTAAATTACATCAGAATTGCTTGAAATTCGCTAGAAATCAGCACTTGAAAATCTTATATAAGAGTGCGAACAACTTACAAACGAAGAGTTCGTAACAAATTACACTGAATAGTTATGTGAGAATGGAAGTACGCATGCCAGAAATGTAGCAGAAAATGTTAATTTAAATACATATTCCAGATGCTTGAAATTACAATGAAGAAAGATGAGGGAAAGATGGTCTAGAAAATAATATATAAAAAAAATATATATATAATTTATTTTTAGCCCTTTGTCTACGTATTATGCATAGTATTTGCTCTTAACTTTTGTTGAGTTTTGCAACCCAGTTATCTACAGACAGTCTGAAATTCTTTTGTGCATGTGAATGAACCGTGAGGCAGCGTAGAGCAGCACAAAATATATATAAATAAAAATAAAACCCTTTTTATTCTCAGCGGCACTCATAACCCACTTACAACAAAAGCCAAGCACCAATGGGCTAAATAGACTATATTTTTAGAGACGAGTTGGCCATTTTGGCTGTTGTTGTTTTGTTTCTTTCAGCTAGTTGATTTTACCACAAAGCACTTTGAAAATATTTCAATGGAATTTCTTTGCGGAACGACACCTTCGCACAGCTTAGCCAGTCAACAATAATAGCCCTGAACTTTCGTTCGGTTGTTAACTTGTTGCTCTTGCTGCTGTTGTTGCTGTTGTTGTTCGTGTTGCATTCGCTCCACATGTGTACAGCTGTTTTTAATTTAAAAACTTCATTTCAAACTGAAATGAAACTTGTTTTCCAGCATTTTTGTTTATCTTTTTTTATATTTATTTATTTTTTTGCAGTGGGTGCAGTTGTTGCTCTGTCTACTGACTATATTATATTTTAATATATTATTTTTTGTGCTCCCTTGAATATTTATTTTCTTGACAAAAATATAAGAAAAATGAATAAACAGAAGACTAAATACTCTAGTTCTTATGTTACATACTCTTTATAGTACATATTAAATATTTATTTATATTATACTTATTAATTGAATTTAGAAAAGTTAATTAACTCTTTTGAAAACCACAAAGAGCATTCAATTCACACTCAGAATTTTTTTTATACATTTATCTAGATAAACTAAATGCTGAAAAAAAATGTTAATCATTATCTTATAGATTTGACAGATTTTAAAGATTTTTCTGAAAATGAAAATGTAGAAAATGCAATCATAAATCAAATAAAAATAATTATCTTTTTTTTTTAAGCTTTTTTACTAAAAAAAATATATATATATATATTTGCTGAAATAAACCAGAACCCAAATTTATTTACATATTTTTATTATTATTATTATTATTATAATTATTATTGTTATTATTATTATTTATTTATTAATATTTTTTTAAATTAGTTTATAAATAAATTAATAATAATATAATAAAAATAATAATAAATTAATTATAAATACAAATATAATAAATGTCAAAAGCCTGGCTCATTATATATGCTTAATACTTAAACAAATACATTTCAAAATGCATGCAAATCTGGCCATGCCCTTTAGTTAGGGTATACAAAATGAGAGTAATGCATATAAATAAGCAGAAGTGACATTGTGTTGGCATTAATTTACAGTGGTCGATGGAACATGTTTAATGCATTTCATGTGCATTTTTCCTTGTCAATAATTGAATTTTCGGAATTTCAAGTTCCCAGCAGATCAGATTCGCTATCTCGCTCTAATAATAAATATATATGTATATACATTTAAATGTCGCACTCTTTCTCTCTCTCTCATTTCTCTCTTCTCTCTTTCCCACTCCTTTCCTTGTTGTTGCCATATTTTGGCTGTTATTTATGTGATTTGCATTTGCTTTTGTTATATTGCCTTTTGCCGCTTGCTTTCGATTTTCGCCTTTATTTTTGTTTAATTATTTTAATCTATTTACTTATTAACGCTTTTATTTATTTATTTCTTTTTTTTGCTGCTTCTGTTTTTTATTTTTGTTGGTACTTGCGTTTAAATATTGAAAGATTGATATTGCTTATTGCAGCTTTAGCGTCGAGCAGCTTAAAGAATTTCAAAGTTGTGTAATCGCAATTTCATTGAAGTTTTTTGGCTTTAAAGGTAGCTGAGAAAATTCATTGGAATGCCAAATGACCAGCGGCAAAAACTGAGCATAAACCAAGAGCTAGCAGAATTAAAATTATGCTGGGCTTTCGAGTTGGTTTCAGATCTTGAGATTAAATTGTGTTGAGTTCAGCTGAGTTAAGATCACGAATCAGAGTTGGAATTTTTGATAATCGTCAATCTCTCAAACACAAATCTTATTTAATTATGAAACTAAATGCATCCAAGTTCCTCAAATATTCCATTTCGTTGGCTTAATTTTTCTTAAATATTTTCAAGTTCATAATTGAGCAATTTTGGATTAGGAAATTAGAGCTAAAGAGGGCTCAGCTTCCAATGCGAAAAGACTCTATATCTCATCAACTCTCTTTATCAACTTCAAATTTAACTCACTTTATAATTCATATCTAATTAATCTATCAATATGTTAAAGCCCTTAGAGCATATTACCTTACGGCTATCAATTAGATGGTAAATAATCCATTGAAATCTCTAGTTTATTTTACTAAACAGGCTCCCACGCTACGCTGAGTTTGAACATCTTATTAGAACATTTATGAGTAGTACTTTTGACTACTTGTTTGCCCAGTTAGCCAAGTCATGAACATTCCACATCGATTGCCAATGCTTATGAAATTCTGGTTTCAAATGCAAAGCATTTCTCTCTCTCTTTCAGTCAGTCTCTCTCTTTCTCTCTGTCTCTGTGTCCAGGGCACAGTTCAAGCAAAGCGAATGTCTGCAGGAAGTTCTATTTGTATATGCTTAAACACTTGTCAATAACCCAAGCCGCCCAGACCCCCAACACCAGTCAAAGAACCCTGTTTAGCACTGCCATCCATCCCAGGTATGATGTGAGCTGTCATGTGTGCCTGTGTGTGTGTTGCCTATGTTTGTGTGTGTTTGTTGCGTGGTGCCATATCCCAATGCTGCTTTGGGCATTGGGTTACCTGTTCTGTGTATTTTGTTGCATTTTTTGCCGCTTCGGCTTCGACAATATTTAAATAGGAAATTAGGGTCGACTTGGCTGGCTTGGTTAGCTGGCTGGCTGACTGGCTGACTGGCTGGCTATTTGGCTGTCTGCTCTGCACACTTGGCTTCCGCCTCTGGCAACGCCCTGGGGCCCGTTTTCCAACTGTAAGCCGAGCCCAAGGCGCTTTCACAAGGTTTCCCGCAGTTTGCACAGAGAATGCATTGCAGTTGTCTCTATGTGACTATGTCATGGTTTTTTTTGCTTCACTTACTTTTTTTTTTAGCCATGCTAATTAAAGTCGGACTGGACCGGATTTAATTAACTGCATTTACTGTTAGTGCTAAACTGGTGCAGTTTTTTTTTACAACTAGAGGATAATATCATGAAATATGTAGATGCACAGATGCAGATAGTCTGATAAAGTGGATACATTAATTAATCAATCAGCTGTAGATATAAATGTTTATGGCTTCGAATTGATTGAATCGAAACACTCCAGCACATAGGAAATATAAATCAAATATTATGTTCTTATAAGATTTTGTATGAAAGATATTATTTACATTAGTTTCACAACATAAAAATAATTAATTATTATAATTGTATGTACAAAAAATATATAAGAATTAAGTTCTGTAAATATAATTATACGTACAGAGAATGTTGATATATATTAATATTTATTTATTCAATTTTTTATATATTATTTAATTATATATGAATTTAATTAAGTAAACTATAATTCTTGGTAAAATTCTATTTTTTTATTTTATTTATTTATTTATTTATTTATTAAATGGGAAAATTTATTTATTTTTATTTATTTATTTATTTTTTTTTTAGAAATAATTAGATTTTGTAATCAATATATTTATATACTTAAATATAATTTAAATACAATTTTGTACATGAAAAAATTGTATATTTGTACAAAAAATATATTTATTTATTTATTTATATAATGAATAATAATAACTAAACAATTAAAAAAAAAAAATTATTATTTATAATTTATAATTTATTTATTATTTTTATTTTTTACTATTAATTTTACTTAGTTTTTTTATTTTTATAAATATATAAAATCTTATATTTATTTTTTATTTTTTTAGCTATTTAAAACGATATTCTTTTCTTATTCTTCCAATATATCTGTCAAATCATATTCAACTAAACAAATATATAATTCCCAAACTCTTTTCGAATTTTCTAGACAAATATGCATAGAGTATTTGCTCTTCAATGCCAAGCTAAACTAGATTCTTGCTTATATTCTTGTATTTTATTTTTCATTTGATTGCACCACATTAAAGGATGCACGTCTGCTGGCTTATGTATAACTGACTCTTGGCTAATGCTTATTATTTTTCACTTTTAATTGCAGCTCAACGGCAAATTCTCTATATATATCTCTCTGTCTGTGTGTGGACAAGGAAGCTCGTGTTTGAAGGTAAGCGACTTGGAATATCCAACGGTATCTTGGACGCCACTTGTCCAGCTTTATCTGTCTATGTGTTTATGTTTTAAACAAGTTCTTGTCGAGTTAATTGCCCAACGCAGTGGCTGGCTGTTCAGTTCAACAATTTGTGCAATCATCATGTGAAAATAGCTATATTTCACAATAAGTATGAAATGTATAAGAAATATAATGAAGAAACAAAATAAACCCCCTCCACATTGTCAGCATGACTAAGAATTGCCAACGCATTTTGTTAACCAGCCAGACTTATAGGCAATATTTGGTATTTAACCAAATTGCGAAAATTGCAGAGCTCAGCTAAATGACAGTTTTTTGTGGCTGTTGTTGCTGCTTGCGGTGGAGAAAGGGGGCGGAGCTGTGAACGGGCTGAATTGTTGTTGAAATTGACTCAATTTGTATGCTGAACTTTGAAGCCCGCTTTGAATACCGGTTAATGGAAAGTTACATCAACCGGTCGGTTCGCTAATCGTTCTGGCCAACAAAACGTCTTTTGTCTTTCACTTCAAATTGGCTAATCTATTGGCTTACGCAAGGGTTGATGAGCGTGAGTTCAATGTACTCAAAGCTGATTACTCTGCTAAGCAATATAACTATATAAAGCATGTAGAAATGCGCTCCGGGTATAAGCAACGCCGCAATACCTGCTCAGAGTGCATGCAAAGAGTACATAAATTCTTATTTAACTTTTATTTATTCAGCAGCTCAAAGTTTATAAACCTTATATGCCATAACCGCTCTACGATCTCACTGCTAATATACTCGTTTTCAAATTCTTGCTCACCGAGTTCAACAATAGATTCTCAATATTTAAAGATGATCTCAAGTCAGCCAGCTGTCTTAAGTCTTTATTCATATGCTGATAAGCCGCTTAACATGATTCACAGATGTATAAATAATTTATGCATACGTTAATTGTTTTTCAATGTTCTAACAGTATTTAAATAAACCACCTAATATGGAATTGCCAATTAGAGCATAGAGCCGACAAATAGTTTATTGTGCATGTTTAATAAATATCTACATCAATTTATATAGATATATAGTAACCATAGATCACGTGATTTTATGTTCAACATAAAAATCTTAATTATATTTTTATGTTATTATGATTACGATAAACAAACGTAGTAAAAAAAAGTAATTTTTTTTATATTTAATTTACTAAAATTTATAATTTGAAGCAACTACAAAAATTATTTATATATTTTATTTTTATCACAATTCAAATAAGATAAGATTTTGAGCATAAGAGCTGAGATTTTATCATATGACAACTTGATGTAAAATTTGAATCTCACGAACTTGGCAGCTTGAGCTGAAGTTAATATAGATAAATATGGCATTTGTTAACTTATAGGCGATCAGCGTGTGTTGAGCCAAAGAAACTAATCACAATAAATATGCTATTCAAAAATAAAAAATAATAATAAATAATCCTCTGCCTTCTCTGACCAGCTCATATCTATTACACTCACTGCTAGATAGCCCAAATTCATAGCTCTCTGAGCTTTCTGACCGCTCAGCTCTAATATAATTTGCAGTTACGTGATTTTTTTTTAAAATCTATTGTTATTGTTGTTTGCCTTCATCAAGTTTGGCATGTTTTGTAAGGTTCCCGCAATGCTTTTTAATTGGATTAGAAAACGGGTAGAACCAAACAAAATGCGCATAATACCCGTTGCTATTTTTGCAACGTTCTTGCTGTGCTTTAATTTAATTAAAAGGTCAACGTACCTCAATGCCGCTTCGTACAAAATAAATCGTTTTTTTTTTTTCTCTCATCAGCAACTGAAATTTAGAAAAAATCTGTAAAAATGAAGAGAGAAAAAATATAGAAAATGGCAAGTCAAAGATGAAATACTCTTGCATGATATATGAGTTGGTGAGTGTTGGAGAAATGGTTTCTTTTTAGAGATATTAGTATATATATAATACTGCAATTAGATGTGGTTTTATTGTGTTAATGGAGTGGGCGAATTGTAGAGTTCATGTGCGCAGAAATAGCTTTCATTCTTTCGTTCAACTTCATGATAAACATTTAAAGAGACTCGATCTATATCTAATTAAATATATAGTATAGTACAAAATTTAAGAGTCTAGATCTATGTCTAGTTAAATTACTATATATCTAGACCATGTTTATGTTAGCCTAAATTGCATTCAAAGATTCCCATATATATAATGTAATATATAAACTCTATCTAGATAATCTTCATCTTCAATCAATACATTATAATACCCTTGGAAAGTGTATTGAGATTCTTTTCTGTTTCACATTTTTAGCCAAGAATTCTTGTATTTTTTGGCAATTAGTTGGTCAGGAGGCGACAAAAAAAAAACAGTCAACAAAAATCAAAATAATGTTGTAGATCAAGTTTACGTATTTAATGCCTGGCGGGCATTTCTGGCTGTTTTTTCTGAATTGTTGTTTGCCTGTTTTCTTTCGAGTGTTTTTTTTTAATTCCTAAATTTAATTTGCATGTTTGAAAATCATTAATTTGGCAGCTATTAAAAATTGCTGCCAGCGAAATTTTACGCTGATATTATTTGTTGTTGCTATTGTTTTTTTAACAACAAATTAGCCGCCGTGTGCGCAACTGATTTGCATTTTGATTTTGCTTTTCCAAGCGTTTTTTATCACATGTTTTTTTTTTTTTCCAAAAAGCCAGCTTAGGTTTTTGTTTAGTTTTTAGTGCAGCTAACAGCTCATCAAAATTACACTACTCGAAACTGGTGAAATTTAAACGTAACGCCACAGTGCATTTAACTTTCGTTTCAATGGTTTTCCCTCGCTGAACACACAAGAAAGTTGTGCAAAGGGATGTACCAAGAGAGCGAGAGAGTGAGAGTTAAGGCGAGAAAGAGAGAGGGAGAGGATGTAAAGATCTTGGACAGAACCAGAAAGGAGTGCTAAAAGATAGCAAATTACTCTAAGATTATTTCTTAGATAGCAAAAAGGTAGAAATAAATGAGATTTTTTTTGGGAAATGTTTTCGAGCGAATTTATTGCTTTTATTAGTATTATCTTAGGCAAAGGCTGAGGCAATTTCTATGGCTGTTATTTCCTTAAGTTGGAATGCTTGTAATAATAGAAACAATAGCTTGGCTTAGTGTAGGTTAGTTTGGCTCCGCTGCCTATGGCCAGCCCATTTCTCATAGGGCTAGCAATTGGGCATATGAATTTATTTATCTATTTTGTCTTTTTATTTATTTTGCAATCTTTAGAAGCTATGAAATATTTATGCTTGCTATGAACATGAATTCCCTTTGTTATTCTTTAGCTGACTATTGACGCTACATTAATATATATTTTTTAGGAAAAACATATATTTGTGTTTCAGGAACTCATTTTTAAGGTTTTACTAGAATATTTTGTTTTATTTAATTAATTTTTTCTTTATATAATTTAAGCTCTTTCACTAGATTCACATTGACTTTATTTTTTTAATGTATATAAAAATAAAAATTATTATTATTATTATTATTTTTTTTAATTTAAGTTCTTTCTTTAACATAACTAGCTTTGACTTTGTTTTTTAAATGTATATAAAATAAAATTAAATATATACAAAATGATTGCTGCTTGCCTTTGTCAAGCATTAAAACTGATCAGGTTTCAGCAATTTCTCTTTTCTTTATGATAATCAGCTCTCTCTCTGCTGCTACATTGATAACTAGCTCATAACGCTTCGGGTCTATATAAAATATATATTTCAAGTAATTCGTAGTTTTGCCAAACAGTTGCTGATGATTACTTATGGAAAACTCCATTTGCATTCATGAAGCAATTTCTGATGTAGGCTTTTCCAGCTGAATAATTCATTCTCTTTTTGCTGGCTATATAGATTAAATCATATTAACTCTATATTACATATATTTATATTATAATATAATATAAATATATATATAATATATTTAAATGCTCTAAAGATCAACTCATTCTGCTTATCAAGCTTCCAGCAATTTTTAATAAAGCTTCTCCAGAAATTATTTTTATTTATAAAATAAATTTCTTAGTTCATATTGACTACATTTTAATATATATTAAATAGCTTAAGCTTCTTAGTTCATATTTTAATATTTTTACTATATATTAAATACCTTAAATATCAGCTCTATCTGCTTACCCGAATTGTTCAAGATTCAGCAATTGTTTATCTATTTGTTTATTTCATAATCAGCAGCTCTACCTTGCTCAAGAATAGCTTAGTTTGTTTCAATTCTATATCAAATCTATATCAAGTAGTTGTTAGTTTTGGCAAACAACTCTTTTTGCTTTTTCATAGAACAAGTTGATATTGATCAAGTCTTGGCAATGCGAGTTTATATAGGACTTCCTAGAAGTCTTTTTGTCTTTTACTTCTAGCTCATACAAAAGATCCTTCCTAACACATTGCGAAACCTAAACAAAGCCAATATAATACACGTCTTTCTCTTTATACACAGATAGTTAAATTGTAGACATGCGGAAGTCTTGTTATATATGCACATATATAACTGCGTTTCTGACATATCGTAACATTTATTGGTATCGCCGCGCGAACACGCGTCAAACTTTAACTCTCTTGGCTAATCAATCATGCGGCAAACATTCACTCAAGTCTTGCGGCTTGAATGAAAGTAATTTGAATAGCTTTGTTGTCGGCGTGGGTTTTGCGATGCTTACGGTCTTTTGATATTTACCTGTGTGTCTCTGACAGGTAGTAACAAACGTATTCACACTTTGCCAAACGTTCGTCAATCAGTCAATAGTTGCTTGTATTCGTCCCAATCGATTCGTATCGCTCGCACTGCACGTGTCAAGTGTGTAAAAAAATGATATGAGTGCTCTTTGAGTGAAAGATCGCATTTTGTCTGACTCTCTATTGTAGTTTTGATGTTGCCCAGTACCTTTGCACACTTGACTTTTATGGCTTTTCCCAGAGCGACGAGAGTGCATTTCGAGCAAACTCAGCGGTCAGTCTTCGTCTCTCCCTCTCTCGGGGCAATAAACCGTTATGCAAGATGATGGAAGGTCTAGAGAAAATTTATAGTTTGTCTCATTTCTTTCAGCTTTGTCACTCGACATGTTTTGTTTCTTACTTTCCTCTCTCTCTATCTCTCTCTCTCTCTCTTTCTCTCTCTCTCTCTCTCTCTCTCTCTCTCTCTCTACTCTTTTTCTTCGATTGTTTTCTTTGAGTTTTCTTTGCATTGCGCCCCCAGCAAATCAGGTCAGAACTGTCAGACTCCACTGACAATTTGTTAGCGCATTTCCATGCAGTCCGCCCCCAAAACGAGAAGAAAGATCGATGAACGTCTTGAAAAGCTGACAATTTAATTGCCATCAATGCTTGACCCATTTTCTATAGCATTTACCGTTCATTGCATCATTTCGAGAACATTTCAGTTCGTTTATTTTTCAGTATTTTTTTGAGGTTTAATTTGATTTTTTTTTTCTCCCAGATTTATTTTTTGGTATTACGAGTCTCCCGCATGCGCGAGTTTTTTGTTTGGATTTTCTTTTGTTCGTTGTTTTTTTTTTTTTTTTTTTGGAATCATTAGGGTCTGAGATCGTTGACTTTGATTAGAGCTGTGCTTACCTCATTTACATTTTTGTTGGTGGCATGTCGCACTGTGACTAGGATTTCATTCACCGAATATAGGCAATATCAATGGCCACTAATTAATGCCAACACATCAAAGTGTCAAACCTTGAAATTTGACTAGCTATAGTCAGGTACTTGCCTCTCTCTACTTCCAAGTAAACACACAAATACCTATATATATATATATAGAGAGAGAGAGAGAGAGACAGAGATACAGTTCAGGTAGTTCAGGTCACGCACTTTAGACTGTTATCATCTTGGTCGGATTTTTTTTGGGTCCTTTTGTTCCGATATTTATGCAATGCTCGCTTGCGGTGCCTTTGTTGTTAGCCCCTCGCTCTCAGCACTCAAATATTTTTTTGCGTTTCTCTCTCTCCCTCTCTCTCTCTCTGTCTGTCACTCTGTGGCGTGATTTATTTCAAATGGACCGACACAAAGAGACAGATTACGAATGACCTTTAACCAAAATGAAAATTTCAATGTTGCAATGGAAATTTGTATGGGAGACGCCACCCAAGGCGAACGAATTTTGGCTAGAAAATTGTAGCAAGCCCAGCTACCATCCCGTGGAGCGGCTTAGACGAAGCTGTCAAGCATTGGCACGTCCCGCATGCAGCAGGGTGACAATAAGCCGTCTTGTCCTGGCCTTTCACTTTTCATTTCAATTCAATTCAATTTTTTATCAGCACAGCTGGATGCGAGCCGGTCGTGCCCCGGTTAACAGCTTGTGTAGGTGGTCGAAGATTACAGTCGAAAAATGGGAAAAATATACCTGTAGACATTTGAAAACCTCTCGCACACACCCAGCCGATTGCAACCTGCATAGGTTTACCTGGCCAGGCCACGTTCACCAAAACCAAAAGCAAACCCGGGGCAAAGCTAATCTTGAACAAATGTTTGGACTTAGATCTCACTTCAGATGCAGTAAGCTGTTTGGGGCGTGGCTCAGTGCACTGTTTATTTTAGCAAATCCAGCAGATCTGTGGCATTAACGAGACTTTAATATTTCAAACGGCCAACACTCAAAACTCAAATCCCAAAAATTTGATTAGACCATGAAGCATTTTGTCGTCGCCAGCAGCGACGACGGCGGCGGTAGCAGCAGCAGCATCAACATCAACATTGGCATCGCCAATGGGTAAGACGGATTCGAGCCTAAAAAGGCAGGCAACCCATTCGTCTTGGCCAATTAAGACAATTTGTTTAGACTCGCTCATGGCTCGGCTTCGCCTGGCTTGGCTTGGCTTCGCTCCGCTCTGCTCTGCTCAACTGGCTTTGGTTTGGCTTGGTTAGTTGGGCCGCCCGGCCTGTCAGTCAGTCAGCAGCACAATTCGAACGTTTCGAATTTCTAATAAATCTAGCAGTCGCGCTATTGAATCTGTTGCCTAGATTATTGTGGCATAAATATTGTCTAAACACATATATGGTCAATTCCAGTTAGACAAATGATTAGATGGGACCCCTCGCAACAAAATTGAACGTTCTATGGTCATATTGTGATTTAAAAATCCGATAATTGAGTGGCCCCGAAGTGTATAAATGTTTAGGCCAATACAGGCCAACAGCTGCCTGTGTCTGTGTGTCTGTATGCGTCTTTGTGTTTGGTTATAATAAATGATATTTACGCTGAGATAGGCCTGGAATAAAGCTTTTGCATAATTTTCGCTTTAAATGGTAACAAATGAAAATTTATTGTAAAGACAAAGACTGAAATTGATTATTGGCCAGTTTTTGCATATTTAGGTATCAACAATATTAATTGCACCTATCCAATTAAACAATTTGTTAACTAAATCCATTTTGACATGAATTCTGAGAAGAAAGTTTTTTGCAAAGATTTATAGGCAATATCAAGAAATAAATATTTTTATTCTACTTCTGTTTTTATAGTTCATTTAGAAATTCTTTAATTATCATATATTTTTGTTTAGTTTAAAATAGTTTATATAATAATTTGATATGATTTTTAATAATATTTATTATTTTTATATAATTATTATATATATTATATACTTTTTATTATTATTTTTTAAATTTATTTATATAATAATTTAATATACATTTTAATTATTAAATTTTTATTGTTTGTATATATTTATTATATATATTATATATTTTTTATTATTATTTATTTTTCATTTTTTTAATTTTTTATATAATAATTTAATACATATTTTATTTATTATATATATATTTATTATTTGTATATATTTATTATATATATTATATATTTTTATTCTTTTGATCTTATTTTTTATCATTCAACTTTTTTTTTTAACACTA
The DNA here is from genome assembly GCA_035045845.1 of Drosophila buzzatii. Taxonomy (NCBI): domain Eukaryota; kingdom Metazoa; phylum Arthropoda; class Insecta; order Diptera; family Drosophilidae; genus Drosophila; species Drosophila buzzatii. Next base: position 4,724,651 of record JAWNOS010000044.1, on the reverse strand, counting down.
AAAATTAATAAAAATTAATCATTTTTACATATATGCAATACATTTTTTAAAATTACATAAAAGTAAGAAATAAAATATATTTTTAAAATTAATTAAAAATTTCTTTTTCACCGAGAAATAAAATATATTTTAAAAATGAATTAAAAATTTCTTTTCCAACGAGCGAATTATATTAGGCCCAACAACTCAGCATATGCAAATAAAATATATTTAAATAAATTATTTCTCTTAACTATTCAGTTAAACTTGCTCTATACAAATTCTTACTTTTGAGAGGCATGCATAAATTTTCGTAATATGATAAATTGATAAACGTTTCAAATTTGACTCTGATCATTTTTCGATTTTTTCTAGATTCATCTTTTCTCAAACACTTTCATTATACATCATTAGAAACAATATTATTCTAAGCTTAAACAGCCTAATGATTTTTATATTTAAATCAAATTTCTGAAATCGAAACGCATTTTCTCTGCCTATTCGTTTCAGTTACAAATAAATTTCTGACTATTTAAATATGATTAACTGCATGATTTTTCAAAAAAATGTATATATTTTCAGACAACTTTCTCATACGCATTTGAATAAAAAAAAAAAAACATTGAAAAAGAAAACCTAATCAAATGTTTACTTATGATACTTTTTTATTTGAAAATGTGCTTTTTGATTTACTTTTTCGTTAAATTTCTTTTGCATTGCATTATCGTCATTATCATAAGGTGTAATGATCATTGCATTCAGTTTAATTGGCTTCAGACACGCGCTGAAAAAGGAAAAGCAACTACGCTGCCCACTCCAATGACTGCGCATGCGCAACGTCGCTGTCGCTGTCGCTGTCGCTATTGCAGTCACAGTCGCCGTCGACGTCAGCGTCAGCGACGCGTCGTTGGCTTCAGCTTTTGTTGCGCATTTTCTTGGCGCTTTTTAATTGCCTCTCTTTACAGTTCATAAATTTATTGCCATAGCCGTAACGAATAGCCAAAAAGTACTTACAAAAACGGCTAAGACATAGCCAAAAATAAAACTGTGCAACAAGAACAAAGTCAGTTACTTAACCTGTGCATAGGTAATGCTAGGCAAACTTTACATGTATGAATAAAATCCAAGCGCATATTGCAACACAAATTTTGAAGCTCTTTACAAATCAAAATTTCATTTACACCGCGCGATAAACTTGTGGCCATAAATGTTTACAACGAGAACCTTCGCTCTGAAGTCATATAATTAACCCAAAATACCAATTTCAAGGTTAGGTTTACAATGGTAAGCCTAAGTTACGATAGGCCTACTGCAGACTACTGCCGACTTGAGACTCTACATCTATCAAATAAACGCACAATAAACAATAATTTTTTTCTCGATATATATATATTTTTTTTGGACAGATAGCCAAGAAATTCCCAGTGCAAACAAAGCGCAGACGATGAAACAATTTTCAGCTTGTTTGTTCAAAAATTAATAAATCAATGAGCCATTGTTATAAATTAATGACCGTACGTGTGTGTGTGTGTGTGTTGGGGCGACAAATAATCAAAGCTGAAAACCTTTCATTGATAAGACCAAATTTTGGACTTTAAATTGTAATAAATTCAATGAAAAATTCAGATTTTTCATATTGACGTGTATTAAAATCAAAAATTGATATTGAACCATTAAACAACAACAATAGCAACAACAACAACTACGACACTTGAGTAACATTAACAACAGAGTATCATTAATATTTGTCTCTGATCAATGCCGCAACAATTGACTGTTATCAAATAATAAACACTTTTTCTTGTGTAAGGTTAGTTTGGACAATGTGCTATAGTTATAATCTATAATCGATATACATATAGAGATATAGCTAATCTATTTAATCTTTATCACTCGGATTACAGTAGTTTCTGATATAGCTCACGTACATTGCACAATGACGTCAAAGCTGCAATAGCCCCAAAAGCAGTTTAAGTGGCAAGCGCATGGTTCATAGAGCTTTTATTTGTAAAGCTCACTTGTAAATGTGCTTTTGTGATTACATGTGCATGTATGACACTAAAAAAAAGTCTTGGACGTGAGTTAGATAGCAAATCGCATTGATTCACAGCTATAGGAAGTCGATAAAGTTTTATTTATTTTGTTTTCTCAGTATTTGAATTTTTAATATAAAAATAACTAAATTTTATATATAATTTTGATAGATTATACATATTTATATTTATGCATATTTATTCAAGTGTTAACGTATTTCAAAAAAATCCTACTCAGACTCCAGATGTTAAATTTCTTTATAATCAATTAAAAATGGGAATTCTTTAATTTAAAAAAAAAATTAATAATAATATAATGTATAAATTTGTAAAATATTATTAATTATTAATAATAGGCAGAGCATGACGTGGCATGTATGTTTATATAAACGATAATATATGTGAAGTACATATATTTTGCATTAGAAGGACGAGCTGAATCGCTATAGCACTGTTCACCTGCCTAGCTATATAACTAAGCATTTATCTCTCCCTAATAATGTATTATTTTTACGCATTGGGAAATATATACAGCTGAATATAATAATCAAGTACTGAAAAGTTTATTAAGAAAGTATGTCTAGAAGAAAAGTTATTCAGTAATTGCCTAATGGCCATCCTAGTAAAAACCATACCAGCCTAAATCTGATTCCAGGGTGCTTCCTAGTCGAGCACAGCTAATGGCAAACTCGAGTTTAATCATGCACACATTAAATAATTTTGGCTGATTCAAATCTCTTGATCTATAGAAACTACCTGCCTTTATAAATTTTCTACAAATTATCAAACTGTTAAAATATTGAAAACTTAATTCACCTCAAAGTTCAAATGCTCCACACAGCTCATATGATATTCTAGCTATTGACATGTTCGTAAATATTTAATGATATCAACCATCAAGTAAATGAACCTTCGAAATGAAGACATTACGTATAAATTATAAAACGCGTGAAATGTCTTTAGGTTTTAGTTTCATGTAAACGTAATGCGATGTCTCATGACAATTTAATGATTGCAACACACAATTGAACGATTGACACATTATAGGCGGCTAATAGACTTAATTATTACAGCAGCTAACAATATTTTGTATTTGTAACAAACAATGGAATTCCAATTCCAATTGCAAGATAGTTAAGCAAATGATGTTAATTGAATTCGCTTGGCATCTCTGCAAGTTAACTAATCATACGATTTTCTTTTATTTTTCTTTTGCCTTTTCCAGCGCTTTTTATGACACAGTCATGAAGTTGTCGTTGCCTTGCGCCTGATTGTAAATCAGTCCAATAAGCCAGCAGCAGTCCTCCCTTGAAGCCTTGAAATCAACAACATGTTCAGTCTGTTGAGCAGCTCACAAATCTATGGCCTGCCCCAAACACCAACAACAACAGCAACAACAACAACGACGACAACGGAGACATCCCCGGATGACAGCAGTGGCCAAAAGAAGAGCAACAGTCTGCCCCATAAGAATCACAAGCCTCAGCAAACAGCGGCCGCTCATCGTCGTTCGACGAGCAGCCTCAGCGATACGGGCGGCAAATTCTTTGCCAATCTAAGCTCCAAATCTCCGAGTCAATTTATCGAAAAGTTCATTAGAAGTGAATTGCTCAACGGCTACGATACCTTAAAGTGTCAGGCCGGCGGTGGCAAGAGTCCAGCGGACAAGGACAAATCTTCTGCGGATACTAGCCCGCTCTATAGTAATCTGCAAGCGGATTGGGGCAGTTTCAATTGCCTGCAGGGCAGCTATCGCAGTCACGGCGACGGCGAGTTCTATGAGGCGGTACAGATCAAGACGCCCAGTCCCACATCCACCACCACCAACAACAGCAACAACAACAGCGAAGTGAATATGCGTTCCAAGGCGCCAACGGGCGCGGCCACGCTACAGCACTATCAGAAGCTGCCAGAGCCCAGTTTAGAGTCGCATTATAATACCCAGGCAGCTGGACATACGCCTGCCTATAAGAAACTCGGTTTCGGTTCAAGACTGCAAAAGCAGAGTGCAGAGCATGTAAGTATTGCAATTTAATTAATAAATATACTCTTGAAAATTATATAAAAATAATAGCTACAAAATTATATTATAAAACTATACTCTTGGAAATCTTATACAAATAAAAGATTTTGATATATTTTTTTGTTTAATATGGCAAATAGATTGAACAGAGTTTATATAAATAATAAAAAAAAAACTAAGCAAAAGATTAAAAATATAATTATATATTATATATATTAAATATTATATAATTAGTATAAAACAGATTGGAAATAAAACATGAAGTAAAAAAAAAATAAAATAAAAAATAAACATTTAAAAATAAATTTTGTACATCTATGTAAAAAGTTGTATAAAAATATATTATAACCAAGATCAAAAGGTAATAGGGAACAAATAATAATAATAGCTCTGACAAGCTTATAAAATGATAATTCAAAAGCCTTAAAGAATGACCCAAATAAAACTATTTAAAAATTCACATGGATCATAAAAACTTTGAGGTTTATATAGTTATTTTATAGGTCTATATATAATCTATATGATCTAGCTCCTTTGTATCAAAAGATATTTCAACTCGATTTTTATTTCAATCTTAAAAATAAAAATTAGCTCATAATGCTTTTGATTTTTATAATAAAAATTGAAAATAAAAGTTATGATTTGATTTTTATATAAAAATTGATTTGTAATAATTATTTTTGATTTTATCATAAAAATCAATTTTAATAATTAAAAAAATTTTTTTAATAGCTCAAAAAATAATAATTATTTTTGAATTTTTTTTTTTTATTAAAATTCTAATCATTACAGTCCCTGATAAAAAAACCCTATTATAATTTACAAATTAAATTACTTATTAATAAAAAAAAAAAAAAAAAAAAAAAAAAAAACATAAAATAACAAAAACAAAATAAATTAAAGTTTATGTGCATTAGGCAAACAAATAAAAAAAAAAATATTATATCCAAACTCTATTTTGTTAGGTAATCTAGATAATCTTAAATCTTACACTAGACAGTTTTATCAACTTGACAGATAAAGATCTAAACTTGTACCTTGTGATAATCTCTAATCTTTCACTTTCTTTTCATGTTGATTACGATACATAGAATGCACATTATATATTAAATTTAAAACAGTTTTTATCTACATCAAAGATTTAGATCTTAGTCAGACTTGCTCTGCACTTGAGATCTGAGGGTTGGGGCAATTTATGGTGCACGCGCGTGCATTACTGCCCAAATGGCTGATTGTGTGAAGAGCACGCGGTTAGGGCTTTACTTATCACACACAATGAGCTCAACTCGGTTAGATAGATGAGTGTGCCCAATGGCTTTCTTGGCTTTCTAATTGCCATGCGATAAGCCAAATGGCTAATGAGCTGGCCGCCGCCAATTCGCCTTGGCATTAATTGTTTATTTTATTTATTTTTTTTTGCTCTTGATTTGGGTTTTGTGTTGAAATCATGCGGCTGCATTGCTTGTCGCATTACTCGCATAGCACATGCCTCAATATGTTTCTGTATCAGTGCGTACGTGTCATCTTCAGAGTTCTGCAGCAGCTGCAATTATGCCCATAGTTGGTCAATATAGCACGCAGATGTCAACTGACTCGACTCGAATGGCCTTCGATGAGGGCGAATGGCACTCGAATTTGAATCGAGTGTCGCCAAATAACATGACAGAGAACATAACTGAACAACAAAGTCATAAATCTAACATGGCTTTCTCGCTGCATATCATAATACACTTTTTTCTATTTTGATTTATTTTCTCTTCTCTGTTTTATTTTTGGCAACAAAAAAAAAAGCAAAATAAAACAAAACATTTGATAAGATAGATCAGTGTCTAAAGTGGTGTGTGAACAATTTGATACCCTTTAAAATATAATATTTAAAAAATAACAATGAAGGATGATTGCATGGAAACATTTTAAATATTTGTGGGAGTTGTTTTAAGAATTTTATATTAAAAAAAAAACTCTTTACAAAAATGAAAAAAATAATAAATATAAATAAATATCGAATAGAAGTGAAGTTAAAATTCCATATAAATATATATTATTAATATATATTATATTTATTATTTTATTCTATTATAGATTATTATTATCTAATTATTATATTACTATTAAAGGCTGGAGAAAACTTTAAAAAATTATTAGAAATTTTAAAAATAAAATTAAAATCCATTTCGCTTTTATAGCATACTTTTCTGCATGCAGAGTAAAAGCTATTCACATATTCCCAAATTTACTTTCGCAAACAAATCGACCAAAAAATCTATAGCATGCTTCTTGGCGCATTATGTAAAAAATAATATTTGTAGACAAAAATGGAAATATAATATTTTTAAAATAGAAAATAAACAACAACAAAAACGGGCTTAAAATTCAATTTTATAGTCACCAATTTCTCTATTCTCGGATTGAATGTGAGAACGCATATTCCCTGAGATCGAAGTACATGCAGTAGATAATTTCGGTTAGCGACCACCAGAGCAGCTGGTGTGCGTCATTAGAATAAGACCCGGGTGAGATAAGGTGTCGCAACTTTACTATCAATCAGCAGTAGCTAGCCGGCACACTGACATCGTGCCCATAGCCAGTTGTCAGTTGTCATTGGGGCGCTGTTCAGGCCGAGTGAGTCCACTGAACCAGAACACGATGGTGGGCAAATGGGGTTTCGGAGGTCACTTCAATGTGCTGGGAAACCATAAGGTTTGCTTGGCCTTAGCAACAGCTAAAGTATATAGAATCGTTAACTAATTTGACTCTATATCTCTTTTTACAGAACTCAGACAACTCGCAATCCTCGAGAAATACACATGGCGGCGGCAGAGGCAGCAGAAGCAGCAGCAGCGAAGTGCAACGCAGCTCCTCTGGCTCCAGTTCGTCAGGTGCACCAACGTCGGCCGCAACGGCGGCCAATTCACCTGAGCGTCTACAGCGTCGCCGTCTATTGCAAATGATCTCCAACTATGATCAGCAGAATAAGCAGCTGCATCGTGAACTGGCCAAGGAGAAACGCCGTCGCACTGAGGAGCTGGCCTGTGTCGTCAAATCCCTGATCTGCTTCGAGTCGAAGCTAAAGAACGACATGAAGACAGTCAATATGCGTCTATTGGATCGAGATGCCGAAATTTGTCGTCTATTGCGACAGAATCGTGCGCTGCGCAAGCGCCTGGCCGATTATCAGCGAGACGAGGGCATGGTCGATGACCAGGAGACAAATGCCGATGAGGAGGCGCGTGTGGAGGAATGCTTGGTGCTCGAAGCTTTGCAATGCAACAATTGCCGCAAGCAATTCTATGACATTGAGCTGAGAGCCAGCGGCACACAGACCTGTGGCAAGGAACTGGGCGTCAGCGCCAAAGGTGAGTGGAAGAAACTATAATTTATGTAAGAGATGACAAAGTGAACTAAAAAGGAGAGACTCAAGTGTAGAAAGAATGAATGCAGAGCATAAGGAAAGACTATGCGGAATGGATTCATTAGAAGGAATTGTGGCTAGAATTGTGTTTTCTTATGAAAGTTGATTAGCGGAATTGAACACATTGATAATATTTGATATATCTTTAATAGACTATCAATATCAAACAGAAATACTTTTTGCATTTCTAGTCGAGACTGCTCAACTACGTGATACACTGAACTCTCCAAAAATAATTTGATACTCTTCTTCTTTACGCTCTTTCGACCGCGCGCTCTGCTAATTGAGTAATTTATGCAGTGACTTCGGGGTGGGTTGGACTATAATTTGTACGCTTATAACTCCATTTCTAGATGGATGATCTTTATGAAACTTTCAGAACGTAACAATAGCGATCATTTTTTAACTGTCGATAACTCTGAAATGGAAAAGTGATCGATTATCTTATACCAACTCGACTTTTCTTGTCACTCTAATCAAGAATATATATACTTGCGGGGTCTGCCACGCCTCCTTCTGCCTGTTACAGACTTTTGACAAAACCCTGATCTCTCATTTTCAAGGGGCTCAGGGTTTGAAAACTTTAAACAAAGCTAGGATTTTTTATTCAAGATAAATCGATGTTCTGCTGACCTTATAAAATTAATAATTCGTTATATTATAATTTTAATAAATAATAAATAATAAAAAATACATAAAAAATAATAAATAATAAATAATAACAATACTAATGAATAATATATAATAAAATAATAAATAATAAATAATAAAATATTATATTTTATATATAAAATCTAGTAATATTGTTATCTAAAAGTAATAGTAATATTGTTATCAACGCTTTTTTCTTGAGAAAAATGCAATCGGTCAATTATATTAACAAAATTTAATATATTTTTTGCGCATTAAAAACTGTGCCTATCTACGCATATAATACCTAAAATTGTCATAAATGTCAATCAAAATTCATGTGATATGCCTAACAAACAAAGTTATGAAGTCTGCTCAATTTTTGAATGATATGAATGCTCGCACAAATTATAATTTATTGTGGTACATAAATAAAAATTTAATGCAAGTATTTCCAACTAATTTAAAAGATGGGGATTTTCAAGATATTATTACGAATTTCTTTGTTGATTCACAAACATAAATATTAATGAAAAAATTGCTATTAATTTTTAAAAGTCGTCGGTATTATTAAGAATTGATAAACCTGTTTAAATAATGCTTATCTAAAAAAAAATGAATAAAAATAAAAAACAAAATAATAATACAATAAAAAAAAAAATAATACAATAAAAAAAAATATTAATAATACAATAAAAAAAATACATATAAATTTAAAATAAAATATATAATTATAATAATAATAAAATAGGTATATAAACAACAAACAAACTATAATATGCTTATGAAAATTTAAATAAAAGATATAATATTAATATAAAGAAGAATCAGAAAAAATTCTATTACCTCTCATAACAGTTTAAAAATTAATTAATTTAATTAAATTTCGCGCTCTGACAAGAAAAGCTTGTTTTCTACTAAGTAATCCTTTGTCACGTTCTCATCTCTAAGCTAGCCCAATTATATATTTATATTAATTTCTTTTTCTCTCTCTCTCTCTCTCTCTGTCCAGCTGAGCACGGCTCTTCCAGCGATGACACGGTCTCATCGTCGTTTTATGGCGCCAGGCGCAGTGTGCGTTACACAAGCAAGCGTACAGCAGGCACGTTTCGGGATTACATGCGCTCTCGGGCAATGCACATCGATGATGCGGCATTGGAACAACAATCGGAGGAGAATACGAGCAGCATTAGTCGTGAAGATTCGCAGACGAGCTATGAGCAGCTGCACAACTATGCTCGAGCCATGGAGCGTATGCATGGCGTGAAGTCAACGCTACAGGATGGCGACTACTCCGAGCACAGCAGCCTCGAGCTGGAGCAGCAGCAGCAGCAGCGGCGACGCAGCAGCTCTGCTTCCAGTCGTAGCAGCAAGACAGCCTCCTCGGTGGCCGCCCAGCTGGAGGAAGATGATGGCATCTTTTCGCCCACCCAGGACGATGAAGATTTTGATGAATTGGACCCGGAGCAGGAGCAACAGTTGATGTCACGTGGCGCTATCAAAATCGTGCAGCGACGCTGTGCCGACTTCTCAGAGGCGTCGCCCAAACAAATCTACGAGACGACCACAGACGATTGGTATGCCAGTGCCTCGGACCAGGAGGAGCTAAGCACAGCACCCGTTGTGGCCAAATCCTATGGCCATGGCGCTGTCAATCCCGTGCTCGAGTGCGTCAATCAAATATTGCTGCAGCAGTCCATGGAGGAGACACTACGCGAACCAACCACCCCCAAGTCAGCTATGGCGCCCAAGGCAGGCTCCAATTTGCCGCGTCGCAGTTCGCTGAGTGGCCGCAGCGGCACGAATGGACGCAAACGGGTGCACTTTTCCACCAAGAACAGCATGGTGCATGTGCCAAGGCACGACGACGAGGAGGAGCAACATAATGCCAACGAATTGATCTCACATTATCATACCATGGCAGAAGCTCCCGCTGCCGCCGTCGCCGCCTCCACTGTTCCAGGTGACACACTCAACTACGAGAGCATCTATAGCAATGAGTATGAACCGATTGGCTCGGAGCGTGCCTCCAATCTGTATGTGGATATGGCAGCCGCATCAGCAGATGCTAATGCAGCCAGCGCTAAGACGCCACAGAAATTGCCACCAGCATTGCCACCAAAGCCGGCAAATTTGCTCAAGTTCAAGAAGTCGCTGCAGCAGCTCGAAGAGCATCTGGACGAGGATGAGGGCGATTGTGCGGTATCCACGACAACGACTAGTGAACCAGATTACTGCTCCATAGCCGAGGTGGGTGTGACGAGCGTACAAATTGTGGCCGATGTGCACAATGTACCAGAATCGAGCACGCCCACAGAACCCGAACGTGAAAGGCAATGTGAACAGGAGCTGCAGCAGCATGATAATAATAATGATGATGATGATGATGATGATGACGATGCCTGCTCAGCGGCCGCCTCGCACAAGACTGAGGAAATCGAAGAGATTTTCGCCGACATACCAAAGTTACCCAATGTGGCGGCCATTATAGCGCCCAAGCAATCCGCCGACTATATGCTAATGGCGCCCAAGACGCTGCGCCTCCAGCTACCGCTCTCCACCAACCCCACCAATACACAGACCATGCCCGCCCAGTACAAGCGCAAGCATGTGCCCAACATTCTGGCCGAGATCAATAAACGCATGAGCTTGCCCAGTTCACCAACCACACCCACAACGCCCAAAAGTTTGCCCACAACGCCCACATCGAAATCGTTGCTGCAGCTAGCCGATGCCAGCAGCGGACTGCCACTCCAGGCCGAATTCGATTGGTATAATCTGGATGCAGAGTACGATAGAAACAATGAAGCAACGCCAAAGGGTGCACAGAGCGAGGGCATGTTGGCGGAGATAAGTGAGGGCAATGAATGCCTGATCACAACAGCTGATGAATACAATCTGGATGAGGAGTTTCAGCTGCAAACCGAGCAAGAGGATCATGAGCAGCAAATGATGCAGCAGAATGAGGACTTGAGCGTGGAGAAGCAAGAGAAGCAGCCAATTATTAAACCGGAACCCGCCAAGGTCAAGCAAATGAAGAAGAATTTGGCCAGCTTTGAGAAATTCATTGAGGGCTCAGGACTGAGCATCAAACCCTTGCCGAGCAAACGAAAGATTTACTTTAATGCGCCGTTCGTTTAGATTCAGCCAGTTCCCTAGATATGCCAGGGCACATATGTATATATATATATGTATGTGCATTGGTATTTCAACCAATACTATATTATGTTTAACAACGAATTTAAGTATAATATATTGTGTGCTTAGTTTTTTATGTGTTCCGTCTTTTTGTTTAGTTCTTAAGTTGGCAAAGTATTAAAATGTTTAGTGAATTTTCATATGAATAAAAGCAACAAATATTCAAATCAAATAAAAATTAAATATATTTTTTACTATTTACAAAGGGAATTTCAGCTGATACTAATGAAATTACTCAAATATGTGAAGTGAAGCTAAAATGCCGTTCTGTGTAATTCTTATTATGTATAAAAACTGAATTAATTTATTATTATATTATTATGTTATAAATTATATTTTAAATTTAATTTTAAAATTTTGAGCGCATATTATCTAATTTTCAGAATAATTCATTTAATGACAATTTAACAGCTCAAGAGCCTTTCTGTGTGATTCTCATTCTGTTAAACAATCAATGTCTGTGAGTTTAACAAATATGTGGAGCATGTTTCAAAGATCTCTCTAAGTGGTTCACATTCTTTCAAAGTAATGGTTGAAAATAAAAAAAAAAATTAAAATTGGCTTACATTATTAAATTTTTTTCGCCAGTTTCTTCAGGGGATTTAAGTAGATTAATTGTACTTAAAGGCTTATTTCGAAGAAGCAAATATTGAAGTTCTACCTTGAAAACAGAAAAAAAAAAATAAAATAAAATAAATAAATCCCATGAATCCAAGCAATGCTTATGAACTTTGACTTTCAAAGTAGAGAAATAGCATGAGAAAATTTTAAATTTATAAAATTCGCTTAGAAATGCAAGATATGAGAGCCGAACTTTTGCATTTGCCCTACCACACACATACATTACCATAGCAACGCACACGTTCATAACACGTACGTCCTTCTCATCTCCCATGTTAATTACCTACTCACACGCTTCTATAAATACCCTACACGTATTTTCCTACTCATGGATCGCCTCACACTATTTTTGTATTTCCTAGCCAGTTTTAAAATTCCGTTTTAAATTAAACTCTTTAAAATAATATTATTATTATATAATATGAATAAAATAATAATATTAAAATCAAAATTGAATAAATCAAAATACGAAATAAAACCCTTCACAATAAAAGAGAAAAACATAACGAAAGAGTCAGGATTTATAATATTTGTTTTAGTTCTGTCCATATATTCCAATCTCTTCAAAGCTCTTTGAAAAGAAAATCGTCTAACTCGTTCTCTCTATCTCTCTCTCTTTCTCGAGAGAGAAAACTAAAAACAAATAGACTGTGAAAATAATAGAACAAAAAAACAGATAGATCCCATATAGTTTCTATAAGCTATAGTCACTGTATACCGCACACCCTAAACGAGCATATCCCAAACCTTGCTTTCTTTTGACAATTTCATTACAAAACACATGCATTTTTTGACAACGTTAACTAATTTTTTTTTTATTCATCATTGAGATTATTTATTGTGCAAAAATACAGGCGGTGCATTTGCTTATGTTGTACATTCAGAGAAAAGGAACACGCACATACGAGACTTACATAAAAAGCCGTCCTCCACATTCAATAATTGTCTTTGCCTGGCTAGCAAATAAATCATAAACTGTGCAATTAAATTGGCTACACAAAAGCTTAAAATCAACTTAAAACTTAATACTTTTACACTTGAGAACAAGCTGGAATTCAATTTGAGTCCGATGCCAAAAGTGCAATACTTAATACAAGCTGGTCTTCTTCATGATGCGCAGAAATTCCTCCTGATTGACCTCGCCATCATTGTCCAGATCAGCCTCATCGATCATCTCGCGCAGCTCCTCGTCCGACAACGTCTCACCCAGCTCCCGTGCAACGCGTTTTAGATTCTTAAACGAAATCTTGCCCGTCTCATCGTCGTCGAATAAACGAAACGCTTTCAAGATCTCCTCTTTGATGTCCTTTTCGGCCATTTTCATGGTCATCAGATGCAAGAAGTCATTGAACGCAATCCGGCCACTGCCATCCTTATCTATTTCCGCTATCATTCGTTTGATTTCCTCCTTTTTAGGCTCAAAGCCCAATGCCCGGATGGCTACCTTAAGCTCCTTAACCTCTATATAGCCGATGCCATCCTTGTCGAATACATCGAAAGCCTCTTTGATGTCTGATTTTTGTGCATCGGTTAATTCAAATTTGGGTCCTGACTTTTTACGTCCCTGCTGCGTATTCCGTTTCGTATTAGGAGCATTTGCTGCTGCTGCTGCGGCGGCTACAGCGGCTGCTGCTGCCGTTCCTGTTCCTGTTCCAGTGGCCACTCCAGTTACTGTTGGCTCCATGGCTTGTTTTATTTCTAAAATCTGATAAGCTCAATCAATACGATAAGCAAGTTTTTGTGACTGCGATGAGCCGTCAAAAAATGTAATTTCATAACACACGCAAATGTCAAATGGAGACGTCATGCGGCAACCGCTCAACTCACCTTGACTTTGACGGGACGACGCTGTGCAACTGTGAAGCGTGTATCCTTGCACTTGTATTTGAGGCCAATTACAACGCCCACACACTCACACTCACAAAACTATTCGGTGGTTGGTTGGTTGTTGGTTGCTTGGGTGGGTGGGTGTCTAGCAGGCTCTTAGCGTCGTGCTGTTGTTGCTATTATGTTGCTATAAATAACAGCTGCACTTAGCGATGCGGCTGCTTGTCTTACCCGGTGCTACGCAAATCGTTGCTTTTCACCTGCTTGGCATCTGCCGTCGTTTGTTTTGTAATGGGACGCCAGTTTTTCTGGTTAAGTTTCCTTCTGACAATTATTTGTTTACCAGCCAAAGGGGCAACAACTGCACACAGGTTGCTCAGCAGCTATCGATAAGTGGCTGTGCGATAGCAATGTGGTGGCTAAACGATAGTAACTATTGCAGCACGCGCTTGAGCTTTTTTAGTGCCTTTTTATGAAAGCTGAGCTGTATGTAACGGCTTTTTAAATAACAATCGAGCGCATTATTAATTTTTTTTGTTTAAGCTTTTAACAAATTATCTTTGATTATTATTTTGTTTTTTAATTTTGTTTGGTAATCTATATAATTTAAATGTTTTGTTCTTAATGATTGACCAATTTCCAGTGGACAAAAAAAATCCCCTTTCCGTAAAATTTAGCTATTGTTGGAAGCTGCCAAGCTTTTTCGGCAGCTCTGGCTCCAATCATTTACGAAGGCACAAAATAAAAGTCAATGCGATTTAATTTAACTTATTATTTATTAATTTAATGCCGAGTTCGTGATATTTGTTTGGGCAAGTTAATTGTATGCGAAAAAACTAAGAGAGATGTTGCGCGCTTGCAGACAACTTTCGTACGAATAGAGAATTTAAAGAATCAAAGTTACAAGTATAAGCAAGTAAAAAGAAGCCGAAAATTACATATGTAGGTATGCGTGTTATGTTTTCTTATGCGCGTGAGTGCATTAACAGCGAATGAGAATGACATAAAGAACAGACTAATTTAAGAGAAACTTATTTAAGAGCATTTAGTAGCTGCTGCGCCGAACATCCTCCCCCCCGTTGAAAGACCAAGTCTTTCAACAGGATCATCAACCGGAAGGACGCACAGCTTATTGACAGCTCGACGTGTAGTTCCAGTGGGCGTACGCAGAACAGCAACTCTCACGACGCCATCAGCTCCAGCAATGATTTCAACGACCCGGGCTAATGGCCATTTTAAAGGTGGCAAGTTTTCGTCTTTCACGCATACGACATCGTTGATTTTGATAGAAGACTGCGGGGTGCGCCATTTTCCACGCTGTTGGAGAATGGTGAGGTATTCATCACTCCAGCGCTTCCAAAACAACTGCTGTATGTAAGTCATGCGTTGCCAGCGATCAAGGCGATTGTGGTCCAACCCAGTTACGTCTGGCTCGGGGAAACTGATAAGTGGTCGACCAATCAAGAAATGTCCTGGAGTGAGAACTCCAAGATCATCGGGATTTTCTGAAATTGGAACAAGAGGTCGAGAATTGATTATTGCCTGAATTTGGCATACCAAAGTGCGCAGCTCGTCGAAGCCAAGAAGTGCCGATCTCATAGAGAGATATAAATGTCTTTTAGCTGTCTTCACTGCTGCTTCCCATAGGCCGCCGAAATGTGGCGAACGAGGAGGTATGAACTTCCAATCGAAGCTGTTGTTGATGCAGTAGTTGTGGACTTCAATGCGATGTTCCTGGCTCAACAATAGACGCCGCAAATCCGCCAACTCGTTCCGTGCACCCACAAAGTTAGTAGCATTGTCAGACCAAATGCATTTTGGAATGCCGCGCGTACCAATGAAACGCTTGAGGGCGCCCAAAAAAGCAGCTGTCGAAAGATCCTTTGCGACTTCCAACCATACAGCCTTGGTTGCGAAGCAAACGAACACGCAGATGTAGCACTTTACGGAAGCTTTGTTTCGCCCATCAGGCTTGTAGTAAAAGGGACCACAATAGTCCACTCCAGTGACTGTAAATGCCGGTGAGCACTGTGCACGATCCTTAGGCAAGTCCGCCATTATATGCTCAACGAGACGAGGCCGAGATCTGCAACAAATTATACATTTTCGCAGTGCTCGGGCAACCGTTTTCATGCCACCTAGGGGCCAGAATTGCAGTCGAATTATTCCAAGCAAAGCCTGCGGTCCTGCATGGTGATACTTCTGATGAAAATGCGAGATTATAGAGAAGGTTAGGGGATGCTCTTTGGGCAAGATAATTGGGTGGCGCGCATCAAATCCGAGAGTAGAGTGTCGCAAACGACCACCAACTCTAAGTAGACCAAAGTCATCCATAAACGGAGAGAGCGAAAGAATGGAGCTTGACGAATGTATATTCTTTCCATTCTGTAGGGCAGAGTATTCTGGCTGCAACTGAGTTCTTTGAACAAGACGGCATAGCAGGAACGATCCTTGACGAAGATCGTCTGATGACAACTCAGCTGACTTTGTTTTTCTGATAAATTTGTGAATGTAGCCAAAAATGCGCTTCATTATTCCGAATGAATTTATGTGCTTGAATGATAACGAGATATCGACGTGCTCAGCTGAGAATAAAACTCTTTGACGCATTTCAGGAAGACATGCTTCAGACAAGCAGTGCCTTGGCCAATAAGATTTCTCCTTTTGCAAGAAAGAAGGTCCATGCATCCATAATTTTGAGTGCAAAAGTTGCAACGGTGCTGCTCCTTTGGATAACATATCCGCCGGATTCATCTCGGTTGGCACGTAATGCCACTCCATGCCGATCGTGAGCTGCTGTATGGCACAAATCTTGTTAGCGACAAACACATTGAATTTGGATGGCTCTTCCTTTAACCAAGACAAGACCACGGCTGAATCTGACCAACAATGCATCTCACACTCGAACAGGTTCATTTTGTTTATTTCGCTTACCAGGTTCGCAAGCAGAAATGCAGCGCATAACTCAAGTTTAGGCACCGTAAGAGTCTTTAGTGGGGCGACCCTGGCTTTGGAACAGAGCAACTGAACTTGAACAGCATTCTTAGATGAGCGAACATAAACACAAGAGCCATAAGCCTGAAGACTAGCATCGCAGAAGGCATGCAGTTCGACCCTTGCTTTAAGTTGGAGTACATAACGAGGAAATATTGCATGGCTCACTTGTTGAAAGTCCTTACAAAATTCGCTCCAAGCCGTTTCCAATGGTTGCGGTAAGCTCTCATCCCATTGCAGCTTGTCTCTCCACATGCGTTGCAAGATGATTTTGGCCCTAGTTAAAGTTGGTCCGATCAAGCCTAACGGATCGTAACATCGCGCAATGGTTGATAAAACCGATCGTTTTGTGTGTTTTCCAGTACTAATTTTGGGTTCGAAAGTGAACACGAAGCTGTCCTTTCGAGGCTCCCAGATGAGTCCAAGTGTTTTTGTCACATCGCTGCCGTCGTCGAGTTTGAGAAAACTCTCCTGCTCAGTTTCTGGAACTCCGCGTAGTATATCAGTTGAGTTAGAGCACCATTTTCTCAATTTGAAATTTCCTCGGTCAAGAAGATTTGTAGTTTGTCGCATCATGTCTCGAACTTCTTCAACTGAATTGCCTCCTGATATCAAATCATCAACGTAGAAATCACGCAAGACAGTTTTAGATCCTAATGGGTACGACGACGACTCATCCATTGCTAGTTGATGCATTGCACGAATTGCCAAAAAAGAAGCGGGTTTGGTCCCATAAGTGACGGTATTCAATTTGAAAACTTGAATATCATGGTCTGAAGAGTCTCGCCACAAAATGCACTGGAGCATAGAATCAGGCTCTGAGACTTTAACACACCTATACATTTTACCAATATCTCCTGTAAGTGCAATGGAAAATGTGCGAAAACGGACGAGCGTGTTAAACAATGTAGCTTGAATAGTCGGTCCTGACATAAGCAAATCGTTTAATGAGAGCCCAGAGGTGGTAACGGCTGAGCCGTCAAAGACAACTCTCAGCTTTGTTGTCGAACTCTCTTCTTTGTATACGCAATGATGGGGTAAGAAATATTTGCATTTATTGATATCTGCGCTGGGCACCAGTGACATATGTTTGAGGTCAATATATTCTTTTATAAATGCTGAATATTTATCCCTGAGAGTTTGATTTCGAGCGAATTTACGCTCCAAGTTCATGAGTCGACGCTTGGCCTGCAAATAGGAGTCGCCCAAAGATTCGACGCCTAGCTTTTTTGGCAAGCAAACTGAATATTCCCCTGATGACAATCGACGATAGTTTGTGATGAAATGCTGCTGACAATGGAGCTCCTCGGTTGTTACCTTGGCGATAGGCTCGAAGACGTGCTCAACTTCCCAAAATTGACGCACTAACTCATCAAGCCGAGTGCTGTGATTAGTGTCATTCGAAGCTCTTTGGGTTGCGATGAACGATGAGAGTTTGGGGGCCGATTGCCCGCCACCTGACACGATCCAACCGAGTTGAGTTTTCTGCAAAATTGGTAAACCAGGTGCCAACAGAATTTGACCAACACACAACAGCTCGAAGAAAAGACCAGCTCCGATGAGAAGATCAATCCGTTGTGATTTATGGAATAAAGGATCAGCTAGCTGTATGTTTGAGGGTATATTCCAACTGTGAGTAGACATTGACATCCCAGGCTGATTGTCCGTAATCATTTGGGCAACGATTGCAGTGATGGTAGTGGAATAATCTGAAATCCGCGATTTCAAAACGAGGTCGACTGAGTATCCTTCAGTTGAGAAGCTGGCATCTCCAATGCCAGAAACTGCAGTGAGCGATTTGCTTTTTCGCAGCTGAAGCTGATTTGCGAAGCGACTGGTGACGAAGTGAAGTTGAGATCCTGAATCCAAGAGTACACGACACGGAACGAATGTTCCAGCTCGATTCTTGACAAGGATTATGGCAGTAGCTAAAAACACAACATCAGACGAACTAGGCGGTATGTGGGCTTGAGGCAGAGAAGGTGACATTGCAACCATGGCAGCGGGATGTATTGTATGTGCTTGTTGCTCAGGTTTCAACACAGTGTTGGATGTGGCTATCGAAGACTGATTGTAATGCAATAGAGTATGGTGCTTCGATTGGCAAGTACGACAGGAGCTAGATTTACAATCCCTTAACTGATGACCTTTTCTCAAACAATTGAGACAAAGCGCGAGTCTCTTGGCCTCCTTATGTCTTGCAATTGGCGACAATTTCTCAAAGCGCTTACATTGAAATATCACGTGACTTGTGTCTTCGCAAAATACACAACAACTAGGAATCTTGGAAGCAACAAATGATTTTCTTAAATGTGTACTCACGATCTTCCCTGACTTGCCAACCTGACCATCTTGCAAAACTTGATCCACATTTTCAAGCATTCGACATCGTCCTTGCAAGAAAGCTGACAATTTGGCCCACGATGGTAACTCATTAGCAGACGAGCTTTCCTCCCATTTGACCTGAGTTGACTTATCCAATTTCTGCAACACTGTTTGCACGATGATAATATCAGCAACTTCTTCCCTCGACGCTAAAGAATCCATAGCACGAAGGTGAGATGTCACTTTATCTGTTAATTGTCTCAGCCTACCTACAGATGCATCAGCCTTCTCAAGCCCAAATATCGCTCTGATATGTGCCTGCAAGATAAAACGTTTATTATCAAAACGACGCTGAAGAATATCTAGAGCGACAATATAGTTAGCCTTGTTGATTTCTAATGAGCTGATGGAATCCAATGCAGAACCGCTTAAACAAGATCGAAGATGCTGGAACTTCTCGACAGGATTGAGATCAGGATCAGTATCTATGATCGTTTTGAACATAGAGTAAAAGTTTTCCCACTCAGTGTAGATTCCATTAAATTTTGGCAGCTCCAGCTGCGGCAAACGCGACCGATTAGACATGACGAGCATTGGATGAGCATTTGTAAAACTTGTATTGAGCGTTGAAGAAAGTTGTGGATTCGGCCGACTTCCCAGTTCACGCTGAAGCAAGGCCTTAAACTTTAGTAGAGTTGATTCAAACTTCGCAGGTAAATCACTAGATATGGATTCAAAATCTGATTCCTCCAAGCTAGTATGAACCGCTTCAAAATTTGACTCTAACTTGGTGATCGAATCCAACAGCACACGTAGCTCACACGAATCCATATGACTTAGTTTATCCACGTCTAATTCGGCATATAACCTTTCAAGTCTGTCGAAAAGAGCTTTCGTTTTAAGCCTTAAATAAGTGACCTGAGATGCAGGCACTTGATCAGCATTAGATTCTGAGTTATTCATTTTAATACGTCACAAGTTCACTTGAGTTATGTTCAATTCAAAAGAACACGTTCAATTACAAAGTTAACGCACAAGCTAATGGACTCACTAATGCACTTCCAATTTAGCTGCACCTTTTATATGCAAGCTCACTGTGTGTGTATGTTTGTATGTGTGTGATCTACACAGCTATTCTCGAATTAGCGGGCCTTCTATGCAGACGCTGCACAAAAGGCGCCAACCGCGACGAACGAAGCAAACGATTAAAAGAGAATGAGAAAGGTAAAGATAATGCACGCACAATTGCGTACACAGAATTATGCACTTTGAACAAAATGATTTGTGCACAAATGATGTTTTACACAGTTGTGTTGCGATGAAATTGATTGTTAATTTGAATGCACTATTTTGCACAAATGTTTATTAATTTCACGGTTGAGCGACGACGAAATAGATTATTAACTATTAGCGCACTAAACGAACATCACGAAGTGTATAATTCACGTCGGGGTCACCAAAATGTTGGAAGCTGCCAAGCTTTTTCGGCAGCTCTGGCTCCAATCATTTACGAAGGCACAAAATAAAAGTCAATGCGATTTAATTTAACTTATTATTTATTAATTTAATGCCGAGTTCGTGATATTTGTTTGGGCAAGTTAATTGTATGCGAAAAAACTAAGAGAGATGTTGCGCGCTTGCAGACAACTTTCGTACGAATAGAGAATTTAAAGAATCAAAGTTACAAGTATAAGCAAGTAAAAAGAAGCCGAAAATTACATATGTAGGTATGCGTGTTATGTTTTCTTATGCGCGTGAGTGCATTAACAGCGAATGAGAATGACATAAAGAACAGACTAATTTAAGAGAAACTTATTTAAGAGCATTTAGTAGCTGCTGCGCCGAACAGGCATTATTGATTATCTTCATAAGCACGAAGAGAGACTAAGCCCGAGACACAAATTGAGTGATCATTATGTGCAAATTCTCTCAGAATTTCGTTCTTCTACCTGCTGCATAAATTTCCATCAATAATGTATTATACTCTAATTATTTATTTAGATAGAGAGAGAGAGAGAGAGAGTAAGCACGCGAGTTGGTGGTGAAGAGACAGAGAGAATGACCGTGCTGGAGAGGGAGAGATATATTTAGTATGCCCAGACATACATAACTAAATTCGCTCAGCTCTTTGTCTTATTCATAAAGTGAAAATTTGTGTGATTGATTTGATTGTTTTCGATTAACTACAGTCTGATTTTTGTCTTTTCTAAATTTATTTATTTATTTTATAGACATATCTAAAATAAGTAGACGTTCTTAAATTGTGGCATATATTCTTTATATACACAATTATATTAATATATAAAATATATTTTCATGCGAGTAGAATAAATATAGTAATATATAATTAAAATTTATCAATTAATCAAAAATGCCACAAATTACTCATCAGCTACCAAATTCAATGGGCTATTTTGATATTATTTGAGAAAGCTGAGACGATTTATCACTTTGCTGTCACTTAACAATTATCAAAGATGCTCGCAGAAGTATGCAAAGCAAAGCAACCCAAAAAGGCAAAAAATAAACAGAGGAAACAGAACGTATAATGATACAAAGAAAAAGTTAATTAATTACGCCCGTTGATTTTGCATGACAAGTCAGCGGCAAATCTGGACCAGTTTCTGTTGGACATTGACATCTCGTGCTTCTTCAGGTTCTTCTCCGGTAGTCGACTACTACGACTTTGGCGTTTGCCGGTTTTTTGTTTTTATTTTCATGTTCGCGCCACTTTACAAGGGACACAAAAAGAAAGAAAAAACAGAGGTAACGCTTTTGTTTTGATTTTTTGTACGCATATTCTTGTTTTGGTATAAATGTATGTATGTATTCGTTTTAAAATGTCTCAAAGTATTACGATTACGTCAAAGAGTTTGACATGAGGATTATAAATATTAAAAGAGTGGCCTGGCGAGGGTTTAACTCAAAAATAGAAATTCTTGATGCTGTTTTGTAAAATATATAATAATGAAGGTATGATACTCTTAGCAGATATTTTTCATTCAACTAAATTTGTGCTTATTACGATATAAAGTAGATAAATAAATTATTAATAATATAATATAAATATAATATATAATATTTCATATATTAATATTTCATGAAATATAAAATACAATCTGATTAAATTACATTATAATCATTAAAATAAAAAAATAATAAAATAAGTTAAAATAATTCACTGTAAGCTTCGATTAGGGTATATAGAAATAACATTGAATTTAATTTAATTTTTGTTAAGAGACTCTATATGAAGCAGTCCTAAAAATGAATTTAAAAATTAATCCTAAATAATTAATTATATTATCGAAAGCTATCAAATATAAAATATAATATTAATAAATATATATAAATAAAGTTTTTAATATTCACATATACAAATTATTGTTTTTATATAAATTATATATATTAATGCTTTATTATGTATTTTTTATTTTATTAATTTATTTATAAAATATTAATGTAGAAATTATTTTTGTATATATATATTTTTATTTTAATTATAATTATTTATATAAAAAAGAATCTATTGATATGTGTGCTTTTTATTTTTCTGTCTTATTATTTTTTATAAATTATTATTATTATTATTTTTTATTTTTTTTGTTAATTAATTTTTTGATAAGCATCAACTATCTAGGAAATATATACGTTTCAATTTATTTATTTATTCTACTATTACTTACATACATAAATGTAACGTCTAAATGTAAAATATATACATTTTATACCTTTTTAAATTAGTTTACCATGTGTGATAAAAATATTATATAATATACATTAAATAATAAATTCTTCAATATATGTAGATTTGCTCAACTTTTTTACATTTCTAGACAACTTTTGTCGTCTATTAGATCTTCATTTCCTACAACTTCAAGAGCATTTAAAATGCGTTGCCATGTGCTCAACTTTCCTTTCTTGTTACTTTAACATTTTAGAACGTTGCTGCGGGCGTTCTTTTTTTTATGTATTTTGTATTTTTTGCAGCACGCTCCGTTTGCGTATAAATAGGAGCTTCTTCGGTGCGATCGGCAACAGTTTCGTTTCGGGCGCGCATGCGCAAAGGTAGCCGCGACAAGTGAAAACCCCTTCTGGAATACATATATAAATTGTATATATACAACATACATTGGAGAAGTCCAGTTAACTAAGTGAGTGAGTCAAGTGTAGTGAGAACTTTCTTTACAAACAGTTGTCGTGTGTTGGTGCAACAGTAAATGGACATCAATTTGAATACCAAGTGGATTTTGTCTTTGTGTGTGTGTGTGTATTCGTGGGCGTACGTGAAATGCATAAGAAATATCGTACATTGTGTGATATACGTAGAAGCACAATTTCTGGACCAGGTTTATGGATTTTTAATAGTGACACATAAAATCAACAAGTATTATATATAAACGAAACAAAAGACTTGTTCTGCAAAATACTTAAATGAAATGTGAAAAATATATAAATAATCTTATAAAATTTTACATATACATGGATAATAAACTTATTTACAAGCTGAAAGTTCCACGCAAGCAAATTTGATTCAAAGCTGCCGCCTTTCTCTTATTACACAATCTCTTCTACTTTTTTTATTTGCCACATCTAAAATATGCAGACAGGATCAGTGGGCCGAGATTCTTGACGTTCAATGAACTCTCTCGCTCTGCCTCTCTCTCTAACTCTCCTCCAATGAAAACCTGCCCAGTTCTAAATCGCAAAAGTTGCCCAACATCTTTTACTCACTTCATTGGCGTGGGTTATATTTCTTTTGATTACCATACATAATAACATTCTGCCCATATTACGTATCTTTTTCTTCTGATTATCAAAACAAGAACAAATGTAATGATAAATATCCAACAATAAAAGATTTAAACAAAAAACCGGTCAACATCGTAAAGCTCTTAACCTAATTCTCAAATCGGATTTGCATATTAGCCAAAAAAAAAATACAGCAAATAAATTTGGCACGCATATTTAAATAAGCCATAGACCAGTAGAAAGAGAATGAAAGGTTGTTAATAATTCATGAGCTATTAGCAAATATTGAAACATAAATCTGCGCAAGACACACATATATCATCATTAACACGCACGATTCTTGACTCAGAGAACTAAAGTTCCCAAGGCATTAAATGCCTTTGCCTTTGCCTTTGTCTGTTGCAGTTCAAGGATTTCAATGTTCGAATACACTGACTAACAAAATTTAGTTTATAGATGTAAACTAAATATAAAATGAAAGAAAAATATGTAAAAGAAATTCGAATATATTGAACTTAAGATAAAATTTGCTGGTAAAATAATAGACAAAATTTGAAAACGAATTAAAAATTATATACTAATTAACAACTATTTCATATATGGCCTCAATATACACTGCCTGACATAAATATAATGCAACCTTCATGTTTTACGTAAATGTTGAATATATTCATTATTAATAGTCTAGCTAAAATCCTATACATATTTATTTTAATTTTTTGAATTTTATTTTATTACATTTGTTTTTACTATTTTTTTTTCTTTTTTCGCTGACATTGTCATCTACTTCATTTCGTAAAGTATGTGTATTATGGTATATATATATATTGTATAGGAATACATATAAGGATAATTTGTATTATTTTTTATTTATTTATTTGTTTTTTTTTTTTTTTTTTTTTTGATTCATTTTTATTTTTTATTTATTTATTTATTTCTTTTTACTAAGAAATTTGATGTCATATATATATATTAAAGTTTTATATACTATATATATTGTATTCCTTATAACAAATTTTTATTTTTCTATTTAATTTCTCTCTTTTTTTTTTTTTAATAAAAAAATTTTATTCTATGTGTCAGCCTTATAAAAAAAAAAAAAAAACAAATTGCTAAAAATGAATACAAATTTAATGAAAATAATCATTTATATTTGATCAAAGCCACAATTCAATTTACTACCAAGCGGCACATTCAAACAAGCGAAATTAATGCAAAAGTAAACAAAATGAATTTATGAAATCAATTTGAAATCTCGAACGGGCAATTAAATGTCGCATCGCAAACAAGTTCCTTCTGTCTAAGTTAATTTATAAGAATTTATTGAAAAATTGTGGGAAAGTAAGCACGTTTTTTGGCACCCAAAACAGGAACATATATACATATGTATCTATATAAATGCATATAATTGATATTTTGTGGGCGTGGGCCTAGGTCATGTTGCGTCTGGCATATCAAATAATCATAAGTGTATATAAAATATATTTATTGTCTGTGAGCATTTATCACTTACAATCAATAGGCATATACATAAATAAGTTCCGGGCACAAACAAGCAAACAAACAAAATTAAAATAAAAAGAGAATCACACAATTACTTCCCAATTTGTCATCCAGCCTCAAGCTAACCTAATTAGAATGTACGACGCATTGCCGCACGTAATATGAGAGGACAACGCGCTGACGTGATAATGCGTGCGTCTGCCTCAATAAATCTTCTATATAGCCCAATATATAGATAATAAATAATTTTGGCTAAAAAGCCAGTTACATTTATGAATCACACTCAAAAAGAAAGAGAAATTATCTTAAATTTTGGATATGCTGTTTTAAATATTAAAAGAGTTCTTCGTATTAATATTTAAGAGAATTAATGGAAAGCTTAATTAAAAATCTCTTTCAGTTTCTTTGCAGTCGAAATACAGTCTAAGAGAAAAGAGTATAAGAGCGGCATTGTAAGATGCGTAGAAGAGCTACGCTGAACGGCCTGCTGGTAAGTTATAAATAATAATACTGTTTTGCAAATAGTAGTAGTACTTGCAGTTTTAGTAGTAGTAGTAATAATATGCTAAATAGTAGAGCGGCAGAAGGCGTAAAACTAACGTAGTAGTCGATATAGAGCAGAGAAAGCAATATTTGAAATAGTACAGATAGTATAGTATAGGTATAATAGTAGTAGATGATTGGTAGTAGTAGAATAGTAGTATTTGAATGGTATAAGTAAAATGTAAGTAGTAGTAGAATAGTAGTATTTGAATGGTATGAGTAAAATGTAAGTAGTAGTAGAATATTAGTATTTGAATGGTATAAGTAAAATGTAAGTAGTAGTAGAATAGTAGTATTTGAATGGTATAAGTAAAATTAAAGTAGAATTAATGTTTGAATGGTAGAATTCAAAATGGATTTGATTTTTTACTAAATATTAATTCTACTAATAAACTAAATATTGGTAAACAAAAATCACTCATGATGATTTCATGTAGTTATTTTCTATATATTTGGATCCAGCCAAATACTGATATAATTTAAAAAATTTTCTTTTCTCACTTTAATCATTTGCCTAACTCCAGTAGACTAAGAACTCTCCGAAAAAAAACCTGAAAATACCTTTGAATCTAATGCTGGACTGGAAAACGCTACTGATCCCAGAATTACTATACTATACTATTACTAGTATTAAATAGAAGTAAAATAATTATAGTAGAATAAAAGTGGTACAGCTGACGTATCAGTAAAGTAGTGGAAAGAGTAGCACAGTTAAAATAGTATTAGGATTGCGTATGAATTTATATGCTCTCCTGCCAGTTGACTGGAGTGTATATACAGTGGCTCACAGCTTATTTGACCCACCGTCAAATAAAAATTTCGAATGCTTATATCTATGAAACGAATAGAGATTTTTTTTAATTTAAACGCACATTTGTTTTCGAGTATTTTAAAAAATAAAAATAAAAATTCATTTATTCATTCTTTAAACAAAAGCAATAGCAAAATAACAATAACCAAAATAATTCATGATTTCAAGCTCACAGCTTACATATATTTTTTTTCTATTATTATTATTTTTTTTTTAAATAATACATATTTTATTTGAAAATGTCTTCTAAAAAAACACTTTTAAAGTTTCTTGATTAAATGAAACTCAAATTAACAAATAAATCTAATAAAATAAAAAAATAAAAATTAAATTAAGTAACAAAATCAATTCTATAAATATGACAATTTAGTCTTTCCTTATCATGTTCATGATCTACAAACAAAGCTCGTTAATTTGTGTTTCTCTTGAGCTATTCAACATAAGAATACTAAATAATAACCAAGGCGAATCGAGTAAGACGAACTAAATATTGTAATCTGAGATTTATCGATTTATTTCACAACTTAAAAATAATCAATTTATTCAAATTTGTTCGATTCATTACCTAAATTTAAATATTATATTTTTTTTTTTTTCATTGAATTTTTCCACAGTTGCTATGCATCTGGGCAACAGCGGCCTGGGGGCACATTCGCATCGAAGCGCCCGAGGTGCATGTGGCGCCCAACTTCAAGCCGGCCTTTGTCCGGTCAGCTGTGGAGAGTATGCCTGTCGAGGATGAGCCTGGAGCACTGAGTCGCTTTAGCATACGACCCACATTTGGCGAAACATTTCTGCCGCTGCGCAGCGCCGTCGAGAGTGTGCCCAGCATCAATGAACGCAACATCGCGCAGCTACGTGAATCCTCTCCATTGCGCTCCTTTGTGCGCGACTCTGTAGAGGCGCAGCCCAGCGATGATGAAGAAGATGACGAATCGTTGGAGTTTGCATCGCCCGTCAGCTTTGTGCGTGAGGTGCCAGAGCAGTTGCAAGAAGAGAAACTCTCACATCTGGTGGAACCCGATCCCTGGTCGGTGTCTGATAAATATGCCGCCTTCATAGCGCCCAGCTCAAGTGATAGTTCTCAACCACAGCCCTATCGCTCTGGCTCACCACATCAGCAGCTGCTCAAGGCTGTGGATCTGGAACAACTGGAGCATATCGATGAATTGGATAGCTTTACAGAGCAACAATTCTATGGTGCTCTCGCCCAGGCAGATCTCACACAAGATGGCGCCTATGGCGCTCTCTTACATGCAAAGACTACAACGGAAAAGAAGAACTACAACACGTCGCCGAAAGTCCTCTGCTACATGTCCAATTGGGCCTTCTATCGCAAGGCCGATGGTCACTTTGTGCCCGAGCAGCTGGACCCAAAACTTTGCTCAGCCATTGTCTATTCATTTGCCTCACTCGATCCGGATCACTTGACCATACGCGAATTCGATCCCTGGGTGGATATGGAAAATCAGTACTATAAAAGAGCTGTGGCTCTAGGTGTGCCCGTGCTGATTGCCATGGGCGGTTGGACAGATTCGAGTGGCGATAAATACTCTCGCTTGGCTGGCGATGAGATTAAACGTAAAGTCTTTGCCTCGAGTGCGGCGGGCTTCTTGCAACGTCACGGCTTTAGTGGCATTCACTTGGACTGGAATTATCCCAAGTGCTGGCAGAGCGACTGCTCGAAGGGACCGGCCAGCGACAGACCCAATTTTACTAAGCTATTGCGTGAGCTGCGCTCAGAGCTGAAGCGTGTGAATCCCAAGTTGCAATTGGGCGTGGCCATCTCGGGCTACAAGGAGATCATTAGCGAAGCCTACGAACTAGCTGCCCTCTCCGAAATTGTGGACTACATGACCGTGATGAGCTATGATTATCATGGCGCCTGGGAGGGACAAACGGGACATGTGAGTCCGCTCTACGGACGTCCGCAAGACAAATATCCGCAATACAATACGGATTACACTATGCAGCTGTTGGTTAAGATGGGCGCACGCCGTGAGAAGCTAATCATGAGCATTCCCTTCTATGGACAGAGCTTTACGCTTGAGCAGAGTAGTCCACGTTTGGTCGGTGAGGGCATCCCGGCCAGCGGGCCCGGAGAAGCCGGCGAGCTGACTAAACAGCCCGGCATGTTGGCCTACTATGAAATCTGTCAACGCATACGCAAGCAAAAGTGGCTAACCGGACGAGATGCAGATCGCAAGTCAGGACCCTATGCCATGCTGCGGGATCAATGGGTGGGCTATGAGGATGCGGCCAGCGTGGAGGCCAAGGCTCGCTATGCGGTCAATAATGATTTTGGTGGCGTTGCCGCTTGGACTGTCGATTTGGATGATTTCCAGAATCGCTGCTGCAGCGAGGCCTTCCCACTGCTCAAGGCTGTCAATCGGGCGTTGGGTCGACTGAACACAGAGCCACCGACGCGCAGCAACTGTGAACGTCCACCACAGCCAATTACACCGGTGCCGCCACAAATGACGACCATCAGCAGCGATGGCTCGCAGAGCGGTGCTCACAATGATCACACCACTTCCTGGCCCACTTGGGATCAGACGAGCACAACCACGCGTAGACCCACTAGCAGTGCAACAACCACACGGCGACCGAGCAGCACCACAACAACTCGACGATCCACTACCAGCACCACTACGACTCCAGCCTGGTGGACCAGCACAACACCGCTCACAACCACAAGACGCCCTGCCAAGCCTAAGCCGAAACCAACGAAGACAACTCCAAGACCTGCCCACACCACCATACCCGTGCCAGCTCTGGTCTATCCAGTGGTGCAGGCCGCCAATTGCGAGGCTGGGGAATTCTATCCAGATAAGAAAAACTGCAATTCCTATTATCATTGCATAATACCGGGTGAGCTGCGTCAGCAATTCTGTCCCGGTGGCTTGCACTGGAACAACGAGGTGAAAGGCTGCGATTGGCCTGCCTCTGCACAGTGCACGGTGAAGAAACAACACACAAGCACCACAAGTGGCATACCCATTACTAAAAGCACCACCAAACGTCCCAGCAGCAGCAGCACCACCACCACCACCAAGAAGCCGAGAAGAACTACGACATCGCTCAAGCCCAGCCGCAAGCCAACGAAACCAGTGCAGAAACCGCTGCCTGGAAGTAGCACCACCCGTAAACCAAATCGCACCACTCGACGTCCACGTCCACCCATCTCGTCCCGCTGCAACGAGGGCGAGTACTACACGCATCGCAATTGCGGCAAATACTACATCTGTGTGAATGGAGCGCTCGTGCCGAGTGAATGTGGCAGCGAGCTGCATTGGGATGCCCTGCGCAAGATCTGCGATTGGCCAGAGAACGTGCAGTGTGTGACCAGCAAGAGCTATCTGCGCATTGTCCAGTCCAAGGCCAGCGAAGAGGATCCCTGCAATGGTGAGGAGCGTGTTCCCTATCCAGGCGACTGTTCCAAGTATTTGTTTTGCCTATGGAATCGTCTGCAAGCTGCCGATTGTCCACCTGGCTTACATTACAATGAGGCACTGGGTAACTGCGATTGGCCACTGGCAGCACAGTGCAAAGAGAATGCTGGAAGTGGTTCACCTGGCAGCAGCAGCAGCAGCAGCAGCTCAAAGCCTAAGCCACCGGCTGCAGCTAAGCCCGTGCCAACAACGCAACGACCTAGCACCACACCGCGACCCACTTATCCCACGGACAAACCTCAACTACAGCCCCTCGATGGTCACTACAAGGTCGTTTGCTACTTCACCAATTGGGCCTGGTATCGCAAGGGACTGGGTCGCTATACACCCGATGACATCAACACGGATCTGTGCACCCATGTGATTTATGGCTTTGCGGTTTTGGATTACTCAGAGCTAACGCTACGCACTCACGACTCATGGGCGGACATCGATAACAATTTCTATACACGCGTCAGTGGTCTGAAGAGCAAGGGCGTCAAAGTCAGTTTGGCCCTGGGTGGCTGGAACGATTCGCAGGGCGATAAATATAGTCGGCTTGTGCGCAATGCAGCGGCTCGTGCGAAGTTCATTCGTCATGCACTGGACTTCCTTGAGAAATATGGCTTTGAGGGTCTCGATCTGGACTGGGAATATCCGGTGTGTTGGCAAACGGAGTGCAATAAAGGTTTCGCCGATGAAAAGGAAAGTTTCACGGCCTGGGTCAGGGAACTATCGGAGGCATTTAAGCCACGCGGTCTACTGCTTTCCACAGCCGTATCGCCCAGCAAAAAGATTATCGATGCTGGCTATGAAGTGGCAGAACTCGCACGCTACTTTGACTGGATTGCTGTGATGACCTACGACTTCCATGGGCAGTGGGACAAAAAAACGGGCCACGTTGCGCCATTGTATCATCATCCTGATGATGACTATGATTACTTTAATGCGGTAAGTAATGGCTTTAGGGTTTATCGAAAATAATTAATATATTAAATTGTTTTTCTTTAGAACTTCTCGCTGAATTACTGGATTGAACAGGGTGCTCCTTCTCGCAAGATTGTCATGGGCATGCCATTATATGGT
This sequence comes from Drosophila buzzatii, assembly GCA_035045845.1. Lineage (NCBI taxonomy): Eukaryota > Metazoa > Arthropoda > Insecta > Diptera > Drosophilidae > Drosophila > Drosophila buzzatii. Next base: position 4,693,483 of record JAWNOS010000044.1, on the reverse strand, counting down.
CAATCCTTTACGCTGGAAAATGCCAACAACAATGGACTCAATGCCAAGGCACCAGGACCTGGTCAGGCGGGTGAATTTACTAGAGCAGCCGGTTTCTTGGCATATTATGAGGTGGGGGTCTATATAGCTTACTTTCTGTATGCTTAAGATATGTTGCCTAAACCCTTTCAATGTATTCACAGATCTGCGAGCGCGTCAAGCATCAGGGCTGGGAAATTGTGCAGGATGAACGTGGTCGCATGGGACCCTATGCTCGCAAGGGCACTCAGTGGGTTTCCTATGATGATCCCGCCATGATACGCAAGAAATCGCAACTGGTTCGTTCGCTTAATCTGGGCGGTGGCATGGTTTGGGCTTTAGATTTGGACGATTTTCGTAATCGCTGCGGCGATGGTGTGCATCCATTGCTTAGGGAAATACACGATGTACTAAAGGATCCACCAAGTGACTATGAACCGACGCGTAAGTCCTTAAAGATAAGTCACAATAAGTCTTATACTCTAAAGTAATATTTAAATTCCCATAGCTGGTCTAACTCCTGCAGAAGCTGAATCTGTGGAAGAGCAAGCCATATCGGGTGAAGTGGGAACAGCATCTGTGGAAAGTGAAGGCGAACAATCTTCGCAGGAAAAACCTGCTCAGGAAAGCAGCGAAGCTGAAGAAGTGGAAAGCGAAGGCGGTGAGGAACAGGAAGAGGTGGCAGTCATGCAACCACCAGAGCCAGCATCTAGCTCCAGTTCTGAAAACGCAAGCAATGAGGCAAACAACAATGAAAATGAATCGGTCAGTGCAGAAGCAGGCAACAACAACAACGAGCCCGCATCCTCGCAAGAGAACGAGGTTGATCCCAATGGAGATATTGAAGAGGGAGATTTTGAGATGGAAGAAGGCTATCCCATAGCTGATTCAGGCACAGACTATAAAGTGGTCTGTTACTTCACCAACTGGGCGTGGTATCGTCAGGGCGGTGGCAAGTATTTACCCGAAGATATCGATGCCGATCTCTGCACACACATTGTCTACGGCTTTGCCGTATTGAATCGCGATAAGTTAACCATACAGCCACACGATTCGTGGGCTGATCTGGATAACAAGTTCTATGAGCGTGTGGTGAGCTATCGAAAGAAGGGCGTGAAGGTAACCGTAGCCATTGGCGGGTGGAATGACTCAGCTGGTGATAAATACGCTCGCTTAGTGCGAAGCGCAACGGCACGCGCGAGATTCATACGCCACGTCTTGGACTTTATCGAGCAGTACGGATTTGATGGTCTCGACTTGGACTGGGAGTATCCGGTGTGCTGGCAGGTCGATTGCAAAAAGGGCACCGCCGACGAAAAGGAAGGCTTTACCGAATTGGTGCGTGAATTGTCACAGGCTTTCAAGCCAAAGGGTTTGCTGCTCTCCGCTGCTGTCTCGCCGAATAAGAAGGTCGTGGATGCGGGCTACGATGTGCCAGAACTTTCACGTTACTTCGATTGGATTGCGGTGATGGCCTACGATTATCATGGACAATGGGATAAGCACACGGGTCATGTGGCGCCCATGTACGATCATCCCGAGGGCACTGCGACCTTCAATGCGAACTTCTCGATTAACTATTGGCTGGAGAGCGGTGCTGATCGCAAGAAGATAATTATGGGCATGCCCATGTATGGTCAATCGTTCTCACTAGCCCAAGCCAATGATAATGAACTAAATGCACCCACCTATGGTGGCGGTGAGGCGGGCGAGGCAACGCGTGCCCGAGGCTTCCTGGCCTACTACGAGATCTGTTCGTATATACAACGACGCGGTTGGACTGTGGTACGCGATGCACGCGGTCGCATGGGTCCCTATGCCTACTCAAGGGATCAATGGGTGTCCTTTGACGATGCGCCCATGATACGTCACAAGAGCGAATATGTGCGCGCCATGGGCTTGGGCGGTGCCATGATCTGGGCCCTGGATTTGGATGATTTCAAGAACGATTGCGGCTGCGAATCGTATCCACTGCTAAAAACAATCAATCGCGTGCTACGCGGCTACCCAGGACCACATCCCAAGTGTGCACTGGAGCAGAGCGAAAAGACAATGGGTGAGTTTGGTTGGAAATGATTGTGAGATTTGCATTAAATATTTATGTGATAAATATTTACAGTTGCTGGCGACAAAGGCACTGTGCAGTCCGCGAAACCCACCGTGAACACCGTAACCCCGGCTAATATAATGGCGACTTCAGCTCGACCAGAACCTGGTCAAGCTATCGACTGCGCTGGACGTAATTATGCATCGCACGAACGTGACTGCAATAAGTATTACATCTGTCAATATGGCGAGTTCATAGAGCAACGGTAAGAAGAAGATATCTTATAGAAGTCTTAGCCTAACTCCCTTCCGTCTCTTCAGCTGTCCAGCCGGCCTGCACTGGAACGAGAATTACTGTGACTGGCCCAACAATTCTCACTGTACAGTTCGCTCGGATCAAACCACTCAGCCGCCAGTGGTGCATCGACCTAGGCCAACTACCACAAAGCCCAGCAGCAAACCCACAACGAAACCCACAAAGAAACCCTTTACACCGCCCAATAAAAAACCTATAGCGCGACCCAAGCCAACACCAGCTCCGCCCCTGGGCAGCAATGAGGAGTACAAAGTCGTCTGCTACTTCACAAATTGGGCGTGGTATCGACCTGGCCAAGGCAAATATGTGCCCGAGGACATTGATGAGAATCTTTGTACGCACATCGTCTACGGCTTTGCTGTGCTGAACAGCAATAGCCTGACTATAAAGACGCACGATTCCTGGGCAGATATTGACAATCGATTCTACGAACGCGTCGTAGAATACAAGCAAAAGGGATTAAGGGTAACCGTTGCCATTGGCGGCTGGAATGATTCACTGGGCAGCAAATACGCTCGCTTGGTGCTCGATCCACAGGCGCGTGCTCGATTCATTGAGAGCATTTTGGTGTTTGTTGAGAAATACGGCTTCGAGGGCTTGGATCTGGATTGGGAGTATCCGGTGTGCTGGCAGGTAGACTGTGCCAAGGGCTCGCCAGCTGAGAAGCAAGGATTTGCTGCTCTCGCGCGTGAGCTCTCCGATGCCTTCCGGCCACGTGGACTGCTGCTCTCTGCTGCCGTCTCACCGAGCAAAATGGTCATCGATGCGGGCTACGATGTGCCGAAGCTGGCACGCTATTTCGATTGGATTGCCGTTATGACCTACGATTTCCATGGCCATTGGGACAAGCAGACGGGTCATGTGGCACCGCTCTACTATGTGGATGGCGATACCAATCCCTACTTCAATGCCAACTACAGCATACACTATTGGCTGGATCAGGGCGCGCCGGCTAGTAAACTGGTAATGGGCATGCCTCTCTATGGCCAATCCTTCTCGCTGGCTGACCAGAAGGCACGCTCCCTGAACGACAAGTCCATTGGACCGGGACAGGCGGGCACCTACACGCGCGCCGGTGGCTTCTTGGCCTACTATGAGATATGTGAGAAGGTCAGCGCTGGCGGTTGGACGGTGGTGCGTGACGATGAGGGACGCATCGGTCCGTATGCGTACAGCGGTAATCAATGGGTCTCCTACGATGATGTCGCTGATATACGACGCAAGGCGCAATTTGTACGCAATTTGCGTTTGGGCGGCGGCATGGTCTGGGCCTTGGATTTGGATGATTTCCGTGGTCGTTGCGGCTGTGGCAAGCATCCACTATTGCGCACACTCAATCAAGAGCTGCGCGGTATACCCGGACAGCGTGCCAACGATTGCACATAGTAATATTGCTTATTATTAAGTGTGAATTATATTGATTATGCCAATTCCTTAGCTGCTGACTAGGCTCGCAATCTGTTCTTTAGATTTTTGCCAATTAGTTATAAGCACACGACTATACACACCCACTCATTCATTTAAATAAATAATTAAAAGAAATAAATAAAAAAATCTATTCATAAATTCAAATGTTGATACTTGGCGCAAACCCAAAAAATACTAAAAAGTATCCAAATACTTATATTAGGGTGACCATAATTTCGACACAAACCTGGAGTAATGAAGATGTACAATTTGAGTTGTTTTATTTAGCACTAAAAAATTAGAGTGACCATTAATTTTCATACCGCAATAATACCAAACCGCGGACATTACACGTAACGTCAGATCATTTAACATAAAATGCAGTAATTAACTAATTAATTAACAAACTAATACAAATATTTGTAGTTCTTAAAAATTAATAAACAAATTAATATTTAATAATCTCATTTTTGCCGGTAAAACGTCTGTAAAAATTAGTGATGCAATAAAGAAAATTAAATTTTTTTCATACCGTTTTCATATTTCGTGTCGAATTGTATCGTGTATGTGCCCCAACATGCAATAGAGACAGGCAACGCAAAACGTCGTGCGTGGGCGTTTCGAACAGCTGTTCGAGTCAAGAATTTGAAGCGCAAAAAAAGTGTCCACAAAAACTTAGCGGAGAGCACGAGCAGCTTGATACGAGCCTGGCAGAAACAGTGAGAGCGTGAGAGCGCGAACGAGAGCGGGAGAAAGCTTTTCAGATGTGTGCGTATTTTAGCTGATTGACTCTCAGTCGAACGGGCAACGAAGTTGCAGACGCAACATATTTTGTGGTCAGCGGGTCGTGGCTCTGTTGTTAGACATTGTTTCTTTGGTGGTGCGTGGCAGCGGCAGAGCCCAAAGAGCAGCTTCTGTTATTGTTTATGCACACAGACGACACACACACACACACGCACGCACATTTTTGTCTACACACGTACACACAACGCAATATCGAAAGCAGCAAACCAGCGCAGCTATTTTGATACGCTGCTCTAGCGCTCAGTGACGTCACAAAGTTTGATCGCGAAAGCCAAATAAGAGTAACAGAGAGCACCAACAACAATAACAACAGCAACGATGAGGCAAATCTATCGCGTCAACTTACGGCATTTAATGCGTCACATTCAGAACCAACAACAATTGCCCGCCCACAACAATTACCGCAAATACACCTGCCTGGCGACTAGCAACAATGACAGCCGCATTAGCAACATCAGCAGCATTAGCAAAAGCAACAGCTGCAACAGCAACAGGAGCAACAGTCTACAGCAACATTTGCCCAATTCGAAGCGCAACTACTCCAAGTTCAGCACGCACCTGAACAGCGAACGTGCCATGGAGCTGCTCTGCAATCTGGATGCAGATGAACGGCATAATTTAAGGGATGCAATGTTTAAGCTCGAAGCGGATAAGGAGAAGAAACAGTATGAAAGTGAGTAAAGCTTTTTAAAGATTCAAATTTAACTTAATAATAGATAGATAGGGTTATTTATTGAAATTAAAATCCACACATGACATTCTTCATTTGAATAGTATGATATTATATATGCATTATCATGTATACATACATATGTATATAGCGGTATACATTCTTCAGCTATTTTACTTTTTTTTTAATAATTGTTGAACCTGGGAAATCCGGCTATAATGCATTTAACAGGCAGAACGTGACTTGGCAGACGTCTTTGAATTGAAGATACAATAATATTTAGTTATATATAAATATTGATAATAAAATATTTCATTTAAAATTAATATTGAAAAACTGGAGCTTGTTTATAAATTTGAGCTTAAGCTTCTGCTATAACAATGTTCAATAATCCAATTTAAAAATAAAAAATATAATTTTCAATTTTTTAAAACATTTTTTATGGCTTTTAGAATTTTACATTCTGCAAAAATTAAAAAAAAAAAAAAAAAAAAAAATATTTTAAAATTAGTAAAGAGTTCAATGTTCATAAAAAATTATGTAGGATAAGTTTGATATTTAATAATAATAAATATGATATTTATGAACATTTAAAAACTTATATCTCTCTTCAACAAACGCTCACATTTTCATGAAATAATTTGTGTATTTAACAAATGACAATTTACAGAGCTGTCATAGATTAATTTGTATATGCAAATTAATTAATTATCTACTATTCATAAAAAGTATCAGATAATCTCTCCCATTATGATTATATAATTCTCTAAAATATTCTCAAATCAATTCAAAACTTTGCCAAGTTTTTCTTTTGCCTTTTGCCAGTGACAAACAATTGCTCGACTTTATTAGAAACCTTTTCACCCACATTGATTGGGTCGAAGGCATAGAAATATGCTTATATTAAACTTAGTTTAGATATACTCAAAGTCCTGCTGAATGCTTTTGGGTCATACTCGATTGTTGCCTTTCACATATGTATATATATTTAGACCAGTCCACGCTTCTCGGCCTCCGACTTGAAGCACAGACTGTATTTCTCAGCTGCCTCGCAGTGATCGTCGGGCACAGTGAGCGCCGCACAGACATCGCCGATCTCTAGAGCCTTTTCGAGCTTAGCAGGATCACTGCCCGTGTATTGCTTTGCCTTCTCCCGACCAGCCTCCACATCCAGTTTGCCATTCTCGCCCAGCACATGGAATTTCTTCATGACACAGGCGCGCAGGCATTTGCCCTCATAGGTGCTGGCAGCTTCGTGTTTCACGGCGCCCTGGATATCGGCATCGCTGGCACCGACCTCGCCTTTGCAGCTCTCGGCCGTCTCTATGAATTTGGCAAGGGCTTCCTTCTCATCAAAGGCTCCAATCAAAGCAGCGCCCAGCAAGGCGACAAAGGCCACAGAGTAAACGAAACGTTGCATGTTGTGTTAACTTGGCTAATTTGCAAACTAAACTGATGTCGTTGATGGCTAAATGTTAGCCTTTTATTGCCAATCGCCGTAGGCTCTCAGCTGTGAAATTATATGTTTCAATGCGTTTATCAACATGACAATATATATATAAATATAAATATATGCTTAATTGTCCAAAATTTAATATGCATAATTAAATAGCAAAGCCTTAATTATAAGTAGCGAGTGAGCAACATAGTCGAGAAATGCTGCCCAGCAGTCACTGCCATGCCCACTCCCACTCCCACTGCCATTGCGACTGCTCTCAGCAAAGCTTCTATAAGTAACTGATGACCAATTTGTTCTGTGGCAGCCACAAACACACACACACACAGCTTTCCCTTTTGGGCGTACGTGACTCCTGGCGCCGACAACACAGGAAATCAATGCACAGATTTTCCAGTTTCCCTCTGCAGCAGCCACCCTGCGTGCGAAATGTGCGGCATCATTTATTCAGCTGATCCAAATATATGTAATTTGGCTGAACAGCCTAATCGATGGCAACATTAGCATGATTTAAGAGTTTGCTTGCAATTCCTGTGGATAGCAACATGATTGGCAACAGTTGTTAACGCTTTTGCAAGACTTTATTTATGTTGAATGGGGCAAGAATATTGTCGGCTGCGAGCCAATAAAAACGTTTTTCAATCAACTTAATTCAATAAAGCTGTCTTAACTAATTTAGTTCTTGGCAACATAATTTAATGATTGGCAACATTTGATATTTTGCTGGCATCCAAGATTATAAACATTGCTAAGACTATATTCAACTTCGAAAGAGACCACAAATTATGAATTCCTCAACCCTTAAATGTTTTAAATAAACTGCGCAACTATTCTTGGCAACATATGTTGTAAAAACATTCTATATACAACATTGGCATTTGGCCATAAATAAATATAGTTCTGAAATATTGCTAAGAATACTAAGATCATTGTTGAGCAACCACATTATGCAACTTGTTTAGTTGCATTTGAGAAACCTAAAAGCTTAGCAACATTTTATTTCCCGGCAATGTTGCGAGCACAGGGTGAAGGCTTATGGAATGTTGCCTTTGATCAGGTAGATATCGACACAAGCAAACTTTGTTAAGCTTTGTTAAGTTCGGAAATTTAAATGCATATAGATAATATTTTAATAAACATTGTGCATGTGTAGCGAGTACAAATCGATGACTTGTCGAATGTTTCATTCGATCATCTAGCTAGCAACACAAGATTAAGGCAACTTACAAATAGCAGCATTATTGCTAAACATAATTCAAGACTTTGTACAGCTGGGGAATAAAAGAAACTGGAAAAATTGCTATTAAACATAGTATTTGTGTCTGATGCGATTATGTTGATATCAGGGACACAAACGTTAAAAGCTCAAAATAAATTTACAAATTTAAAAGCTTAAAAAAACTGTAAAGAGATTCTACTACACAGACGTAAATATTTAAAATATAAATAAATTAAATAAAAAAGGCTTTAAGATAAAAAGTACTTATAGGAGATAACAAGTTGTATGCATCAATTTGTTGCTAAGCATGTTGCTAGCATGAAGCTTTGCTTATGTTTCACATAGAGTCTTAAGACAGCTGGCTAGCAACAAAAGATGCTAAACAAGCGTGTTTGACACATCCCCATCTAAACAAATTGCAGCACTATAAATCAATGTACACGTATTTTGCGCTTTACAAGAGTGTATGTATAAAGCCAACAAGGTCTTTAAATATGCGCATTTAATCATGCATTTGTTTTCATACATCGTGCTCGTATATATGTATTTGTATATATATGCATGCATATGTATATATAGATGTGTGAACATGTTTGTATTTACATTTAGTTGTTCGCAGCACATGGCATGGTATATATGTATCTAAGGTAACGCATTGCTCTGTTCGTTTAGTGGCTGCTCATTAAAATTTCAATAGCAGCAACAAAAACCACACAAAACTTTTTGCGCCGCCTGCAGCTGGTTGAAACTTGCCGAAACTGCTTTACGCACTGGGTGCTGCGTCGCCGTCTGCGTCAACGCTGCTGTCAACGTCACAGCTAACGCAGAAGCAGCAGTTGCTTTTATTTTGACGTTCTTTCTCTTTCTCTTACTAACATTTATTTTTTTGGCTCTTTAAAAACTTTTTGATTGGCTTTTTTTCTGCTCTTGAATGCAAGCAAATTGGGTTAGGAAAGCAAAGAAGACGAAAAAGAATAAAAAAAACTGCATTTACCAACACTTGACTAGAGTCTTCCCTATCTCAACTCATCAAGAGCCAAGAAGTTTCATGAGTTTCCACACGTAATTTGTGCCTTTTTCTTGTTTTCTTTGATAAGAACGTGTTGAGTGAATTGATAAATATTTGAGTAAAACAAATGTTACGTGAAACAAGTTCTTAATCGTGTAGCTGATACATTGGGCACTTGAGAGTAGATAGAAAGGGATTTCCAATAGTTTGATAACGAAAATAGAAAAGATTTTAAATAGTTTCAAAGCAAACCTCATTGACTGCTGAACTTTAGGTTTTACAGAATAATGCGATTTTAAATTTAATTTCTCCCCTTTCGTTTATTCTTCAGGTACAACTTGTATTATGTTAAGTTTATAGTAAACAGAGAACTGATTGAAAAGTGTTTAAAACGAATGCAATTTAATGTTGTGCATGAATTTCTGCTTGATTATTTAAATCATTTTAAATATTATTTAAATAAAAATGAGCTATTTTTTTTAAAAGTAGTATATTTGAAAATTGATATTCTCTTTATTATTTTATTCTTTATCTGTTATAATTTTTTTACAAATAAACAGATAAAGAAATCTCAAGTTTCTTTTTATCTCTAGACGCTAAGAATTTTAACTTTATCATAACTATTTATTTAGCTGATTGTACGGCAAAAACTTTTGGCCAATTGCAATATTTCTCAAGCCAAACAGAATACAATTTCCATAACCTTTAGCCGGATTATTTTGAAGTCAAGTATAGACGGAAGTTAAATTTTGCTTCCGATTGGCTGCGCACTCCATTTGTTGCATAGAACTGCTCAAGAGTGCGCTGGCAGAGCATTAGCATAACATATATACATATACTTTTATATATGTATGGAGAGTGCATTGAAGATTATGCATGCATGTATTTGTAGACAATTGACACACGCCATTGGCTGTGATGCACTTGCTGCACATATACAATGAGGCTCCACTACTGAGCACGAGAGTAATAAAAGTGGCGTGCTCAGAGCTAAGTTTGTATTAGTGTGAGTACAGGCAATTTAGTCGATGAGCGTGTGATCTAAATTTCATGTAAAGCGAAAATGTAAGAAAACAAGAGAGAGAATGAATGCATGCATGCATGTATGTATGCGTGAACTCAGGTTCACAGCTCTTGCTGCAAGCAAAGAATGAAGCTTGGCACAGCAAAAACATTAGCCAAATGATTTAGTTAGTGAACAGCTGATCTAAAGTGTGTGTAAAAGAAAAGCAAAAGAGAATGCTAGCAAGTATGTGTGCACACTCAGCTGTGAGCATGTATATGTAATTAAATGTGTACTCTTCCAATCAGCTGTAACGCTAGCGTGCAGGCTAGACGACCGATTAGGTCAGTGAGTACACGATCTAAAATTATGCAAAATGAGAGCGAATTTGAATGCACACATGTATGTGTGTGTGCACACTTAGCTGTAGCGCCTTACACAAGTAGAGAGGTAGAGAGAGTAAAGTGTCTGATCTAAAATGTAAGCAAGTGGCTATGCGTGTGTGTATGTGTGCGCTCTTGTTTATTAGTTACAAATGTATTAGTGTGAGTAACAGCTCAGCCTGCGCGCAATCCTGGTCAAACAATTTAGTTAGTGGATGGCTTTTGAACTGATCGGACGCAATTTGCTGTGTGCTTTAGATAAAATGCAAGTTTTAAGAAAGTTAAGCGGATTGAGCGAGAGGAAAATATAGAAATGTGGACTTCAGAATTGTGCAGCACTTGAAGTAACTTAATTAATATAAGCCAACTTTTAAAGAAATATAAGTTCGAAGAATGTAAAATAATTAAATATATATATTATGAGATAATATTGCTATAAATAGGTATTAAATCTCTTCAATATAAAATTTTTTAAATTCTAAATTTTAAACATTCAACCTTGACGATTTAGTTGAACTCGCTCAACAAGTGTTGCTTTTGAGGGCAATTTGCAACAGCTTCACTTTATGCTTGTTGCCCTGAAAAGAGCTTTGATTCTTGAATAAAGGGCCAAGTTAATCAAATTAGTGGTTGGCTTGAGCACTCAAAATACCAGCAGGCATTCGTTTTATATTTTTTATATTTTCTCCTTCTTTGTTAGCTACTTCCGCAACAGTGGAATGTCGCACAATATTTGCTCAACAAACTCACGCACACACACACAGACATACAAATACACACAGTAAGCCCGGCCAACTCTGATAAGCAGCAAGAGGCAATTCGTTTGCTATTAGGGTTGGCCGAAGCTGATTTTCGTACACTTAAAAACACACACACAGCCACACACCTACATAAACGCCCCTAAAAACACGCCCACTTGTCTGCCCTGGGCACATTAAATGATGTTCATCGTGCTGTGCGAGAAAAACTCGTTGAGCCTTGAAGCGAACAGATGCTCAAGGAACTATAGCTGCGTAACACCCACTGAAACCCTCTTTCTCTCTCGTTCTCTCTCTCACTCTTTCACTTCCTGGTTTTGCTGCGTACAGAGAGATTCTATTAAGCGTTATTTGACCTCAATTCAGACTTAACTAAGCATTGTATCCGCTTCCCTATGTTGACTTGGCCAACAAGAGCCAGAATTTCAAATTTACATTTGCTTCGGGGCTTCATTTATCACAATTACCAAAGGCCCAGCTGAGGGAATTTGATGGAGGCTTTAGGGCGGGCCGGGAGCAACCAAAGGCGAGGCATATGCAACCTATTTGATAGCTGCATCATTTATAAGCCCATGGCCAGAGCTGGATGTTATATATCGTGCATGCAGCTATTTGATAGGCTGACAAATGACTTCATACAGCAAACAATAAATTTTGCACTATTACAGCAACAACAACTGCCAATAGTAAAAAATGCGAAACGAAAAATCAATGAGAAAATTATGCATGGGAAACAAACGAATAAACGAAAGAAATCTTTAATAGCGATAAATAAAACGTGATATCTGATTGAATGTAAAATGTAGAGAAAAAATTCCATTGAAATTATCATTGAATACTAAAGGAAAATAAGGAAATGAATTAAATATGTATAAATAAATATTTAGATATTTTTATATATTTATTGTTAATTTTATCTGAAAGACTAAAGATTTTCAACTTGAATTTGCAATAAATCCTATGATTAAAGAAGTTAAAATCTTTGTATTCTTCATAAACAGATATAAAAATATTATTTATTTATTTTATTGTTACTTATAAAAATATATATTTGTATATATATTATAATATATTCATATTGATAACAAAATTAAAATTATTAAAAAGGTTTAAGATTTTCAACTTTAATCCATAGAAATTTATAATAACTTTATAAAAAATTACAAAAACTGTTAAAGGAAATTTCCACTTTTTCATAGAAAAAAAGGAATTAATAAAAGAATTTTATATTAAAACATACATGTTTTGTATAATTATAAAAATTATTAATATTAATTATAATTTGTACCTAATTTCAAACGGCTAAAGTTGAATATTCTAAATATTTTGTTGAATTATAAGAATTGTATATATGATATATTATTTTGTATTTTAGAGAAATTTGCATGGCATGAATTTACTTAAATTTTTTTAAATTTTTTATATTTAAGGAATTTAAAATGTTTCAAGACTTAATATAACGTAAAAGTTATAAAAAAAATAGAATAGAAAAATAGAATAGAATCGAATAATTAATTATGTAAAATACAAAATAATTAATTTGCACAAGTTGCAATTCTAAATTATTAAAGCTTCAATTCACTTTCCCTTTTTGTTGTAATATTTAAAGACATAAAAAAAAAAGGTCGTTAAATGAACCGGAAACGGAAAAAAATGGACAAGTATGAAAAATGAGAAAGCAGCTCAAATATGATGGACTTTCAAAGAGAAATTGTGGACCGAGTGGCTGTCGACTTTTATAACGGCATTTTGAAATCCAATATCTATCATTCCCTCTCTCTCTCTCTCTATCTCTCGCTGTCTTGCTCTTTCAATTCTCTCTCCTGGAATTTATCCAGCACTAAATGAGTCATTCATGGCAGCGCGCTGCATAAGTATGCAACATAAAACTCCGTCTCTCGCAATTTAAATCAATTTAGCAAAATGTTCTTTTTTACTTTAGAAAAGCACGTGCCAATGTGTTTGACAGCATCTTGAGCTGCCACCTGAGCATACCAGTGAGCGAGATGAGGTGAGCGAGAAAAATGCTAGCAAGTTTGAAGGGCCAGGCAACAGGCTGCTGCTGCTCTTGCTGCTGCTGCTGCTGCTGTATATGCATGTGTGTGTGTGTGTGCTTCTTTAAAAGTCATAAAACAAAGCAACTCAGACAGGCGAAACGACAGACACACAGAGAGCGTGAGAATAAAACAAGGCCAACAAAATACAAAAAAAAAGAGAGCAACAGCAGCACAAAAAGCAAAGCGATAAATTGAATACGGTGCACGTTAAGCTTTTCGGAAGCTGAGGCAGCAGCAACAGCAGAAGCCCTGGCCCTCAGCCCGGGCAGGTGTACATGACTAAATACGTGTATATCAACACTGGCGCATATAGATAATATATATACACACATATAACATATATACACACACACACGCACATACAAAGCTGGCTTACAAAGTTTTTATGCTCTGTTTTCATGACCTCTTTGATTGTAGCTCATTGAGACCGCCTCACAGGCAGCATCAGTTGAGTTTATATAAAAGGCAATAACAACAAAGTTTCACTTTGCATAAAACGGAAGAAGAGCTTAGAATATTTTAATTTAACCAACATTAACAGAGCTTTTTCCGGCTAACAAAAATATAAATATTTTGTTTCATTTTGTGCGAGGCTTTCAAGGGAATTTCACAAAATCATTTTGTGGGCAGTTAATATGCAAGGCTTTTAATTAGGTATTTTTCTGTAAAAATTAAATACACTCTTCAAATTAATTTTAATTAAAAGATGCATGCCATTGTAATTGAATACAATTTTCAAAAGAATTTTCATTTGCACTTTTTTTGCGAATTTGCTAATATATTTTGTGGGTAGATGATGAATAGTATTTTAGGTTTTTTTTTTTTTTGGTTCTCTATAAAATATACATATAAATTCTAATAATAATATAAATATACTTATTATTAAGAAACATTTTTTTTTATAAACATATATTATTATATTGTATTTATTAGTAATTTGTATATCTATATTATTACCTAAAATTTATTTAAGAATATATATTTTTATTAAGCATGTCTGTAAAACCTAAATCAACTTTAATTGACAAAAAATTTCGCTTTGCATTTTGGGTCGTAAGTAAATATTCTTTACGAGGAAAGTACGAGGAATTTTTGGAATTATTACAAAATAATGTATTCCTTTAAGAAGACAGCATTGAGAAAAATTAAGAGATTATCGACTTTGATTCTAGACAATATTTATACATATGAGTACACAAAAGACTTAACAGTTTCAATTTAATACTATATCTTCTCATTTCTCTTGAAATACCTATCAATTGTATACTTAATAAGTAAAATAACTACAAATTGACAAAGCTAATTTTATATTTAATATTTAAAATATTTATTTTTATACTATTACTATTTATTCACATATTTATTTTATTATTTTTTATTATATTTATTGTTTTCATATTATATATAAAATATATATAAAATTTCTAATTTAATTTATTTATTTAAATTAATTTATTTAAATATTTTTCACTACTTATTCACATATTTATTTTAAAATCTTATACATTATTTATTTAAGTATTCAACAAAATGCATTTCAAATTCATAAAGCAAATTTTATTTCCACATTTAATTTTCTGTTTTATAATACATTTTCTAATTCCTTTGAAATTCCTTGTTACCGCAGCAAACACATTCAAAAATCTGTTTGCTAGCCGAAAAACCACTAATGATAAAACCCATTTGCTGTTGTTCTACTTCTGCACACGTTAAGTCATTTAAATTCAGCTGCCTTGACTAGCACAACGCACTCATACACGCACACTCACACATGCATACATAGCAAATAGTTGCTCGTCCTTGAATACACTTTCGCTAATTTGTGTGGTGTGCCTGCGGGCCAACCTCTTGACTTGTTCATTTGTTATGTAATTTGAACTTGGTGAACTTCTTGACAATGCCTGCATTTTTACAGTTAAACTAGAGAATATACATACATGCATATGCATTTGTATAGTTTTAGCCAATTTATATGCTAAACAGTTGAAGTAGCAGGCAACAGCAGCCCCCAGTCAACCAGCCAATAAGCGCAAGTAAATGTTATGCAAATTGTCGACGCACACACACACGCACACATTCCATTCAAACACATTCAAATTGAGTCTGTACTAGTACTATTTGTCCCTACAGCTCGCTTGGCAGCAAACTCGCTCACACACACGCAGGCACACCAACACAGCCACGCATCACGTTTTCCTGTTGCTTCTCTTGAGTGAAATTGCCTTAGCCATGATAGCAATACGGTTTGCGTCTTGTGGTCGTATAAGCGAGAAAAAGAAAATATCTACGTATATATTTACCCATATAAATTCACAAAGTGAGTGCAAAGGGAAGAGAGACCAAACTCTGCCAGATTTCACTTCGAGTACAAGTCGAATGTTGCCTACTTTCCAGCGCCCGTTACAATTTTCGCCTAGCTGCCGTCCCTCTTTCTCTCTCTCACTCTCTGCATGTCTGTGTGTGTGTGTGTGTTTGCTCAGCAAATCCACAACGCACTATGGGGAATTTTGCCGTTTTTCGGGTATTTAGTGTTTTTCTAAAAGTAATAAAATGATGTTTTATTTTAAACTAGCATCTTTAGAAAACTCAACACTTTTAGAAACAATTCTCACAATGTTAATTAACAGTCCAGTTTTAAGCCTAACAGCTGTTAAAGTCAGCTTATGTTTTCGAAGAGCACGTGCCTGTAGATTGCAATTTTTGGTAGCCGATTTTCAAATTGTCATTACTCAAAGACCATGAATAATTTTAAAGAAATTTAAAAAGGATATCAATTATGAGACTTTGTACTATGTGTTGAATAAGCCAACTTTTTGTATTTATGCTTGTTCTATTAATATTTTGTAAAATTAGCTAATGTTATCCAATGCCATTTCTTGTAAAGAAGTTTCAACTTTGAGAAGGCATATAAAAAAAGTAGAAGCAGTGATAAGTGTAATTCCAATTGTATATCGTAGAGTCATTGATTATGATTTTAATGCACTTTGTCTCAATGTGCACTTTTCCGCACAATCGGCGCAAATTAATTTCTTGCAGGTAGTCTACGAGGCTTCGAACGTTGAGCTGAATACTGTTTGGCTCAATGGAAAATGCAAATTTAACCATGAAAAAGTAATTCTTGATTTTCTTAAGGTGAAACTAAATAAGATTAAGCTTATTAATTATATTTGAAAAGCAAAAGCCGCATTATTTGCATAAATATAAATGCCAAATGGAATCCGAAGACGATTTTAGCGGAACAAGAATTCCGGCTGATCAAGAACTCGAAACTAAAGAATATTTAGTTCTTTTTGAATAAAAATAATTACTTTAAAATATTAATAACCAAAATTAAAAAAAAAAAAAATTTTTTTTTAAAATTAATAATAAAAAAAATTATCTGTGTGGGCGGGGACACGCCCACTTTTCCAAAAATATTTCTGAGGGAATATATAATAATAATCAAAAAACCGGATCAAATTATCTGACTTAGTTTTCAAGTTATTAATTTATATCCGATATTTTGGAATTTTCCCCATAGTGCAACGTGCCCGTGTGTGTGTGTGTGTGTGGGCATGCATGCTTGTATACACATACGCACATGTGACACACTGAGCAGCACGCGAAAAAACGCGATTGTGTCGAGGTCAGTTTATTGCCCTTGGGGCCTCTCTATGGTAATACCCGCACCGCGTTGGGAATGTTTGCCTAGGATATATACTGGTATCTGAACTACAAATTACATTTCAATATATTTTAAATTACATTTTCTGATTTTGTATTCTGATTTTTAGCAAAAGGCATTTATTATATATTTTTTAATATTTATATTTAAAGATATATATTTATTACTTTAGCTATGAAATATATTTATTTATATTTTTGTTTTAATTTATTCTGATATTATAACACTGGACTTCATGCGAGTCCATGCTTGGCTCATTAAGTAAATACTTTAAATACATTCTAACTAAAAAGATAGATATTTATAGAAAATATATATTCAATATTTGTTATATTTTCCAAAAATGTATTTATTTGAGATTAAAATACTCAACTTCATGCGAGATCCATTCTTAAGCTGAGTATAGATGGTAAATAGCTTGCTTGCATATCAGAAAATTCGTTCAACTAGTTAGCTCGGGTATTTCCATAGTCTATCAATGCACTTCGCCTGCTTTATGGCTTGCCTTTTTACTGTGATTTGGCAAGTCAAGTGTGAATTTTATGCTTTAACACTTAACCGACAGCTAAACGACATAATTGCCCTGAAATTTGCTACAGTGCTCGTGCATTAAGCAAACGCCTTGCGTAAAACTCTTGACTAGGGATTTTATTTTTATGACCCCCAAATAACATTCACGTACATGTGTACTACATATGTATGTATTTATATATAAATGATGAGCTGCCTAATGACAAAGTAAGCCCTTGTGGCATATGTTTTATACCGTGCAGTTAGCGTGTAGCGGGTTAATTGATAACTACAATTAAATTACTGATGGAATATTAGCTTTAGTTAGATTCATTTCGATTAGCATTATTGATTTAATTATTGTTTGTATTAATTGTGTAATGTATGTACATTACACATGTACATATGTAGAAAATGGGCTGTGGCGAATCCAATATTACATTATATAAATATATATTTAAAAATAAAAAAAATTAAGCTTTTACTCTACTTTTAAAGGAATATTCTATATTTTTTAAAAGTAATTTGTTAACAATTCTTAATTATTTAAATAGATGCAGATAATATTTTACATATTTATATACTAATCACAAGTTCTATTTCACTTACCCAACACTAACTTTTCCATACGGTATTTACCAATTCTAGGCAGCACATATATTAGAATAGGCCGTCTACACGAACACAACACACAGACATACAATCACGCATCTAACGGCAGCCGTTGCGATTGCTCTGAGAGTGACTGTAAAATAATTGCACACTTTGGGGTGACGGCAACACTGGCGATAATGATAATTACGATGACATTTACGAGCGCTGTTTGACCTGAGCAAGTGTTAGGCATTTATGTATGTTTGTGTATGCTCATTCTGCTGTCGACTTTCACTTTTGAGTGTAATTATAACGCACATTACAAAGGGCAAAGTGCTGAGCAAGCTAACGACACCCAAAATGCCGCTATAATGCGTCGTTTATGCACTCAACACAGGCGAACATTCACACATAAACTTTGCATACGAGGAAAAAAAAAACACACACATGTATGTATGTCTGTACGCACATATTTACACACACGACTGCGGAGGCGCGACAGCATTTGCGACGCGTGAAACTATGCAATGGCAAATTAACGTCAGCTGAGGCCATTGAAAAACTTATTTTAGTTTCGGTGCTGAATAAAAACACACAGAAACATTCGCGCGCACTCACAATAATACGGGTACGCGTGCGTTATTGGCAAAAAAAAATTTTTAAATAGAGCTACCCGTAAATTACTCTCTTTTGCGTTAATTGAATGAACTAATGGCATCCAAAGTGCCATGAAAATGCGTTAATTACGCACTTTGCCACTCACATTGACACATATATTATACAAGCAAAAAACACTAATATGTAGGCGCGACTGCATTTTCAGTTTAGTGCCTAAATATGCAGCGTTATGTTAACGAATACTGAGTCACTTGCAAACCCAAATTAGGCTTAACAGGGGCTTAAAATTCACAAAATCCTATGAGTATCTACAAAGTGCATCTACATATACGCTCGTCACACACTTTTGTACTAGCTCTAAAATGCTGTTTAAAAAACTGTTTATGGATCAGTTTTGCGTCCACAGTGCTGCCTGATAAAGCAATTACAAGTTTTGATATCTCTTTTGAATTTTGTAATTTGACATTCCAGCGTCGCCACATCGTCGTAATTGACAAAATCTTCAAATAGGTTGGCAGCGTCTCCTTACTAACTTCCGAAAGTTTTTTTTTCATCTTTCTGCAGCAAAATCTGAAATGAGTATTGCAAAGAATGTTTACGTAAAAACATCATAGCACACCCGCACGCATATTCACACTTTTGCTTACATTCATGCGTGAATCCATTTATGCCCTTGTGGCTTGCTTGTTAAATGCAATTTTAATGCAATTCACATGGCGTAATTGCAAAGAGGTTGCCTGTGCATGGTCTGTGTGAATTTTTTTTTTTGAAAAGCTGACACCTTTCAGCTTTTCACCTTTTTTAATTAGCGTTGTGAGTGGAAAGACAAATTATAAAACGAATATTCAAGCGACAAATATGAATATTCATATTTTAATGGGTTATGTTTATGAATATCTTTGGGTATTTAATATGCAAGGAATAATTATGAGTTTTTTAATAATGATAATTTATTAACGTATTAGCTTCGGTGATTATAATAAATCTTAATTGGAAATTATTTTCTTTAGCTTCAATTTGAGGATTTTGTATTTAAATGAAAAAAAATTGTGTAAATGGAAAACGAGGCTTTTAAGTTAACTATATACAACAAAAATAAATAAATAAGAAAAAAATAAAAAATAAATAAATATATACATATATAAATTAATACTATATAAAATAAAATAATTATAAATATATTCAACAACAACGAAAAAATGATTAAACTTTTAAGAAAAGTATCATAAATTAATAAAAAAAAATAATTTAAAAATAAATTTAGATAAAAGCAAGAAAATTAGGAAAAATTCAAAGAGAGGGTCATCCCTGATCGCTGAGTAAAAGAATAAAAAACTCAATTTAAAATGTATCATCCCAATTTATATCACACATAAACCTTAAACAAACATTTAATTATTATCTATTTTTAACCTTCGACTAAGTATTCATAATAATTATTATTTTAATGAGTCACATTTTTGTTAAACTTTAAGTTTTAGATCATGTGCTAAGCGATGCATTGAATTAGTTATTATTTTAGTCATAGCATGTGAGTACTAAGTGCTTATTAGGTTAATATTATGTTCCAGAATCTCATATTTAATGACAATAAACTCTATTCTTTCTTTTTTTTTATTTATTTGCATATATATAAACACCTTTGACCACATGTGTTTTGATTTTCAACAATGAATCATTCTCAATGCACACACAAACAACAACAAAACAATACTGGAACTAAATAATACACCAAACACGACAACAACAACAACAAAAACAACAAACACAATCATCATGTCAAAGGTCAACTGGCTGTTGGCAGTTGGCGAACACGCTTCGGACGTCTATCGAATAAGGTGGGCCAGGTGGATCCAACGGGCACCTTTTGTGCGGTGCCCGATGACTGGCTCAAAAAGAAACTTGGTAAAAAACAAAAACAACAAAAAATATAAATAATTACAATTAAGATTTAAATGAAAAGAAACCGCAACAACATTATTTTTCAAGTGGAAAATTAAACTCTTTTTTTGTATTTTTTCTCTCTTTCCCTCTTCATTCACAGTCGAGGCAGCGGAACCACCAACGGCTCGACAATTGTACAGCAGTGAGTAGAGAGCTTAAATGTATATATATTATATTTATTTTTTATATTATACTTTTAATATTTTCTTCATTTTCCTCAACCTCTTACAGTTTTCTTTGTGAATGCCGTGCCATTTGTAGCATTTGGTTTTCTGGACAATTTCATTATGATTATGGCCGTAAGTATTAATCAGAATGGGTTTCTTTTTACTATTTGTGTTTTTTTTTTTTTTTTTAGAAATATATAAATGTTGAATAAATAAAGAAGGAACATTAACAGAATTAAAAATAATAAATAAAATTTTAAAATTATTTCTAAAGCTAAAGCAGAGAAATATTTAATGCATATTTTAGTATTTAGTCTGTTGAATAAATAAAACTAATATTCCTCCTAGAAAAATTAAAAATAAAATATAAGAAAATTAACAAGTTTTTGTTATTAAACCAGAAATTAAACAAATTAAAATTGTTTGAATTAATATATATATATTTATTATAAATATCTACTAAAAATTTCAATTAAACTTTTTGCGATAAATATATATTGTTATACATGATTAAATATATAATATAAGGTAAACAAATTTAATTTTTAAATATTATTAGAGGCTTTCTAAAATTCTTCTCTCTAACACTTTTGAGAGGCACAAATATACAGAATTTTAGAACTTAAAAAAAAACTAATTTTTGCCATATTCAACTTAATTAATTCCTTTAATTTTCATGAATGCTAATCTAATAATAAATAATATAATAGTTGATAATTTATCTCAATATTTATTATTTGAATTTCCAGGGCGAATATATTGAAAGCACTTTGGGCCATTTCATAACTGTATCGACAATGGCCGCTGCAGGTTTGGGCAATACCATAAGTGATATTATGGGCATTACGATGGCGACCTATGTAGAAGAGGGCTGTCAGATGTTGGGTCTGAAACAGCCCCGAATGACGCCCGCGCAATTCGAATTAAAGTCAAGCAAACGAACGGCCAGCTGGGTGAGTATATAAAACATGTCAAATACTAATTGATATAATAAAATATAAAAAATAAAATATATTAAATAATAATATAATATAATTTAAGATGAAAAAGCAATTTGTTCGTTCTGTATCTTATGCACAAATATTATAGCTAAATTGTTATATGGTTTCTAGTCCTTTTCATTTGGTCTGAGTCCAACTTTTCATTTTATTCTTTTATTGGAATTAAAAGCTTCAACGCATCGTCATTATTTCTATAGTCTTGACAAGTAAAAATAAGAAAAAGAAATGTTTAGAGAATAATATTTCTTTATTCTATATCTCATAACATTTTCTTAAAATCATTTAAAAATCGATTTTTAATTTGTGTTTTTTCTTAGAGTTAAATTATATTATTATATGTTAATAGGAATAATTTGTAAGAGTCGCCTAAGAAAATGTAGCGTTAAAAGCGCGAATATTGCTATCTCATGGGGTAGTTCTCCCTATATGCCCTTACTGCACTTATCTACAGAATGGGAAATGTCGAAATTGTAATATGTGTGCTATTCAAAATGTATATCAAAAGAAGAAAGCCGAAAATTGATTTTATATCCAAGCATAGGTTCTAGAACACATACATAGTTTATGAATCATTAATGCTAGAGATACAAATGGAATTCTAGATATGAACTATATTTGTACTAAATGTGTATAAGGATAATCTTAATTCACCAAAAAAAAATTTAATTATATAATTATAATGAGCAAAGCTGAGATAATTCTTTATATAGATGAAGATATCATATTTTTTCACTGAAAATTTTACCCAAATCATACTAGATTCAAATTTAAGCAAGAACAAATTTTCCATAGTTGAAAATATAAGAGAATTATGTAGATAGAATAGATTTTTATATATGAAAACTAAATTTATAAGTAAAAATTGAAAATTATATTTTTTTTTAAATTAATTGCCTAGTGTATAGTATCTGCTAGTCTGTCACTTCTGACTAGATGCATATTACGTCTTAAAACCAATATTAAAAGTAAATTATTCTCTTTTAGGGTCGCATCATTGGCATTACAGCTGGCTGCCTGATTGGCATGTGTCCCTTGTGGGTAATGTCGGACGAATCAAAAACTGTCGCAGAGGATTAAGTTGGCTATTTAGTGTAAATGTTTAGACTAGTGTAAATGGTCAATTTGAATAGAATGGGTTAGACCTCTGCCCGAACAGACATTCAAGAATTTAATTTGGTTTTATTTTGTGATTGTATTCATTTCTGCATTGCCAACCACTATTGAATATTGAGTTTGAAGAATTTGAAAGCTGAGAGCATTGGCTCCACATAGTTCTTACTTAGTCAAACGAACTAAAGTGACACTCAACGTACCTACTAACTAAATACTATTTAAGATGAAATGTGTTTGTAATTAACTAGGCTTTACAATTATGTACTTTCTGACTGCACTTTTTATGGAAAAGAAAAACAATTAAAACTGAAAAACTCATCTTAAGCAATTTCATTATTATTTATAGTCATGCGGATTGATATTTAAACTAGAGGTACAAAATTATAAAATTAAAAAACAAATTCAACGAAAAATATATGAAATTGACAATGTATTGTAGCTGCAAAAGGTCCAAGAAAAAACTAACAAAAAAAAAAAAAACAAAAACAAAAACAATTAAATCAAAAATAGAACATTTTGTGTAGTAAATAATTACATGCCTAAGTCAGGGGTCATCCATTAAAATATAGCCAAAACACCTGCAATTAACTTAATACTAATATAAAGCCTGCCTGCCGAGTAGTACATAAATATTAATTAACATTATTATTTACATCTTTCACTGCAAAGTGCCTACGAATTGCTTTAACTATGCACCTCACTTCTTGAAGCTATTCCAAGTCCATGTTGAAACCATTTGATCTAAAAAAAAAAGAAACATTGGCTTTAAATAGATTGAAATTTCGTATAATATATAAATCAGTAGCAAACAAAAATACAAAAAAGAAAAAACTAACATTATGTACAATATCAAAGTCCAAATTGTAGAGAGCTTAAAAAATAAATATATCAAATTGAAGAAAAGTTTTTAAATCTTGTTTAATTTCGCCTTAACTGATTGCCGTTCTATGCGATTTGCATTAAATTCTTAGCTAAAGATCGTATTTTTTAATATTTGTATTTTTATTGTTTAAATATTATATACTATGTATTTATCTAATTAATATAATATATTATATTTATTATTAATATATTATACTAATATCTCTTGTAACTTCCATTCCATTTTTTTGTACTTTACATTTTATAAATTATTAAATTTTCTTAGCTTTCACTAATATTGATGTCCCTCATTTTCTTCTTTAAATATTAAAAAAAAAATTATTTTAGTTGCTTTTATTTTAATAATAGATTTCTATATCCTCCGTTTGCCCTTTAAATCTCTTTATATTCTATTTTTATTGATTCTCGTTGCATAAATATCGTCTAAGTCTATCAATTATATCTCAGGTAATACTTACCTATAAAATTATCTATTTTATTAATAAAATCGCATTTCAACTTTTTTCAAGTTTTAGATATTAAAAACTTTTATTTTTCTTTCATTCACGCCAGTTCTTTCATAAACTCGCTCACAGTGTGAAAAGGGTATATTTAATCCATTTAGAGGAATTCGAACGAGTGTTATACAGTCGCGATTACAACGATTTGAGTTATTACTATAAATATTATTATTATTATTATTGTTGAAAAAATATAATTTATTTCTGGTCAAAATTGATGTTTTTGACACTTTTCAAGGAGTAACTCTCGCATGAGAGAGAATTGAAGTAAACTGAACAAAATATGTTGTTTTTAATAAAAAAAAGGAAAATAGAGAGGGAGAGTAGATGGGAAAATTGAAGCTCGTACTTTAGATGAACTTTGGCCACAGCTCCGGCCAGCGTACTAAGAACGGCTGATGAGCTATTGCGTCGCTGAGGACTTGCCAAAATATGGATGATGTATTCTTAACTTCATTCCTATTCCAATTCTTAGCAGGGTGGCGCTGTTGCTCTCTATACTGCGATTTGATGTTCAGCCAGTGCTCAGTGTTGTCCTGCTGCTTGGTAGCATATTCCATACGATAATTGGGCGGTAAGAAGGGATTTGGGGGTCGCTCCTCGCGTTGCCTGCGTTGCATGGCAATCAGTCTTTCCTCGTCGCAATATTGTTGCTCCAATTTCATCAGTTCGGCTTCCACATTCAAAGCATTGCAACTGTCATTGGGTGGAGCACTCGGTTGAATTGCTAACTCAACGGGCGCAGCATCTGTTGCATTGATCGTCACAATGGGTTTTAGTGTATTGAGCGTTGAGGTCACAGTTGCCGTGGCATTAGCTGTGTCAGTGCGTCGATGCCAAAGTGTGCCCGGCAGCTGGCTAGCAATGAAAAATGCACCAGCAATTGTAAACACACTTGCCGCATAACTCAATGCCAGGACAGCCAGATTATTTAGTAAAAACTTCATCAGAGTAAAGCTGGGCAATAGCTGCATTAGTTCACTGTAGGTTAACCAGCCCCGCCGCAAGCCCTCGCGCTGTGCCAGCGTTCGTTCCACGCTGCTCAACTTCTCAAAGAATTGCTCGTTCGATATGTATATCTTCCAGTCCTACAAAGACATCAAAAATTTACAATTAATAGACTACTACATAACAAATATGAAAAAATTCAATTACAATGGCTGTCAGAAACTCGAGTTCCAGCTGTTTCAGTTTGTCCTCGGTCATGTTACCCTCTTTTGCCCAATCCTCCAAATAGAAACGCTCATCGTGGCCGGCATAGAATTTCGTTGAAATCATCTGTAAGACAACAAAAACACACAAAACAAAACAAGTTTATGAGTAACCATGTGATGTCACTGGCTAAAAGCCAAACACAAAAATGCTATAAATAACAAAGAGTTACGTAAATAAATATGGTGCATGCAATGCAGCGCTATTCTTATTTAAAATTTACATAGGGATGTTTTTTAAACTTTCTCGCTTTACTAATCTTAAATTTAAATTGTATTCAATTTATTAAAAAGCCTTCAGATATTAGTCTATACTCGTATTTTATGTTATTTTAATTTATAATATATAATATTCATGACGAGTGAAGTAAATAAAAAAAAAAAAAAAAACAATCTAAAAATAAAAATTTTAATTTATTTAAATGGGATTATTATTAGTACTTATAACAAATGTTCAATATAACTTTAACATTGAAGTATTGAAATTAATATTTTTTAAAAATAATATTAAAATTCCCAAGCGTAATAACAATAACATTCATATCATTTACTCATTATAGTCAGGAATTTAGAAAGTGCATTACTCATAAAGATGTGACGTCACTGCTTCGTGCATGGCCAAAAGCCAAATGAAGGTGCTTCTGTATATAACAAACAGTTACATATGATAAAGAGTATATAACATGAGGTTATATATACAAATTTGCATGCTATACAGCAATGCGACTTATCAGTTTATTAGGTGCCAGCTGTGCTCATTTAGTTTTAAATATAAATGCCAAGCAACAACAATGATCAAACCAGCATACGCTCACATTATATACTCGTTATGGGCAACGCTGTCTTTAGAACGCTTTTGACTGCCTATGTATGTATGTGTACGAGCGTATGAGCTTGTGTTTGATTGTGCGCACACACACATATGTACTTACAAGTGTGTATGCGTTATTGCGCGGAAGGTGGGTTATCAATCAACAGGTTTTTTTTTTGTCATGAACTGCTGGCAAAGCGAGAAAAACAAACTCACCAATGACACCACAAATAGCTCCTGTGGCGTGATTCTGTAGCCATAGCCCGGATCTATATTATTCAAGCGATCCAGGTAGATGAGCGCCATTATGAGAGAGCATGGTGTTGCATGACTTTTGCCAGCCGCAATCGAACTCAAACGATGCAATGAGTGGCCGCGATGTGGCTCCGAGAATAGATCCGCAGCGTACTCTGCAAATGGCATGGAAACTTCCATATCTTCCTCGGTTGTGTCCACACCTCCATAGTAAAGCGTTTTTCGTATACGGTTTATAAACTCACCGTGCTGCATCACCTGCAAATTGTGAATTTGCAATTAGCAATGCATTTTTGGTGCGTGACAAATACCGTAAATTACCTTTTTTGGTGCAGACGAGACGAATTTACTTCGCCCCATTGGAATAAAGTGTTCTGCGTCTTTAACGTGGAAACGAATAATGCTTTCGAGGAGAAACGTGTCAACGTTGCCACATCGACTAAAACCAACTGTTTGGTCATGCAGCTGCGCGCAGCAGGGCTGTCAAGAGTAACAAAACAAGCCACAAAATGAAATTTAATTTTAATTTGCGCGCTTTATAGGAATTTTCGAAATATATAAATTTTGAATTCTGGCATATGTACAAAGCTACTAGCAGCAGCAGTCTGTCGATAAATTATTAGGAATACTATTCCGTTTGCCATTATTATAGTTTGCCATTCGCATGTTAACGTTAAAACATATGTTTGGACGACATTCGCGTTTTTTTTTTCTTAGTGAATCGAAAATAGCAAATAAGATTTAAGTTATGTCGCGATTCAGTGGAGCGCTGCAACTAACGGATTTGGATGATTTCATAACTCCCTCACAAGTAAGCTAGTAATGAATTAGAAGAAATTAAAACTAAATAAATGAACTGAATTTCAGGAATGCATAAAGCCCGTGACAATAGATAAGACAAAGTCAAAAACTGGGTCCAAAATAACTGTGCAAGCAGATGGCTACTACGAGGAATCAGATGTACATATAGAAAATATTTATGTTTTTAATATATAACAAGTAATTTTCATAATTCATAGAGTGGCAAGCAAAAGCTACAGAAGGTTGAGATCACACTGCAAGATTGCCTCGCCTGCTCCGGCTGCATTACCTCCGCGGAAGGTGTACTCATCACACAGCAAAGTCAGGAGGAACTGCTCAAAGTGTTACGCGAAAACGAAAGACTTAAGGCCTCCGGCGACAATGATAAGGTTCGCACAATTGTGTTTACCATTGCCATGCAACCACTGTTAAGTCTCGCCCATCGCTTTGAACTCGGCGTGGAGGAGGCGGCTCGTCATTTATCTGGTTACCTGCGGCAACTGGGTGCCGATTATGTGCTGTGCACAAAGATTGCTGATGATCTGGCATTGCTGGAGTGCCGACAGGAATTTGTTGACCGATATCGTGACAATGCCGACTTAAGCATGTTGAGTTCCTCATGTCCCGGCTGGGTATGTTATGCCGAGAAGACACATGGCAATTTTATATTGCCCCACATTGCCACAACCCGGTCGCCGCAACAGATTATGGGCGTACTGGTAAAACAGAGGCTGGCCGAGAAACTGGGTGTGCCTGGGTCACGGATCTATCATGTCACCATTATGCCCTGCTACGATAAGAAATTGGAGGCTTCTCGCGAGGATTTCTATAGCGAGGTGAACAGCTCAAGGGATGTGGACTGTGTGATTACCTCAAGTAAGTAAGAAGTGTAATATAATCAACTAAATGTTGTAAATTCGCTTCTTGCTTTCCAGTTGAAGTGGAGCAAATGCTTCAGACGGAGGATCAAACGCTGCAGCAATTCACGCCCTCTGACATGGATTGGCCGTGGACGGATCAGCCGCCCGAGTCTATGGTATGGGCCCATGAGTCCACCATGTCCGGCGGCTACGCGGAACACATTTACAAATATGCCGCCCGCGAGCTGTTCAACGAAGAGACGCCGAATGAACTCCAATTCAAGACGTTGCGTAATCGCGACTTTACTGAGATTAGCTTGGAAAAGGATGGAAAGGTCGTACTTAAATTTGCCATTGCGAATGGCTTTCGGAATATACAAAATTTGATGCAAAAGCTAAAGCGTGGCAAGGGACCAGGCTATCATTTTGTCGAGGTGATGGCCTGCCCGTCCGGTTGCATCAATGGTGGTGCCCAAGTGCGTCCTACAACGGGGCAACATGTGCGTGAGTTAACCCAACAGCTGGAAGAGCTTTACAAACAACTTCCCCGTTCCAATCCTGACAATGCACATACCAAACATATATACACCGATTTCCTGGACGGCACACAATCCGACAAGTCCCAAAGCCTGCTCCATACCAGCTATCATGCAGTGGAAAAGCTCAACACCGCTTTAAATATTAAATGGTAGCAAAATATTTACTTTTTGGATTAATGTAGATATATTTCGTGTAAGTTACGATTGTTATTAAAGTTTTATGCAAGACAATATATGGGGTTTATCTAATATGTAAATAAAACAGTTTATATATAAATTTAAAACGCTTTGCTGTTTTTTTTTTTTTTATTTCGAAAAATAAAATCAAATATAAAATTTTAAACTAAAATAATATATATAAAATATAATGCTATTCATATTTTTTTTTAGAAAATTTAATAAAATTGTAACATGAAACTATTATTTAAAAATGATTCTGATTAAAAAAGATTATTTTGAACACAATAAAATATTATAAATAAATTATTTATTTAACTTTTTTTTTTAATATTATAAATAAATTATTTATTTAACTTTATTTATTTATTTTTTTTTTTTTAGATAATTGATATAAAATAATTGATATAAAATAAATAAATCTTTTGAATGCAATAAAATATTATCGATGCCGCGAATTGTTTGCTGGTATCGATTGGTCGATACCTCGCCAACATCCCTAAAGGAAATACACGTAAACCTTTAGCCGAATTGCCGAAACAAAATAATATGCTATTAAAAATATGTTTTGTGTTGCCACTCATAACAATTGCAATAGCACTTGATGACCCACAGAAGATCAAAGATAAATCCACAAAGTTGCCACCTTGCAAAGCGTGCACAGTTCTCGTAGAATCATTTAATTTGGGCTTGGAGCGTACAAAACGAGGCAAACATGCCGGTGGGGACGCCGCCTGGGAACAGGAGAAAATGCGTGTGTATAGGAATAGTGAAGTGCGATTCGTTGAGATCCAGGAGCAGTTGTGCAGTGAGGTGAAACGCGGCCAGGATCACTGTCATATGTTGAGCAACGATCACGAATCCCTGATCGAAGATTGGTTTACTAACAAACAGGATGAGGAACCCGATTTGCATGCATGGCTGTGCATCAACCAACTGAGTGTTTGCTGTCCGAATAATATGTTTGGACCCAAGTGCCAGCCGTGCACCGATTGCAATAATAATGGTGGGTAATTATTTGACAATAAAATAACCTTTCGAATTACATATTTAATTTTCCAGGCAAATGCAAGGGCAACGGCACACGGAAAGGCAATGGGCAATGCCTGTGTGACAACGGCTATGCGGGCGTCACTTGCAACGACTGCGATGAGCATCATTATGAGTCTTTTCGCGATGCCAAGAAGCTTCTATGCTCGCCATGTCATGCCGCTTGCGGCGATGGCGGCTGCAATGGCGCTGGTCCGAAAAGTTGTCGCAAGTGCAAGGAGGGCTGGCGCATGGACACCGAAACGGGCTGTGTGGACATCAACGAATGTGTGGAACAGCATAGGGCGTGTCGACCGCAACAGTTCTGTGTGAACAACGAAGGCTCCTTCTCGTGCCTGGAATGCGATCGCTCCTGCGATGGTTGCGATGGTGATGGACCCGATATGTGCAAGAAGTGCGCCGATGGTTATCAGCTCAAGGATGGCAAATGTCAAGGTGAGTGTGTGTAACTATCGATAACTATAGTTTGACAACTATCATCATTTCTCTTGCTCCCCAAACATCGGAACTACGCACACAGATCTGTCCTCGCAGCAGCGTGATTCGTACGTGAACATTACACGATTTCTCACCTACTTCGGCATGTGCGTGGCCACCTGCGTCATCTTCCAGAGCTCCACACATATTGCATATATCGTTGGTGGTGCGGTGGCCATCTATATAGCCGCCTCCGAGTATTGGCTGAATTGGACAGCGCAGGGCGGCGTTCAAAAGCCAGAAATAGATACAAAGCAGTTAGAGGATTTGATCATGAAGTCGTTATAAGTCTAGAAACAACAAAAAGCAAAAAGAAAAGATCTTTGGAGAGTTTGCTGATCTATACGTTAATTTTATTCTATGAATAATTCGTAAATGAGCA
Source organism: Drosophila buzzatii (assembly GCA_035045845.1). Taxonomy (NCBI): domain Eukaryota; kingdom Metazoa; phylum Arthropoda; class Insecta; order Diptera; family Drosophilidae; genus Drosophila; species Drosophila buzzatii. Next base: position 4,662,781 of record JAWNOS010000044.1, on the reverse strand, counting down.
TTTGTCTGCAGTATTATGTTATATTTTTCTATATTTTGTTTGTTTTTTTTGCAGTCGCATTGGAAGCGGAAATCGATTCAGAACCGGAAATAACGGCTTCAATGCGAGAGGAACTGTAACACGCACAGGTCACAGCAACAATTTAGTCAAATTTTAGTTTAATACAATTACCAAATTAGATTTCAAATTAAGAAGAAAACAAAATTGCCAAATTTGCAAAAACATAAATCATTTATGTATTTCATTTGTAGAGTTGAAATGTAGCTTGTCCCCATGAAGCTGAATTCTATTAAAGACTTACAAGTATTAGCAATATATTTGAGAGCAAATGTAATCATAATTCAAAGCATTTTAAAAGAAAGTAAAATAAAAGACTTTTCGTATATCTTCGCCCTTTCTTTAATGGCATTTCAAACAGCTGTGAACGAGACGGCGCCAATTCGAAATTTCTTGCTGCAATTGAAATGTAAGGTAAAAGTATCGATGCACAACAATGTTCATAACAGCTGTTGAACATAGAGCTAGTAATCAGTGGTGATAGAGCCAATTTGAATTTTATGCTTATATTTTTAATTAAAATAATTTTTAGTTTTTATTAGAATTTAACCTTCAAATAATAGAAATAATAATAATAATAAATAATAATAGTATCAATAAAAATGTCTTAACAGCTGTGATTGAAAAAGCTACAATTTAAAATCTTCAAATTGTCAGTAAAAGAATCGATATATCAAAGTTTGCTTTGCATTTTAAGCTTAAAGCAAGAGGCATTAAAAGTATCGATAAAACTGTATAGTTAAGCTGTTTTATACCTTTTCTAACAGCTGTGCTACTGTAAGCGATAATTTGAAAACGTTAATTGTGATTCCCAACAGCTGTGTTAAAAGTATGCGCCAAATTTGAATTTCCCGCTATCTCTTAAAAGTAAATATGTAAGCTCTAATATTTATTACGCCAAATTTTTGCTTTTTATTTATGCTTATTGCTTTTGACATAAACAACATACATTTTGGTCAATGATCAATTGAATTAGCTATTACTAACGTATTATCCTGTGAGATCATTGCGCATGTCCATCTTGCCATCCATTGCCATAGTCAACAGCAGCGGCTGGAAGTTTGGAATGCGGCATGTTACTGCAACATCAGCGGCAGGAGGCGGCACCAGCAGCAGCAGGAACAGCACGCGTAGCAGTATAATTGATATTTGTTTGTGCGTACCGAGCTGCTTGGCCAGAAGGTCAAGTTTTGCTGGCCGAAAAATCAATTTAGTTCTGGTTTAAAAAAAAAAAGGAAAAACGGCAAATGCCACAAGCGTTGGCTTTCTCGTAATTAAGCCAAAGCGTTACCTTTTTCGCCACACAAAATCAATACAGCAACGTATTCACTCTTTTTTTTTTTATTTGGCAACAGACAGAGACACTTGGCCACAACACGCATATATCTAGAGCTAAGTAAGTAGGCTTTTGCGTAACCAAGCAAAACAAATAATTCGAGTATTTTTTTTTTTATTTTTTTTTGGTTGCAAACAAACAAAAATTTCGTATAACGTTTAAGTAAGTTTCTGAATTTAGGAAGGCAAAAAAAGGACAACACACATTTAAATGCTATAATGTCGTCGCCGTCATCGTCGTCAATAACAACAACAACACAACAACAACAAACATATGGCCTAACAGCGAATGATATTGCGAGTGATTATCGGCCCTATAGCGGATCAGCCGCCATGATGCCAATGACAAGCGAGCGCAGCCAACAGCAGCAGCATCGCGAGTTGGAGCGCAAAGATACATTGGAGTACTGCATCAAGTTTCCGAAGCCAACGGCGGACAATGATTTCGCGCTGGTCAGCGGCAACGATGAGCAGAACAATGTGCCCATTGTGATGCTGTTGGGCTGGGCGGGATGTCAGGATCGTTATCTAATGAAGTACTCAAAGATCTACGAAGAGCGGGGGTGAGTGGAAGAGGAATGACGTGAAGGCATGATTTCATCATTATATATTAATTTTTTAAATATTTAATATATATTTAATATATTATTATATTAATATGTAAATATATATTATTACATTAATTGATTTTTATATATATAACATATATATAGCAATTTTTTTTTTTAATATTAAAAATATATCTGTTTTAAATATCTTATATAAAATTATTATTTATTATTCAAATATATATATTTTTATTTTAATTTACTTGTTACTCATTTAATAATTATATAATATATAAATATTATATTAATTAAATTTATAATTATCTTGTATACAATTGTTTATATTTTATATAAATTTTTTTTTAATTCTATAAGTATCATGATGCTAATTAATTTAATTTCCATTTTAAATTATTAAATTATATTTATATATATTTTTATTTTTTATTATATTATTTTTATTATTTTATTATACAAACGAATTATTTTGTTTTAATAATTTCTTTATTAATCAATATGATTATATTATATTTATTTTATATTTATTATAAATTTTCTTTCCTTTTCCTTTTATTTATACATATATTAAATATTCATAAATTTGATTTTTTTCGCAGTCTTATTACGGTTCGCTATACGGCACCGGTGGACACGTTGTTCTGGAAGCGCAGTGAGATGATACCGATTGGCGAGAAGATCCTGAAGCTCATACAGGACATGAATTTCGATGCACATCCCTTGATATTTCACATTTTTTCGAATGGCGGCGCCTATCTCTATCAGCACATCAATTTGGCCGTGCACAAGCACAAATCCCCATTGCAGGTGCGCGGAGTCATCTTCGACTCGGCGCCAGGTGAGCGACGCATGCTGGGCCTCTATCGTGCCATCACCGCAATCTATGGCAAGGAGAAGCGCTGCAATTGCATCACAGCGCTGGCCATCACCTTGACCCTAAGCATTATGTGGTTTGTTGAGGTGAGTTAAATATATCTATTCCTGATCCTGCTCTTGCTGCTCCGCCTGCGCTTTCCCCGTTCTAATAATCTAATTGCCATTCGCAGGAAACCTTTGTGGCTTTTAAGAGTTTGTTTGTCAAGTCAACACCAGTCCATGCCAGTCCATTTAGTGAGCTCAAGAACGAGACCAACAAGTATCCACAGTTGTTTTTGTATTCGAAAAGTGATGTTGTTATACCATATCGAGATGTTGAGAAATTCATACGAATGCGACGCGATCAGGGCATAAATGTATCCTCCGTTTGCTTCGAGGATGCGGAACATGTCAAAATTTTTACCAAATACCCAACAGAATATGTGCAAAGTGTGTGTAATTTTATCAAGAATTGTATGGCTAATACTCTAACGTCCTATCAATTGACTGGCGATGCCATCGAGCAACATCAGCACCAGCATCATCAGCAGCGTCAGCAGCACCAGCAGCAACATCTACAGCAGCATCAGCAACACCAACAGTCAAATTTGAAATACGATTAGAAAAATTTTGGAAAATTTGAATATTAAAAAATTCTAGGATCGCGCGCAGAGGATAACAACGCATCAAACACGTATGTGATAGGCAGCACAACTATATTATAAACAACAAACTTACTTACTATTTGCAAACACAATACTTGATTGGCAACAAAGTGCAAAAATTTTAAACGTAACTATTGAAAAAAAAAAAAAAAATTTCATGCAGTTGACCGCTTGGCGCCCGCTGCCGCTTTATTGTAGAAACGAATTTAAGAGTTACTCAAATCGAACAAACAAAATACTAAACGTGTGCATTCTTATATTTTTTCGCTCCCCCCTCCCAAGTTGGCAACAGTGCACAAAGCGAGCGCAAATAAAGTAATTTATCATAAATTTTAAATCGCGAATGAGTTTAAATTTTCAAATTGCATTTTCTTTTGTATGACAGCTGAATGCTATGTAACTGCACCAGGGTGGTGTGCAATTATCGAAATATTGTGGCGCAATCGTTTATATTCGATAAATTTTGGCGAGTCGCCATCTTGGAATGTGCGAAGAAGAAGAAGCGAACAAAAAGCAAGCGAAAAATCTTTAAGCGTATTTATTTAAATGTATAAATTGCATAAATCTATATATTTAAGACCAAGCACATCTATTTATTGCTCCACTCATCAATATTAAAGAAACCCCAGCACAGCTGCCACGTTGCGTTTGCCCAAAAAGGCTTAGCCACAAAAAAAAATCGAAATCCGACGGCCCGAAGGTATCACCACACATGCACACAAACACACGTATACTCACATACATACATATATACACAGTCCACCACACATATTAGTGCAAGCAAAAAGAGGCAGAAGAAGCAAAGCCAGGCAGAGAGTGTTTTTCCATACAATTCGGTGAAGCTACTTGGATCTAAGGTAAATAAAAACAATCCAACACTTAGGTGTGTGCCCCCAAATAGTGGATGTGATTCTACTGCTGCCAGAGCCAGCGCCACAAATGCCGCGGCACACGTCGAAACAACGGTGCACGCGCTGGTGTGCGTCTCTGTGTGTGTGTTTGTGTGTGTGCGCAATTAATGCATATTTAACATTGATCCATTTATGTTGCAGACGCCGTTGCCGACTTCTGGTCAGGCACAAACAGCGCACAGTAGCAGCAGCAGTGATTGTGTTGTGGACAGGTGATATAACTAAACAATCGCGACAGCTTGCTTCGGACTATGTCTGACTATTTGCGCCAGCAGAAACCACTAGAGCACACATAGCCATGGCTGCGACGAGAAAATTGCAAGGTAAGCACTATTCTCCATATACATATATACATACATAAGTATGTATAGATGGTGTATGTATTTATTTATTTTGATATGATGTGTGTTCAAATACTAATATGCTGAATAATATCGATATCGATATTTCCCCCCGATAGGCGAAATTGATCGATGTTTAAAAAAGGTAGGCGAGGGCGTGGAAACGTTTGAGGATATATGGAAGAAGGTACACAATGCTACAAATACAAACCAGAAGGTGAGCATATAACTTTATAGAAATATTTTATCCTTACACTACATATCTTCTTCGTTGCAGCAAAAGCATCTCCAGGAAAAGTATGAGGCAGACCTTAAAAAGGAAATTAAGAAGCTGCAGCGATTACGAGATCAAATCAAATCATGGATTGCATCCGCCGAGATTAAAGATAAAAGTGCGCTGCTCGAAAATCGAAGGCTCATTGAAACGGCAAGTTATTTGAATTATAAATGAAAATAACAAAAATGTCGCCTCTATCAATCAATCTGGAACAAAAAACAAACCACAGATCACTTTTAGTCCTATGTCTACTTTGGTTAATACAACTAAAAATTATCTGTGATTTTTATTCCAAAAAGACACAATACCATTGAAGACAAAATAATATTAAAGAATGCTGCGAAATATTGATCAGCAAATCGCAACCCATCGCGGCGACTTTGACTACTAATTGGCATAAATATAATTACAATTATAATTGTTTTCATGTACCTACAGCAAATGGAACGCTTCAAAGTGGTGGAGCGGGAGACAAAAACAAAAGCGTATTCCAAGGAGGGTTTGGGCGCCGCACAAAAAATGGATCCAGCGCAGCGGATCAAGGATCATGCACGCAATTGGTTAACCGGTTCAATTAGTACATTGCAAATTCAAATCGATCAGTATGAGAGCGAAATTGAATCGCTGTTAGCGGGCAAAAAGAAACGTCTGGATCGGGATAAACAGGAGCGCATGGATGATTTACGGAGTAAGCTGGATCGTCATAAATTCCACATAACCAAATTGGAAACGTTGCTGCGATTGCTGGACAACGATGGTGTCGAGGCGGATCAAGTGAACAAAATCAAAGATGATGTCGAATATTATATCGATTCGTCGCAAGAACCCGACTTTGAGGAGAACGAATTCATCTACGATGACATTATCGGACTGGATGAAGTGGAGCTGAGCGGCACGGCTACAACGGATAGCAACAATAGCAACGAAACGAGCGGCTCGCCCAGCAGCGTCACATCCGGCGGCAGTCCATCGCAATCACCAGTTACAGTGCAGCAGGTGTTGCCATCCTCCTCCTCCTCCGCAACGCTGCAGACGGTGACGGCGGGAAGCAGCAGCGCGGGCAGTGGCACCAGTGCCGCCAGTGCAGCCCAATTCCAGCATTTGCAGGCAGCAGCAGCAGCGGCAGCAGCAGCGGCGGCAGCAACAGCATCAGCAGCAGCCGCACATCAATCGAATGGTAATAATGTGGGCTATGCGAGCGACACCAGCGCAGCTTCATCCTCAGCGACGACGTCAACCGAGGCGACAACAGGTGGCGACAAGCGCAACAAAAGTAGCGAAAGCAGTGCGAATAGCAGCAAAGCCAAGGTAAGTGTTTGCTACTAAACTAACTAATAATAGTACTATTTGAGGTGCCGTTTGAAAAAGATTAACCTTGCAGAGCAGACAAACTATATATATTATTAGCTACACTAGCATATTAAATATATTATTTAATTAATCAAATTAGTTTTTGAACAATTGAGGTATAGTAGTTCGTTTAATTATAAATTAACAACAGATGTATGATGTTGAATAAGTAATAACTGATTCTTGGATTCTTGTGATTTATAAAATATTAAAAAAAAAATAAATATATATATAGTATTTGTAAATATGATTTTTATTTACAGAGTATGATATAAATAATCTGAATTAACACGAATATACGTTTAGAAGAATTTATTGTAGGTTTAGTCAACTCATTTATAAGGTTTTTCTATTATTCAATTAGAAATACATTTTCTGTATTTGAAAGAATTAATTATCTAGAAATATTTAAATTTACAGAGCTTAGTTAATTACTTTTAAGCCAAGCTGGCTCACGTGATTTTACAACATTTTGATAACCAAAGAAAAAAATATATAAAACTCAATTATAACTGAAATAAACATAATTAGTTTGATCTAGGCAACTGCAACAAGTCAAACGTCTATTACAAACAAAGCATGATAGAGTATAATTAATGGGGCTCAAGATCTCCAACTCTATTATTACTATTATTATTTCCTTATATTATTTAATATTATTTGCAATATAATATAATATAATATTAACAATATTATAGCATAATTTATAATGTCTAACATATATATATTTTTTTTATCTTGCAGCAGCAACCTCAACAGCTGATCAAGCCGACGCCAGTGCGTGCCACAGCTAAAGCGCCCGCGGGTAGTGATAGTAAGTGTCTAAACTATAAGGAAATAAAATATTTAATTTACTGATTTACAATACCGATTCTATTAGCAGCTCAAGTCAATAAGATTATTAGCTCAACGCCCAGCAAAAACCAACAGCAGCAACTACCCACGGTCGCTTCCGTTTTGGCGTCTAGCGGGACACAGAACAACAACAACAACAATAACAGCAGTAGTAGCAGCAGTAGCATTGTCGCTGCAAGTGGTCACAATCCTGCCGTGCAGCCACATGCCCCAACGCCTGGTCTGAGTGCAACAAATATCGCAGTCCCAGCAGCAACAGCAGCAGCGGTAGCTGTTGCAGCAGCATCAGCGAGCAACAGTAGCAATAACATTCAAGGCCAATCTGTGATTCAAGCGACACCAACAATTGCATTTGCGGCGGTGGCTAAACACAACACATGTATGCCCGAAATACTAACTATATTAAGACTTACTTGATTTATTCTAATTCTAATTTATATTTACAGCACTACTGGAAAATGGACCTGTCTCGCAGCAGCAGGCAACGGCGCCGACGGTGGCGGCCATTGTGAGCGCCAATGCACAGGTTCAACAACAAAAACAACAGCAGCAACAACAGGCAGCGCAATTATCCAATCTTCAAACGAATTCCTCACACATGCAAAACGGTAATATATTTTGGATCAAAACTAGGCAATGGCTAAGACTTGCCATGTTTTATTGATAGTTTTATAAATTGATAATTGTAAATAATGGTAATTGTAAATGGATTATGGAATTTTATCAATTGATACTTGTAAATAATAGTAATTGCTCTAAATGGATGACATCTTTATAGTTTCTTGTTTGATTGATTATTATAAATAATAAGAATTGATGTAAACTAATTGATCTAGCCATATTAGTCTGTCAACACAAGGAACCCAAGTCTTAGTATTAAGTAGTTTATATATATATGTACCACTTGTGTCGATAAACCCAGACGTTATTTGAGAAACCATTTACAGTGGCTTTGATTATATTGCTACACTTGAAACCATTCGGAGCTGGGTACAGAGCTTCACCCAGTTGCGAGCGATCAACACGAATACTTTTGCCGAGGGTATTTTAGATTTGTGAACAATTATGTTTTAAGAATAATACACTGAATTGCAGAAAGTAAATTTAAATTTAGATTAATTAATCTAAATTTTCTAATTAGATTTTAATACATTTTTATGCATATATCATGTATTTTTCAAGAAAACATGTGGTTTTAGAGAGAAATTATAAAGCAGAAAAAAAAAACCGAGAAAAATATATATGCAAATTAAACTCTGATTTTGTAGGCAGTAGAATCGACTACTATATAAATTATAGAAAATATATTTAGTTAGTAAATATATTTTGTTATTAGATTACGGACACCTCTCCATATTTAAAACAAAAATTATTCTAATTTTTTTTTATCTGGGAATCAATTGTAAGCTTAAATTTTTCATTAGCAAATATTTTTGTTAATTAAGACAGTCGTAATTTTAATTTTTGTAATAGAATTTAATTGAATTTAAATGGCAATCTCTACACTTTAAGGGTATTCAAACTTCGCCGTCGCAGTTGAAGCCACAAATTCTCTATTGTTTATTTGAAATAATTGCTATTAATATGTAATGCTTATTGCTATTTGTTTCGATTACATTTGCAGGTCTGCCCGTCTCACTCAGTAGTAGCAGCAGCGGCAGCAGCAACAGCAGCAGCAATAACAACAGTAATGCTGTTGATGCGATTTCATTGAAAACCATGGCACAGGAAGCCATCAATCGATCTGTGATCGAGCCCAATTCCCTAAATCAGCAGCAGGCAAGTAATATAGATACGAGACAGCAGCAACAACAACAGCAGCAACAACAACAGCAGGCGCAGCAACAAGCAGCGCAGCAATCACTGCTGCAACAGCATTTCAGCACCGAAACAACTGCCAACCAACAACAACAGCAGCAGCAACAACAGCAACAGCAGCTCCAGCAACAAGCGGCGACAGCTGCAGCAGTAGCAGCAGCAGCAGCAGCGCAACAACAGCAACAACAAAATGCAGCAGCGGCAGCAGCAGCAGTTGCAGCAATTGGTACAATCGTAGCTGCTGCCAGCAATGGTCCCACAGCTGGCAGTGGACTCATGAATCTGGCGAATGCTGCTGGTCAGCCAACAGCCGTCAGTGGTGGTGTTGTCGTCCCACCCAATGCCAAGACGCATACATCGCAACAGCAGCAGCAACAACAGCAGCAGCAGCAGCAACAGCAGCAGCAACAACAACAGCAGCAGCAAATGGCCACAACGGAGGCGCACATACCACCGCTGTTAGGTGTGACGCCGCTGGGCCCAACGCCACTGCAAAAGGAGCATCAGCTACAGTTCCAAATGATGGAAGCCGCATATTATCACCTGCCACAGCCCATTGATACGGAGAAGCTGCAAACATATTTTCATCGTTCACCGGTGCAAACACCAGCGCATTATCCCCAGGTGAGTCAGGTACATTGCTTCAATTGTCAGTCAACATGGCTAAAATTATTTTATTCTGTTTGCCGTATCGCAGGCCCAGCTGCCCATATACGATACTGTTGAATTCTATCAACGGCTCTCGACGGAGACGCTCTTCTTTGTGTTCTACTATATGGAGGGCTCCAAGGCGCAATATCTCGCAGCGAAGGCGCTCAAAAAGCAAAGCTGGCGCTTCCACACCAAATATATGATGTGGTTTCAACGGCATGAAGAGCCGAAGATTATCAACGATGATTACGAACAGGTGAGCTCAATATGTAGCGTTAATGAATAATGCCAGTCGATCTGAGCCTAAACTACAATATTTACGAAATGTATTATCAAAATGGAACTGATTCCTTAAATGAATGTTGTGCGTTTTCGGTGTATACTTTAAATTTATATATATTTATTTATTTACTTTTTAATTATATTCAGCTGTGGGAATAAAAATAGTAGTACGACTAAACAATAAATGTTGCATAAAACAAATTTATAATTAGTTCGAATATATGGTATACCAAAACCTAGATTTATATATATTAAATTCCTATACATATTCCTATACCTAATATGTGAATATAATTTCTTTTTCTTTACAGGGTACGTACATCTACTTCGATTATGAGAAATGGAGTCAGCGCAAAAAGGAAGGCTTCACCTTTGAATACAAGTACTTAGAAGACAAGGAGCTGAATTGAATTGAATTGAATGCTGCGTTGTTGTGATGCGGATGCGTCGGCTGTCTATGAGGAACTCAATCTACAATAATGAAACAATAGCATACAATAATCATACCCATATCCCAGATCAAAAGAATGCAAAACACTCTCTCACTCTTAAAATTCATAACACTCACACAGCTAAAAATCCATAAACTAATGAAAGAGATCTTGTGTAATAGAAGCGAGGCCGTAAGCATAAGTGAAAACGATGAAAGCAACGGATAACAAAGCAAAAGAAAACAACAACAAAAACAATGAAGTATGATACTGATACTTGTTCGTATAACGCATGTAAAAACATATGCTTTTTTATATAAATGTTTTATTGTTTATTATTTTTTTTTTAAGAATTAATTTCCTACAAAAAACAAAAACAAAAAAAGAAAGAATTAAGATTTAAAAGAAAAACTAAAACTATAAAAAAGTTATGCAAAATACGTGCAACAAATTTGAATTTTCTGGCAATTGTTCCTCGCACCGCCCACGCCCCCACAAAAATGCTCCCTATTTAGTATATCGCTTAGCGTTCTCATGCATTCATTAAACACTTCCAGCTCGAGTTCCATCCGCCTGCGCCCCAGCCCCGCCCCACCCGAATCCATCGCTCCTCATCCATCGCACTTGCATCATGTATAAAGAGCGCAGCAGTGTGCAGTAAATACTTTTAATTATAAACAAATTAGCGCACCGAATTTTTTTCAATGCGTTTGAGTAGAAACGTAAAAGAATTAAAGAAAAAAACTCGTGAGAATAAAAGTAAACACTAATAAAACTTCAGCTGATCTTATTTAAATTTAATAATGTAATTACGATTACTAAGATCATTGATTAAGTTGAGCATGATAATGAATGGATGCTGCAAGGCAAACATACAAACAAAACAAACAACAAATTAATGCGTAAAAATACCTTTTTTTTAAATGTAAGCAAAATAAAAACAAAAAGTGAGTAAATAGTTGAAACATGTTTAGTGTTTTTCTTTGGTTTCATTTCATTTATTTTACTTTTCCATTTTTCCCAATTTTAGCCTATTTAAATCCTATGATCGGTTGAGCCTCAATTTTGATCGAAAAAAAAAAACAAAAATGAAAGAAAATGTTAATAAGTCATATATAGTCAAATGGTATAAACAAATGCATTTTAGAATGTTTTTGCGTAAATATAGCATTTTTGCTAAACAAAACAAATAAAAAAAAAGAACGAAATACATATTTAACAATTTTACAAGATTAGTTTTAAACAAAAACAAAAATGCATGCAAAAAAAAAACATTTTAAAAATTATTAAAAAAAAAAAAAATGCATTAAAATATACATACAATTATACGCCGCCCATTGCGTACTGAATTTTATTAAAATTACAATTATATGGATATTTCTGGTTAAAACTTAGATATTTTTAATGGAAGAGCTCGACTTAAACGCGCCGCTTACGTTCTCTTATACCAAGCGCCAAAGGAAGTATGTATGCTGTCGCTTATACAGCTAGCAAGTAAGTATGCTTACGTATACTTAACTTATACTTTTCCGCATACACTTTTTCTATGCTGAGCGCCACGGCCCGAGTTCATGCCCAATGCCAGATCAAAAGTTCTCTTATACTGGCACCAGCCTAGTATGCGTTCACCATTGAGTAATAAAAGTGTCTTTTAACATTGGAATGTGTGCGTGTCTCCCTTTTACATAACTTATAATTTATTGCACGGCGCTGCGTGGTGTGTGAATTCTTATACGCTCTTCGCAGTGTGCAACCTGCTGTTCGTTGGTTTGTGTGTAATGAATATGTAAACGTGAGTACAAGTGCAAGTGTACTCATCTACTAATTATGTACATATGTATGCATATGTGCAGTGGCTATTGGAGATTTGTGTTTTCTTTGAGTCTTGTTAAAATGGGTAAAGCTAAAATATTACACATTTATGTACATATTATCAATCGCTCTCAGAATCATTTTATACATGCATTCATAATTGTGTTTATTAATTGTTGGTAAGTTGCATCACCACCAATTGTATTGAACAGTTGTTGTTGGTAAGTTGCTCAAAAATACTCATTTTTAACGGTAATCTGTTTTCGCTCACGTCTACACTTCTTCCGTTCAATGCGATGATAGAGTTGTTGTTGTTTTTTCTCTTATTTGGTTTTGCGTACTTTGTGTGCGTACGAACGTTTTAATACCATTTATGCGCTTTAAGCATGCGAAATGTATCATGATGTGCTTTCAAATAAAGGGTATGCAGCCCGTCAACCTAGCGAATTTAACGTCTAGATTTTGCCATTTTTTTGTTCAAGCAAAATGGCGTAGCCAGAGTTAATATCCTATTGTATGAGGATTTTGATGTCTGATTAAACTATTTTAATTGCTAATTAAAATTTAGCAATTAAATATAATTTTTGACAAATCTTTATTTAAATTTGTTTAAAAGACCATTTAAGCTCCAGGTAATCTTTATTTGTATATATTTCTCAGAAATAAAAGTTCCACTATAAATATTTACCACACACTTCACAGTACCAATAATAATAAAAATAATTTAATCTGAGCTCTTGTTATCTAAAAATCAGTCTTGTAAATAATACTTATCAATTGAAACTAATGAATGGCGCTTCTATAGGCTTAATATTAATAGAAGTCACATAAAAATAGCGCGATTATTTGGCTGATAACGGACCGCGCCCCAAACAACCATTTAAAGTAGCACTGCCAGAAAGATAACACATAAACACATTTCGCATGTATGGGTGTAAAATCTATTTTAGCCAAATAAAAAATGGGCGTGTGCGCCATGACTAATTATGATATCAAGAAGACACCCAAGACATTCGCTAGACTTTTGACGACTGACCAAAACATTTAATGATTCATAGACGAGTAAGTATGCCAAGCATATCATGCGAGTTATAATAAATCAATCAGTAGTAAATTGCAATTGAAATATAATTCTTAAAATTTTAGATAGACATTAACAAAATGTTCTAATTTTAATAATCTTATTTTTTTTTTTCTTAATTCTCTTTTATTATTTCATTTGCTCTGAGTCCTTTTCACTTAATTTCTCACACCAACTTATTCATTATTTTGTAGGAATATTTGACTCTTCGAAGGCTTTTCTATACTCTATTTAATTCCACTCATTCGTCCATAGTAAGTGTTTAAAAATAATATATACAATATATTGGCTCCTGATCTTTATTTCTCTTTTTTTTCCTTTTCATCTACCTACCTCTGTGTCCGCCCCATCGTGCTCTCTCTACGCAGATATAGAGTATTATATATTATACTCTTCTCAAAAATTTGGCGAGCATAAAAACTTACTCATGAGCTTTATTTGAGTGTTCTACTTTAGTACTAGTCTCACCTATAAAATAGGATGCCTGTTGCCCTGCGCCTTCAGTCGTAATACCCATCTGGTGCTGGGACAGACGCTCTTCTTCAAACATTTATTTATAAGGGCTTACTTTGTTAACATTTTAATTTATGTACATTATTTAATATTAATTAAATGATAAATATATAAATATACATATAAATAATATTTTATTTATTTATATATATATTTTTTATTTCTTAATTTTTTAAATAAGCAAAAAATACTCCTTAAACTAATAATTATACTATAGTGGCGATTACAATAACGATCATGAACAATTTGCTTCAAATCAATCAATTGTTAACCGAAGCAGTTTATTATTAAATGTATTTATTTATATACATAATATAAACAGCTTAAATATTTGTCTGATATTCTTTTATTTCTTCTAATACTGCATAATAATTTTTACTTCATCATATCATCAAATTATGATAAAATTTCGAAAAATGTACCATCACATCATTTAAAAATTTAAATTTAAATTATTTCCAAAATAAATCCATTCAATCAAGATATATATAATTATTAATATATATAATTTGAATTATTAAAACAAATTGAAATCCAATGATAAATTAAGGAGTAGACATTTTTTCAATTTCTTATGAGCTTCTCAAAGGCTCTATCACACACACGTCTAGTTGGAACACTCCCAATTGGAACACGTAATCCCATAAGTAAAGTGGACAAAAACGTTTTGATCTGGTCAAGAATATATTTAATAAATCTGTAATATTTTCTATAATGAATTTCAACTTTAATGTTAACCAATCCGAATATGAATTACAAAAATAATGTCTTATAAAATAATTGTTAATGATGCCAAAAGAAATGCATAAAATATATTTGTTTTATATAATATTTTATATACACATATTTTTATATACGCTCCCCGCCTGCGTATTGGAATTGATTGCATAGAGAGTGGAAACGAAAATTTAAATGTGATAGGATTAACAATGGAAATGACAATGACTATGACATTGACGATTAAGCTAGAATGGAACAAGATAAACGGCGGCAGATATGGACTTAAGATCGATAGATCGTGGACAGCTTAATGTAATTATTAGACATTGGTGGTCTCTGCGTCATTGCCCCAGACAACATCATCCTCATCGTCATCATGACCCCAGCCTTGATCGGCCTCGGCATCTGTTTCCAGGCCATTCGAGGCCGTAGCTGATGCCGCAAAGCGACTCGCATCGATATGCACAATTTCTGGTTCGCTCAGGGTTGTGGTCTTTGTCTCAATCACCGGCTCCATGTCCTTGAAGAAATCAAACTCAGCCGCCTCAGAGGTGTTGGCTGGCGTTGTCAACTGCACTTGTATATCCAGCGCGCTGAGATCATCGATGAGCATGCGATTGGTCGGTGGAACGGAGGGCTTTGTAGCGGCTGTGGATAGGCTTGAGCAGGCGGTGCGGAATGAGTCGCTGAGCGAGGGTTGAGTGGCCTGTGTAGAGGTGCTGCTATTGGTTTCCAAATTATTCAGATTCAGTTCATCCAATGTCTCCTGCTTGACATGCAGACGCTGCAGTTCATCCGTATTTTCCCAATCGGACCACGCGCCATCCTCTTCGTCATCGTTGACCAATGTCTGTTCATGCGCCGCGCTGCTCGTCGAGCTGTTGACGTTGTCCGTGTTGCTGTTGCTGTCGCTGCTGCTGCTGCTCTGACTGAGCTCCAATGGTTTCTCACTCAGATTTGTAAGGCTTTTCTCATCCTCGCCACCATCAGGACTCAAGCGCAACGGCATCGCAGCCACATTCGTCTCCACGGGCAAAGGGCTGCCCGAGACCATATAATCCACGGCATCCACAGCGCTGCCGTTCATCAGCGGCGTAATCGAACGCGGCTCTGTCCACGGTGTGCTGCTGTCCGTTGAGACTGCAGCATGGGGTCGACCGTCCGAGAAGCAACGTCTTCGATCACCGCCCAGCACAGTTGCTGCTCCCAGAATGGGCACCAGATCGGCCAGGCAGCGCAATGTCTTGGCCACCAGCACATCGTTCGTATCGCTCATGCCCAGAAGCAAATGTGGCAAGATTTCGGTCTTTAACTGCTCATCGCTCAGCAGGCGCACATACTCCATGAAGTAGTCCAGCAGAATGAGTCGAATCTGTGCATCGCGCAGTCGAAACATTTTCAATATATGCGGCAGCAGATAATGCAAATAGGTCTGTGGAGAGAACAGAGCCGCCGTGCCGTTCTCAGTCTTGGTGCGCAGCACGTAGGGCGTGACACAGTGCTGGGCGGTGGGATCAAGCAATACCATGCGTGACAGTAAATCGCTGGCCAACTGTGAGGCAACCACTTGCTCATCGAAACAGCGCAGGCGTTCAATTAGATTGCTAAAGAATTGCTGACGCTCCAGCACCGACTTCAAGGGCAGCTCGAAGAGAAATGAGTGAATGAGAACGAATTCATGATTGAAATATGGATGCAAGAGTACGGCGGATAGCTTGGGACGCATCTCCAAGTTCAGGTGCTTCAGGTGTGTGCTGCAATAGTCGCGGAATTCTTGTACATACGGCGTGCTCGCTTTGCCCTCGCTGGCGCCGCATTTGTCCAGCACCTGTTCGCAGAGGGTGGCGAAAGCGAACTGCTCCAGTCCCAATTCACTGTTGGCCGAGTCGCGGGCCAACGGCTGGCGAAAGCTGTGCGCCAAGTCAATGAGCTGTCGATTCAAATCTTTCGCCTTCCACACAAACTCAAAGCCGGCCAAGCGCCAGCTGCCCTTGTCCGTCACATAAATGGATTGTGTGCAAATATTAAGATGTCTGGCCATTGCCTTCTCGATCAAGAATATCAGACTGCAGAGTATGGTGCGCAATCCGAGGCACACCTGTATATCGCTCTGCTGGGCCAGCACATCGTTCAGCGGTCGCACACGTTCCGTGGCCAAATGCTTCTGTCCGGACTCATCCCATGTTGACATATATTTCAATATATACGGATGCCGATAAATCATCAGATTCTGTTGCACACATTGAATACATTTAAATAAAATTAATTTTATTTAACAGTAAATTCGTACTTGTGGCACGTCTTACCTTTATGGCCCGTTCCATTGGCCCTTGGGCCGCCCACAGCTGGCCCTTGACAAGAACTTCGCCTTTGAATATGGACAGCTCCTGGCCTCCGCCACCTTCCTCGTTGCATGTCGTTGGCGATTCGGCATTGTAAAGAGCCCAAAAATCATTCACTTCGATTGCATTTTTATCAATAATCAGCCCTTTAAGTTTGCTGCCTTCATTGCCCATTTTGTATAAACATTAAGAAAGAGATAACATTTATGTTAGGTCAACGTATTGTACAACGTAAGGTTAACATTTGCGTAATGCAAAACGTTACGCAAAGAGCAGCTTCGTTACATTAAATGTTAACAGATGTCACATTTTTGGCTTGATTTTGATTTGAACTTTGGCGCGTACTTAAACAGGGATAAGGCAAGTGAATCCAAATCTACAAAAATTAAATATTTAGTTATAAAACCCAATAGCATAATAAAAATTTAAAAATTTTTTTTTATTTAATTAATTTTATTAAAAAACAAAGTAGTTAATTGCACGAACTGCGGGCCACTGTTAAAAGACTCCGCTGGCAGTCGAACTGTTAGCACAGCAGTCAGCAAATGTTAAAAAGGCAGTGCTGTGAAGCGACAATACTGCATATATGCGTATATTTGCAGCACTGGACACTATGCACCAAGTCGAAGGCGAAAAGTTTTCATCTCCGTTGTTTATAAATTAATAAAAAGAATAAAACTTAAAATGGATTTGTATGACGACATAGACGCAAAACCGCGTGCCAGCCAAATGGACGGATGGTCGTCGGGTATCAAAATGTTGCAAACACAGTTGGCAGTGAAGAAGGCTCAACTGCCAAAGCCCAAGGCGAGAGATCCAATGAAGAAGCCGGTGAGTCCAATGCTCTAATTCACTTTTGCAATTATTATAATTTCCCTTTACAGCTTATGACACCTGTGGTGAATTTGCGCACCAAGCGCGGTTTGGACGCCGACAGTTCTGAGCCCATAACTGTGGCCTCGAAGCCAACGATAACAAGCACCGCAGTGACGCCAGTTCCGCCGGTGCTGGAGAGTATCAAGGCAGACGATTGGGATTTTGTGGACGAATACGATCCGCAGTGGCCCAACGAGTATGAGAAACTGAAGGACAAATTGAAATCCACTGATAAGTCGAGGAGCAGTGGCGGCAGCGGCGGAAATCGCGGTGAGGATCGCGATCGGGACAGAGATCGGGATCGTGATCGCAAACGCAGTCGTGGTGGCGGTGGACGCCGAGATACACACAATCATGACAGCTCCCCGCCCAGCATGAAATTTAGTGGATTTGGCCAGCGACAAAGTGATGAGGATCGCTACAGTCCGCCAGCGCCGGGATCAGTGTCTAAGCAAGGTGGAGGTGCAGCCATTGCGCCACCACCATCTCTGTCCATCGACAATGGCGATGGCTCCTCGAATGTAACCATACCCTATACCGCCAGCTCGGTAGCGGCCAAGATAATGGCCAAATACGGTTTTAAGGATGGGCAGGGCTTGGGAAAATCGGAACAGGGCATGTCCGTAGCTCTGCAGGTGGAGAAAACATCTAAGCGCGGCGGTCGTATCATTCACGAAAAGGATGTATTTCTACCGCCACCACCATCAACCTCACCACCTCTCCCTCAACTGCCTGCTGTGAGCGCATCGTCATCAGTATCGAATTCAGCTCCTGCTGCTCCGCCTCCAGCTGGCTCGATGCCACCACCACCATTGCCAGGCGTTGCTCCGACAGCACCAGCTTCAGTAGCTACCAGCAGTGAGCCAGAGCCTAGCATAACCGAAATTATGAAGGCTCCCAGTAAAGTTGTGCTCCTTCGCAACATGGTTGGACCGGGCGATGTGGATGAGGAGCTGGAGCCCGAGGTCAAGGACGAATGCAACACAAAGTACGGCGAAGTGAACAGTGTTATCATACATGAAGCCTTTGGTACGGTGCCGGAGGATGCGGTCAAAATATTTGTGGAATTCAAACGCATTGAAAGCGCCATCAAAGGTGAGTTTCTAATTTAAATTAATCAATAATAATCGCATAATGTATTCTCATCTTGCAGCTGTTGTGGATTTGAATGGACGATTTTTTGGCGGACGTCAAGTACGTGCCGGGTTTTATAACTTTGATAAATTTAAAAGTTTTCAGTTGAATTAAGTCAATAAAAATAATTTGCTATGAAATTTATTATAGTTCAAGCAGAGCGCCCACTATTTGTTTTTGTTGTAATTTCGACTTGCTCGATATAGATAGATGCCAGAGTTGCTAACTATCGATAATCGATAATTGCAGCAGCTGCGACAGCTCTACTAAATGTAATCAGACATACACGCTACGACCAATCAGTTGGCTAATGGGCGTAATATAAATATGTTACTTATTAACTTACGTTGTCAAATTGCTGGCTAAGCAATTTTTCAACATTTCAAGCCAAGCAACCCGTTCTCACGGCAAAACCTAAGCCAGCGCAATCGAAGCAGGCGTGTGATAATATTGTGACAACTCACAATAGCTGGTTGTATCGTGTCTAGTACACATAGCTAGTGCCAGAGGTTTAGTTTGAGAACTGAAAACAATTATCGCAAATATTATTCGCTTTCGCTGTGTTGCAAAATTGATTAACGAAAACAACTTAAAAACCAAGGTGAGTTAACGACGCTCTTTCGTGCCTTCTTAACAGTTAATTGATTGTGTGTGCGTGTGTTAATATACAAAACAAGAAGCTCACAAAATTTTAAGTATTGTGTTTTGCTGTTTTTTTTTTCTTATTCTCCTCTTGCGCGAATACATAAGTCAAAGCAAACGAACAGATAGCAGTGCAGAACGGTAAATTCTCCAAATGTCAACGACACAGAGTCATTTGTAATTAAATTCAATTAAGCTGCAGCTCCTACTTAATTTGTGTATCAATTTTCATAAGTGAAAAAAGAGAACAACAGAGAAAAAAAAAACAATACGAGAGACGCAGGCCGCACTCGCCGCCCCCTTCGCCTTCAATTCCACGTTGAACTCGTGCCCAGCCACTGCCTGCAGCTGTAGTAGTGATAGTGCTTGTTGTTGTTTTCGTTATTGGTGTAGCTGTAATAACTGCAGTACAAACACATACACATACAAACAGAAGCAGGCAGACAAACGACGGCTGATCACATTTGTTGTGCTCTATGCGCTTTATGCCAATCAACAACAAAAGTTTTGCATTGTTCGCAGCTTTCCCCACTCCCACCGACGCCCAGCAGAGCGGCAGCCGAAGCAGTGGCCATAACAACAACAGCAACATCAGCAACTGTAGTTATTATATCTATCCCATCCAAATAGTTGTTGTTGGGGCCATGGGCCCGCTATCGCCGCTTTGTATTTGTGCTGCAAGGTAAGGGGGAAACTCTACCACCCAATTAAGGGTTTTGGCTAATACCACTGTTGTTGTTCTAAGTTTTTGTCTCTCTCTCACTCTTCTTTCTCTCTCGCATACACACATTTTATTGCACTATTATTCTATATATTGCACGCACATGAATACAAAATTATTTATGTATAAATAGTATATCTGCTGCTGCTCAGCTCTGCTTCTTCTTCCTCCTCCTTCTACTCGTTCCAAAGTGGAGCTGACGCGCCCCGACCAAACATACATATGTAAATACTAACAAACCGTTTTTTTCGGCGTACCTCCCGCTCTCCCTCCCACGCACACACCCAAACATATGTGAGTACTCGCATTTGTTGCCCGCTTCTTCAATTATATTTTTGAAAATAATCTATTTTTATACGAAACATTATTGTGCGCCTGGTACTCTGAAGTATTTTCATTTTCTTATTGTATACACTACAGCAGCACATATTGAAAAATTGAAGAACTAAGAAAATGTGTGCATATTGCCCAGCCCTTCCTAATTCCTGTGTTAGTTAACAACCGTTATTTATAGAGCTTTAAGTATTTTAACACAAATTTAGTTAGAAAATGTTCCACTGCAAATTTGATGTGCAAAGCAGCTGCAAATGGTTGCCAAATCGTTCATGGAACTAGTTTCATTTGAATTGATTAGACTTAAAAATAAATATTAAATTAAATATAAATCAGGGTATAAAAATTCATATTAATAAAATAATAGAACATTAAATTTATACTTTTGGTATTTTCATTAAATTGCATATGATTAATTCATGGAACCAGTTTAATTAGAATAACTTCAAATTGAAACCCTAATTTTTTTTTTTTTTTTTTTTTTTTTTACAAAAATATGTGATTTTGTGTTTAATTTAAAACAAGTATGATATTGGCATTATCATTAAAATTATTATTAATTAATCACTATTATGCTATAATTATTACAACTTCAGTGAATCAGTTATTATTTTTACAGATATGAATATGTAATTATATAGTTACTTTAAATGGATTTTTTTATATAAGTTTTAAATATAATATTGCCAAGAAATATATTAAAAATGCAATATATTTCCTCTGGAAATGCATTAAACATATGAATATCTTATAAATAGCTGTTGCACACATTCGGTAATCTGAGATTCCATACGAAATTTTTTTTAATATATTTGTGTGTTCCATTTTATGCTAATTATATAAATTTTCAAATATTTTTGTTTACATATTTTCAAGAAATATTTGTGTCTTCTATTTAAGCAAAAAAAATCATATATTAAAGATTTTATGAGAAATTTTTGTAAATTTTTTTTTTTAATTGTCCGCTAGTTAAATAAACTTACAACAAAATATTTTTCTCAAATATTTTTTATTCATTTATTAATATTTTTATTTAAATAAGTAAATATTTCTTATTATATATAAATATTGAAATTTTATATAAATAAAATTCCATACAAAACTATTTAAATATTTTTTGATTGTTAGCTTTTGGATTAGAAATCTTCTTTTAATATTTAACAATTTTGTTATATGTTTCCGTTTTGTATATTTGTATTTTATTAATTTTTTTTAAATATACATATTTGTTTTTATTTTATTTTCTTTTTATCATTATTGTTTTTGCTACCTAGCAAATGAGCTTTGATCAAATGTGCCTTGATTTGAAACTCTTGAACTGGCAAGTCAGTCAACATTTTGGTCGCACTGCTTAGTGCACAGAAATTTTGAAACACTCAATCAAATTTAACTTCTCCTGCTAAATACATTTTATCAGATATAGAATTTACTGTATGACTGTCTGTGCGTTGCATTTCACACTTTTCAGTTATGGTCTTGGTCAGCAACGAATGGCAGAGCAATAAGGATGAGGAGCAAAAGCCCATTGCGGCAGCAGCAGCAGCAGCAGCGACACCAGCAGCTTCTTCAACCATCCCAACAGCAGCCGTTGCAGCATCAGTAGCAAACTCAGCCGTAAATATCGGCACAAGCTCAACAACCAGTGACCAAGATATAACCGCTAGGCAAGTAACTTTTACCAGCGGTGCCGAATTGTCCAAGCGCCAGCAGCGCATCCACAAAAAGGCGCATATAATGGAGCTGAACAAGAAGGCCCAACAGGAGAAGGAGCAGCAGCAACAGCAGCAACAGCAACAGCAAATGTTAATGCGTGAAAAGCACGAGAGCGAAACGTGTGAGCTGTCCACAGAGAACAACAGCAATAGCAATAGTATTAGCATCGATAACAACATCAATATAGGCAACAATGATGCCAACGACAATATGGAAAATCAAGAGAACAATAATACGACTGCGACAGAGACCTGTGATTCCAATACGAACACATTGCTGCAGGTGAGTGCGCCATAGAATTGCCAACTAATATATGATTAATAATTAATTGTTGCAATTTTAGGGTCAGCTGGCACAGAAACAGGCGCAGTTACACATGGCCATGAATTCGGTGCTAAATGCAAATAATACAACGACGAGCGGAAATCTATTCAGCTCAATGGGTGCCTTACAATTGCCGAATGATACTTCGAATACGCTGCTCAGCAACGTACAGGATATGTCGCCCGGTGAGGCCAGAATTGTGCTGCAATGCGAGTTGAAATCGCATAAGTTTGAGACGCGCAACATATTGCTGGCACCGGGACAGGAGTGCAAAGTGGGACGGCTGATTGCCAAGAGCAAGGCGAGCGAGAATAATGCCATATTCGATTGTAAAGTCTTGTCGCGCAATCATGCCATGCTCTGGTATACGCCCGATGGTCGTTTCTGGGTGAAGGATACAAAGTCCAGCAACGGCACCTTCATCAACGACAACAAACTGGGCAACGAGCCGGCCGAGCTGCATAATGGTGATACCGTCAAGTTTGGCGTTGAGGTGATTGAGAATTCGCGTCAGGAGGTGCACGGCTGTATTATTGCGCGTGTGACATTGTTTTTGCCCGATGGGCGGGAGGCCATCTCAATAGATTCGGAACAGTTGCAGTTGACGGGACCAAACCGTATTAGTTTTGATGAGATACAGCGACTCAATGCATTTCTACAGGAGGCGGCGCAGCGTGAGAAGATGCTGAAAGCAAAGCTCAGCAATTTGCAGGGTGTACTCGATTCGACGCGCAAAAATTCTGCCATGTGCTGGCAGAGCATGATCACCGAGGATCAACTCTTGCACAAGATCAATTTGCTCGAGAAGAAGTTGCAAATGATGGAGAAGAATGTGCCCGAGAATACATTACGCAATGAGGTGAGTGGATTTGGAAGTTACTGTAGCATACCTTTGGGGGCAGCATTTATAATTCTTACCATTCTTTTTGACAGGTTGTCAAATTGCTTGAGGATAAGACCTCGTATCAGCTAACTGCCAAAGAGGCGCTGCGCAAGGTCTATCAGGATCGTTGCGATGCCATGCAAATGCTGTCGAAAATGGAGATGGCTTACACAACATCGGATAATGAGTGCAGCATATTGCGCGGTCAGATCTTAAGTTCGAAGCAAACTTTACAGGATTTTAACGAGCGATTGGAACAACTACAGCAAGAGTATATGGATTATAAGCAGGAGACGCTGCGTCAGCAGCAAGAGGCTAAGGAACTGGAGGAGCAGCGACTTGCGCAGTACAAGGAGCAGCTACTCGCGCATGAGACCGAAATGGAACAGATGCGCCAACAGCTGATGCAACTGCAGCAAACAATTGCTGATCATGACAGCGAACAGGCGCTGCAGCAGCAACAGACGCTGGAGCAACTGAATGCGGCCATCGCTGTCGGTGAGGATGACGACGACGACGACGACGATGATGATGACGATGATGGGGATAATGTTGACGCAGACGTTGATTCAGTGAACGATGACATCAAGGAGGATAAGGAGGCAGGCGATCATGATAATTACGCAGTTGCTAAAGACGAATTTCAGACAGATGAAGGTCTACAGATTATTGAGCTGCACGACAAGGAAAATCAGACTACATCTCCCAGCAAAGCTAAGGCTGTAAGTGAATTTGAATATTAGTTATACGACTTATACTAAATGATCTTCTTTTGCAGAGCAAGAAGACCAAACGACAACAGTTAAAGGAATTCGATTTGAAGAACAAGGTGATACGCAAAGGTACCATGATGAAGCTGCTCAAGAACTCGGATCTCAACGGTGCCGATGGTGGCGACGTATTGAAGGCCATATTTAATGCAGCCGACTCTGGCGATGATGATGAGGAGGCATCTCAATCAAATATGGATACATCAGGATCATCGCCAATGGGCAGAAATACTTTTGCTGAAGTTGCCTGTGATGAGTTTATACACAAATCACCGAAGCACACACGCCTTAATGGCATCGATGAGGCGACCGAGGAGTCGCACTCAACAAGCCACAACAAGCTGGAGACACAGGAGACGCTCGTGCGCAGCAACGATGGACTGGAGGATGTTGACCTGCCGCAGGAGCATGCCGTGGATATGTTGCACGAAGAGTGTATATTTTATAAGGAGAAATCAGCTAAGCTAACCAACGATATAAGCAATCTGGAGGAGGAGATGAATATCCTTAAGCAGCAGCTACAGAGTCTGCAGCAGCCACAAGCCGGAGGAGCACAGACAGAACGCAGCGCTAGTGGAGCAGACGCTAAGGATAAGGATAAGAGCGCTGAGAACGCCACAGATGATGAGCAGAAGCCACTGCTGTCGGACAAGGACATCGATGGCGATCTCTCGAGTTGGCGCGACGATGTCAACATCATGAACGATGCGCAAGTGGAGCGTGAGGAAGAGCTGATCGTCTACAAGGAACGCCTGGAGCAGTCCGAAATGAGCAACATTGAATTGCGCAAAGAGATATCGGTGCTGCGACTGAAACAGCCAATGGTTCACGATTACAATATCTTGTACCGTGCTCTACCCCTGGGATGTGTGGCGTTGGCAGCGATCATCTACTTTTTGTCCATTCGCTTTTAACACTCGAAAGTCGTCAACACAGCGGAAACGTCGTACCTACAGCAAAACGAGATTCAACAAATATTATACATATATATATAGAAAGAGACGATAATCAACATCTTGTGGGGTGGGGACATGCGAGGGCGCGTGTTGGATGCTGGATGTACACTACATGAAGAAAAATTTAATCAAACAAACAAACCGAAAAAACAAAAAAAATGAAACAAATGATGGATGTAAAGTATGCAAATCGGATGGACGCAGTTATACAGTTACAATATTTATATATCTACACACACATACATCTATATATATATAGATTTGTATATATGTATGTGTATATATTGATCTATCTATCAATCGAGCTTTACTCGCCATTTTCTATATTCTGTTCTATCTTTCTCATATTTTGGACCACAAAATTTTTAGTTGTAAATTGAAATTGAATCGAACAAAACTCACAACATAAAATATTAACAATAACAATTAACCCAAGCGTGCGCAAATACATATATACACAACTCGTGCAAACCCACATACACTCATTCACACACACACACACTCACTCTCACACACACCTGGTTAGTTAATTCGGAAGTATAATTATATTTAAAGAAATTCCCCAAACCACTTTTTTGATATAAATCTTTTTTTTTAATGGTGCGATTTAAATATATGAGAAACCTTCGAATTGTGTACAAATCTAGGAAGAGCAGAGGCGCCTGGAACTCCTCGGATTGGCGGCGAATCGATCATTAAGTTTAGCATTAAGTTGCAATTATTTACCATTACCAGCTATGTTTTATGAAACACTATATTTACGTATGCTAAATGTTGATTTATGTACTATAATTTAGTTGATTTTTATTGTCCGTCGTCTCATTGTATGCGAACGTGCGTGTAAAACATTTATAATAGATATAAATATTCCGAAGTGAAACGAAACAAATTTTGAAAAAATGCTTGCGATATCACAAAGAAAGAAAGAAAAAACAAAACAAAACACTCTTAATGTATGCAAATAAAAAAAAAAAAACAAAAAACGAATACAAGAATAAACACAACACTATAACGAAACGATGGCATTTACAAATATTTTTCCACTATTATATTACAAGTTTTACAAATAAACTGTTTAAAGGAAACTAAACAAGTTTAAATTTCGCGCTTAAATAATTATTGCTTGCGCAAAATGCTCTGTGCAACAATATCGTAAACTTGTTTTAATTCTTATCGAATATACTTATCGAAAATGAACACGGGCACACTGCAGCTTGTGGATTTTAGCGGATGATGGACGCAGTCACACGCGGCAGTCTGGTCGGGTTCTCTGTGGTGCGCACGGTCGTTTAAGCGGTGTATTTTCCCTATTTATCTGTGGTATATAATCAAGTATATAAATTAAATGTGAATGTAAATGTAAAAACATTTGTTTTACCCAAAACGACTGTATCGATTCTAACAAGTGCTTGTTTCGCGGTGTAATTTGTTTTAGTCAACGTTACAGACGAAAGAGCCAAGCTATTTGCAGTGTCCACTAGAGATGAGCGATTCTGTGACTTTAAAAAGTCACTATGTCAACTGTTCCTGTGACTGAATCTTACCACATTTGTAACAAGACAGATATGTCATGAGATGCCTTTTACTTTCAATTCTTAGCGTCTGTTACGAAAAGTCACAGGTACATGTACATACATACATTCTCACAATAAATCGCTCATCTCTGGTGCGCTTATGTGAAGTGGGCGTGACGCTAGGCGGCAACGGCAGCAGCAGTGGCAACGACAAGAGCGACCAAAGCGCAGCCAAAGTGAAATGCAAAGAAAGACGGGATTAAATACAGTGAAATAAAAGCATTGCAGAAGCTTCCAAGTATTGTTATTGCAATATTGCATGTTCTTTCTCTTTTGTGTTTCTAGCTAAAGGCCAACAAATTCGCAACTTGCGCTTGTATGCGTACGTGTGTGTGTGTGTGAGTGAGTGAATGTGTGTAAAAAGAGTAAAGCAGAAGCGGCAATAACAACGAGAGAGCACAACTCTGTTTCAGCCTGCAGATGTGGAAATAACTAGCCGAAAAAATATATAATAAGAAAGCAATAAGACAACGAAAACTGCCTTGCTGGCTTAACGGATTTACCATCGTCGTCGACGTTGTTACGAAAAAGCAAAACATAAAAAGAGAGGTAAGGCACACACAAAAAAAATAAATAAATGCATACGAAATATTGCGACTTTTGACATTACTCTGCAGCAAAACAACAAATGTTGCGTTAATTGAGTAAGCGGGCGAATGCATGTGTGTGTCTGTGTTTGTGCGAGTGTATGCGTTCATGTGTTTGTTTGAGTTTGTGCAAGTATATATGTATGTATGTACAAGATAAGCCGCATTCTCTGATAATAACAGCTGAAGTTGCGTAGTCCAAGTCAGTGTGTCATATTGGAGGAGTCAGCCTTGCAGCAGTTCTTGAAAAAAAGAGAAAAGGGAAATTGAGCTATAAATATAATAAGCCAGAAATATATCTTTAGAATATTATTATTATTATTATTTTATTCTTTATTTTACTTAGAATATTTATTTTACTTAGAATAACTGTTTTACACTCTAATACTTATTTGTTGAAATACGAAATACATACATACATACGTACATATAATTAATGAGTAGATTAGGCTAAAAGGAATACCCTTACTATAGCTTTTCTTTTATTTCTCATTTTATTTAATTCACTTTTTATAATAATGAAATGTATTGTGAATAGTAAATGAAAATAAATCTACGAAGATAATTATTTTTTGAGTAGAAAATTAAAGGCACAAAAATTAAATTAATCACAAAGAATTTAAGACTTAATTTGTATCTGCCTATCGCCTATCGATCTGTGCTGGAGTTAAGAATCAGTAGATGGATTCCATTATTATATTTAACAATGTCACATGCCCAAATATCAACAAAGACTCGTTTTTTGGGTAACTAACTTGTTTTTGCCATAACAACGACGCAACAACAAAATACGAAAGCAAAAAATAATAATAATAACGAAACCCAAATATTAATAATTTATTTAAGCTATCTTGGAAAGCGTATTACTTTTTTTTTTTTTTTTTGCGCCACTTATCACAAGTAAACATTCGACACATTTATAATTCTCTTTCCATTGCCTATCTCCAAAAAAATGGGAAAAAAACTCGCCCGCTCTCTAGTCTTCTGCTACGTTCGCTCTTCGCGCTTGTTGCTTGCTTTTTTTTTTGCTTTCTGCTTTTTGCCTATCTTCTAATTACACATACAGCAGAACTTAATGAATACTTCGCTTAGTGTGCTTTGTTGTACAGTTTGAAAGTTCTCCATAAATATGTGTGACTGATGATTCATAACGGTTAGCGCGCTTATTGTCGTTTGCGTTTTGTTGTCGTCTTCTAGAATACGATATTTGTGCTCGCAACATTACAGTTGCTTGGCAACATTGTTGCCCAGCATCTTTTTGGCGCTGCCAATGAACTTTTCCACAAAATAAACAAACAACAACAACAAAAAACTTTCACTTAGCAAGCCCATTGAAAGAGATAAATGGCATAAGATAGCCGCCGCCAATTGGCCAATATCCATGACGTGCCACGCACGCAGCTCCCAAATAATCCAAACAGTCAATTAAAAATGACAGCGCTCCGATTGCGAAAAGTGAAAAGCAATAAAAAAAAAAAAAAAATACAATAAGACGAAAAAGAAATGAAAATAAAACACAAATAATTGCTTATAAAACACCCACGTTGCTCACACGCCGGCTGTGACGTCATTCGGACGACAAGCTAAAATTGGCAACTTGCCAGCAACACGCACATGTATCTATACACACGATTATGGCGATCAGCTGGCAACATGTAGACATCTATGCTGAACAGCATTATATTTGATTGCAGCTTGTGGCTTTGCGGTCTTCGAGCGTGTTAAATAACAGATGCCATTAATAATTATACTGTAAAAAATTAGCTAACTGTTTATTTTCCTAAGACAAGCTTAAGCCAGCTGACGAAGACGACGAGACGTGGAGATTAGATTACCAGACAGTCTAGTGAAATGTGTCATGCCATGCAAGTGTATGTATATGATTGTCTGTGTGTGGGTGATAAGAAACAAGCAATATCAAGTCGAGACAAACATGCGCTTGTCAAGTGGGAGTTCATTATGTGATTATATATGCATATGGCTATTTATGTTCATACATAGATATATGTATATATACATACATATATTTATTGCAAATCGTTATTGCAAATAAATTTAAGCTATTATTGTTACAACTTTATATAAATAGAGATTAATTTGTTTAAATATATATTGTGAAATATTTAAAAATTAATTCAATCTTATTAAAAATAGTCCGTTTTGTGATTTTGAGGTAGAATTTGAGATCATCAGCTATGCTACTTAACAGCTACAACTTAACAGCACTGTTTCTTAGCACGTTTCGTTGTTAAATGTTGCTGACCAAGGAAGCTGTGTTGCTAATCATTTAAAGGAGTTGCTAGCAACAACAGAGCTTCTGCAGCACTTAACAGATGCATGACGTCACTGACTGTAGCAGGCAGTTCAATGGCTGTCGCCAAGCCTGAACCAAACACGCCGCTCCTTTATCATACATACATATATAAATATATGTATGTATGCACAACAAAAACTATGACAAAGCGCTTAGCTTGCCGCGCACTTGAGCTGTGCATTAACAGCGAGTATCAAAAGCCAAAACAAGTAAAGCATAAAGCCATAAACAATGCAAAAGTGACGCGACTTTTTAGCATTGATTGTTTTTCGGCTTTTAACGGCAAGTTTTATTTTTTTGTTATTTTGTTTTTTACTCCCCCACACTTGAAACGGCTCCTTTCTGCAGACTCTTTGTTTACAGATCTAAAGAGCTTCAAATTTCAATGAGTTGCAACGGTTTTAATTTTTTGTTATATGCAAGTACACTTGGCGAAAAACTTGAGTTACTTCTCTTCTATGAAGAGTTTAACTCTCTTATTTAAAACATAAATTTGTATGCTCAGCGTATATTTAATACTATAAATGTTAAAAAGAAACAAATTTATTGAAAAGTATTTAAAAAAAAAAAATTTAAAAAAAAAAAAAAATAAATAAATAAAAAAAAAAATGAATAGTCTAAAAATAGTAGTCTAAAAACTGTAAAACTAATATAAACAAAATATATAAATAAAAAAAAAAAATAAATAAAGAAAAAATAAATAATGTATACCTATATAAATAAAATATATGTAAATAAAATATACAAACATAAATAAATATAAAATATGAAAACAATATATAAATAATATATACCTAACATAAAAATTAAAATATATAGCAATCTATTTATTTTAATATATACAAAAATATACAAAAGTATAATTGAATTAGTTTTATACATTAAAATAAAATATATACAAATATACTTTGTTATAAATGCCATAAATAAATTCTTATAACTTTGCCCATTTCAGACAAAGCTTTTATGAACTACATTAAATTTATTCAATTAAAATATAACTATATTTTAAAATATGTATGTACAATATCTACAGAATAGTACTTTATAGAACTTTCTCTCAGTGTATGCATAACAGTTATTTGCTTTTTCTTTTCTTTTGGTTTAGTGCTCATGTTACAGTGAGCACTCGAATATGTGGCCCGTGTCAACTTTCACTGTATTTGGGCTTTTGAGTTTATTTCATTTGAGTTTTAATTAGGCCCATTGCTTTATTTGAATGTTATTAGGTTTTTAGTATTCCTGTTATTGTTGTTTTCGTATAGCTACGTTGCAAATTTTTGATAGCACCTTGAGGCGAAAATCGCACAATTTTGTATATTTGAATTTCTCTGTTTTGCTTCGAAAGTTTTGCGAAACAAAGAAAGTTAAATGGGCATGCAAATCTGATTGGAAACCAGCTGAACTGAGCTGCGTTGTGGTTGGCCCAAATTAGAAATTCCAAAAGAATTTGGCATAGGAATTACCCATTAAAGAGGGCTACTGTTTGCTGTTGTTGTTGTTCTGTTTTTGCTTGTTTTTTTTTTCTTTCTTAACAAAATTGCCTCTTATCGCCTTTGCCATTTATTTCATTAAACATTGTCGAAGTGAGTTTTCTTTAGTTATTTTGTATTTATTTAGCTGGCGTAGATAAATATTGATAACAGGTAGCACGGGCTAACAAGTTCCGCTTGGTGACTTTGTTAATTAGAAAAAGTTTCTTTGTTTGGATCAATAAACTTAATAACTGTAATAAAAAAATTACTTTCTAATAATAATAATACATAGCTTACTCTGTTTATATACAAATTAATTTATTTATTTTTGTATTTTTTATTATTATTTTTTTTATTAATTTTAAACACTTTATGAAACTTTTTAATAATATAAATTTTTTCAAATAAATTAATTTTAATTATTAAATTAACCTCACTAAACGCTAGAGTTAATAAATTTATTAAAATATTAATATTAAAAATTAAATATTAAAATATTATTATTAACGCTAGAGTTAATAAATTTATTAAAATATTAATATTATCATTAAAATAATCCTACTAAGCGCAGAGTTTGAATATATCAATGTAATATATATCACTTTTAATTTAATGTTTCTATCCGTTTCATCATTTCAATAATTCAAGTTTAATATTATTTAGCGAAATTTCTCTTTGTTTATCATTATTTATAATCATAGCATGCATTAACTGATATCTGATATTTATGGCGATTAAAACAATATTTATTTTGTGAGATTATAATTTATCTATGTTTACATATGAATATATATGAATATATATTTATTCAGCCAAATATCTTACGTGGGCGTTGCTCAAATTTGATTATAATCTTCACTGCAGCAAGTTTGCTTGTTTATGTTTGATAAAAATATATAATGTATTTAAATGTACTTACAAAATATTTATATATAATATATAAAGTATAATCTACCTCAAATATATACTATATAAAATATAATAATAACTAAAAAACAAAATTATATATTTATATATGCTGATAACTGAATTTATTAGAGCGAAAGAGGGAAAAAGATTTAGAGTGTGTAGAGAGACATACAAAGAGAGAGAGAGAGAGTGAGTTGAGAGGCATGAGCTTTAGAAGCAACATGAACTTCTGTTTGTTCGCTCATTAATTAAATGTCAAATAACGATTCTCACAGCTGTTATTCCACTCGCAGCAGTCATCTCTCTCTTTCTCTCGCTCGCCCTCGCTCACTGTTGCTGCTTCCGTTTTCCTCATCTTCTTTACCGGCAAAAATGCTTTGTTCTCTTATCTTAAAGCATATGCACTCACACGCACGCACACGCGCGCTCATTTATAGCAATAAATATTATTATTTATATTAATCTGCATTCAAATATATTCGACTCGACTGAACAACTTTATTTGTCGACCTTGCGCCGCAACCAGAAACTGTGGAACTGTGGAACTGCGAACTGGGAACTGTGAATAGGGAATTGGGGAATTGGGAGCTGGAAATGAATTCATTTGCTGTACGCATTTGGTCTGCTAATGAATTAAACATGAAATCGATTTTCATTTGTTTAATAGGTCACGAAAGCAACAACTACAACTACAACAACAACACAGTACAACTTGAAGAAATGGCAATGAATATCAATGTGTAGATGACGAAGAGGCACGCACTTTTTGCAATTTGCCTTTTATGGCTATTTAGCATAGTTTCTTTTTTACGTTTAACCCGCTTAACATGCGCAACATGCGTCAGCAACATTTACACTTGGCAGCAACATTTTCATTTGTATCTAAATAGAATGTGTATATATTGATCGAAGCTAACATTAATATATTTCAATGTTAGTTATATTTCAACTGTAAAAATGCAATTCACATGTAATATTTATAAAAACAGCATAATATTACATACATATATCGCTGACTTGATGTGTAATTTGAAAAGCGCTGTTAATATTAGCATATCTAACTGTTAGCAACATTTTGGCTGTAAAATTTCAATTTGAAGTTAATACCTACTGTAACTGCATAACAGATATAAATTGCATCACTGTTAATAAATTGAAAATGTTGGCTAACATTAAGCTAGCTTATTGCTAATTTACTGATCGCTGTTAACATAACATATATAAATAAATGTATCGCTGTCCTGTCAAGCAACATTTTCCTAGGTCAGCAACATTTCTGCATTAGCTTAACAGAAGTCTCGTTGAATATATAAAAAGAAATTTGTTTCGATTAAAAACTTTTCATCAAATTAGTTTTAAAGTCTGGGAAAAAACATAAATCATCGACGCTGTGAAAAGTGGAAAAACAGCTTAAAATAAGAGCACACAAAAAGAGACGTATATAAAAGAAGAGCAAGAAACCGGCTTAACAACTTGATTCAAAGTTCAAGGACATTTTTGCAGTCTGCGCTGTGCAGAAAACTTGTAAGTTGCGTGAATTGCGTTGGTTGTTGCTGTTGCTGTTGCAGTTGCAATTGTCGTTGTTGCTGTTGCAATATTGTAGGCGACATGGCAAGTGGTTTTTGTGTGTGGAGCCAAGAGAAAACTGTCACATGGCAGCCAGGCGCACCCAGAGGGAACCACAAGCCGACACCCACTTCGCCTTCTAAAGTGCAAACATTTGTTCGCCCATTGTTGCCATTTGAGGGCGGCGGCCTCCAAAGTTGAACTTTTACTTTTTCTTAACATGATTTTACACGAGCATGAGCGGACAATACAATGAATAGTGAATGAACTTTAAGAGCTATAACTTTCAATTATTTAGTTGAGGATTTCTTATGGATTTATTAATATTCAATTACACTGTGCTATTCAAGCTTTTAGTCTTTCTATGCAATTTTGAAATATTAATTAATGAAATAAAAATGAATTGTTATTTATAATTTTTTTTGTATTCATTTTAAAGCGTTTTCTCTGCGATTCCCATATAATTATATGTTGCAAACCAGTTTGCGTATTTCTCAGTATCATTTATCATTCATTCAATTAAAGCAATAAATAAAAAATATCTAGAAAATATATTGTTTGTGTGTTAAATGCAAATAACTTAACAATTCAATGCAAGAAACAATATTCAAATGATTGATTTATTAAAAAATTCTTAATTGAAAAGCATAAAATATGAGAAAAAAAAATATATATTTAAAAAATAAATAAATAAAATAAAAATAATAAAATTCATACAATCAATAACAATAGAATATTTAGGCATATTTTTAACATTCTAATTAATAATTTAAAATAATTTAATTAAATATAATATATTTAACAAAGGAAAACTAAGCAAGATCAAATAAAAAAAAAAAATCATTTTAAAATATGTAAAATATGTTTAAAAAATAAAACAAAATGTAAAGAATAATAATAAAAATGTTTATGTGTATATATAATATTTAATAAAATAAAGCCTGAAGGCCTCTGTCGCTCTGGCTTAAAATTAAATTGTTATTTAGAAGTAATTCTTAGTAACAATAAAAGAAATAAATAAATAAATAAATAAAATAAAATAAATAATGTTTTCAAAATTATAATAATAAATTATATTGATATGTATCAAATTACAATTTAGTGTAAACAATAATTTTAATAAAAATAAAATATTTAAGACTATTAATGATAGGAACATAAATAATAATAATAAAAAAAAAAAAAAATAATAAAAATAATAAAAATAAATAAAAATTATAATAAAAAAAATGAAAATAATAATAAATACAAATATTAATAATATAAAATAATAAAATAAAATAAAATAATAATAATAAAATAAAATAAAATAATAATAATAATAATAATAATAAAATAAAAAAATAATCACTTGGATTTAAAAAAGAAACTAAATAATTAAATGCAATGTTAATAAGATACTAAATAAATAAGTTGTATTAAATAAAAATGTATTAAATAAAACAAGACTAAATGCTGAAGTAAATAAAAAATCAACAAAAAATACGAATAAGTTCTAAAAAAAATTTATTTAATAAAACCAAGACTAAATGCTGAAGTAAATAAAAAAAAAAAATAATAATAAACAAAAAATACGAATAAGTTCTAAAAATACAATTTATATTATTAATAAAAAACAGAATATTTAAACAAATATTTAATAATTTAATGATAAATGATACAAAAATATATATTTAATATATATATTATATATATATTTAATACATATATATTTAATATATTAATATGTGAAGAAGAAAAACAATTGAAATATTCAAAAATGCAAATTGACAAGCTTCCACTTGTGCCGCAGTATGGAAACTAATGAGCAGGGCATATTAATAGATACATTGTTTCACCCCTGTCTGTGTGCGTATGTGTGTGTGAGTGTGTATGCACTTTTGCGCTGTGTCAAGTGTTTCTATAAAACGAGCGAGCATTAGCTTTGTCTGCCTTTCTTTATGCAGACGTAAGTGTATGTCTCTCTATGTCTGTGTGCGAGTTGATGTTTGTGTTTTTTTGTGTGCGGCTTTTAACCCTTGGCCCTTAAGTCAGCAACCAGACAGTGCGAGGGTTGCTGCTGCTGTTGCTGTTGCTGTTTCTTCATTAGACTTGCCAGAGCAAAGCACGTTCATAAATCTTGGCACATCTTGGCAGCTGGATACTGGATGGTATGCCCAAATGTCTGTGTGTATTTGTTGTGCGTCTCTATGCGCCGGATTACTTCCTTTGTGCCCAGTTCCGCATTTAAATGCCGAAGTTGAAGTGTCGACGCCACTTGAACACATGCCGTATTTGGGGAGTTGGATTCGAGAAACGCATTCCCTAGATGCCGCCTGCTGGCTGCTGCTGTTGCTGTTGCTGCTGCTTCTTTCCGCCCTTTCGCTGCCCAGCCAGCTGTCACAACTGTCGTGTTGTCGACGCGTATCTCTTTCGCCCTGCAGTCCACCATTGCCAAGGGCAACTGTCACGTTGTAAACGCCTTTGCCACCGCTTCCGCCGATGGGCTGCCTGCTAATGGGCCCAAGCTTTTCGTTTTGCTGGCCTAATCAGCATACTAAACACGTTTGTGGCTTTCTCAACAATCTACCAGTGCCCAATTTTTTATAGCCAACAATTACCTGAGCCCCAAAACACTTCGCAAACATATTCACTTCACTTGACTGCTGCTCTGTCCTGGGTTTTCAATGGAACAGTGCACTGTATATATATTTTTCTTTTATTTACGTGCCTTGTTTTCAAGCAGCTTTTCCTATTGATTAATTTGTGAACGTTGCCAGAAAGTAAAAATCATCATAAAAACCAGGCAGAATATAAAATTAAATTGTATTTACCTGCTGAACTAAAACGAAGTGAAATGAAATGCATTCGCTCTAAAATTTATTGTTTTGTTATTTATTTTTTATATATATTTATTTTATCTGCACTAGATTTATTTTTGGTTTATTATTATATTTCTTTTTAGAATCAAAACAAAATTTTCTATATATTTTTTACACATAAAACTATAATTTTCTTTATAAATACATGGAATACACATAAAAATCTTCAGAGTAAGAATTATATCTAAAATTCTACATACCAAAAAATTTTATTTTCTTTTTCTCGCATGTTAATTGAATAGTTTTTGGATCCATGAATCATAACTGATTCAAATTGAAATTATAAATTCCCATTGTAAGCTGAATCAGCTACCTAATTTTTAAAGCTCTTTCATTTTGATGGTCAGAACTCAACAAAGAGCAACTGCAAAGAAAACTATTTATAAAACTCTATAGTTAAATTCTCAGCGATATCAGGAAATGTGACTCAATTAGCGCTGCGTAAAATGGATTCATTAACAGTCTGAATGGCATCTCAAAATATTCATTTACCTAGAAAAGCCATTGAACAAAATAACTATTTGTATTTCGTTTGCTTTTTGTTAAATTGCTTTGTTTATAAATTGTCAATAGTATTGACAGTTAATCAAAGCTGTCAATGGACATTGATATATGAATTGATTTTTGTATTGCTGTTGCTGCAGTTGTTTCTATTCCCAAAGCTGTTTTCAATTAAAAGCAGTCAAATAAATATATATTTTAATTAAATTAAAGAGAATTAAAGGTAATTTGAATAGAGAGCGAGAAACAGTTGCGTATTGTATAGTTAAACAAATAAAACAAAGCATAATGAGCAAACTAATATAAAACAATTATATTTGTTGGCGTGTGATGATAGACTGAGTTTATTAACATAGATCAGTATGTACTTAACAGCTACATATGTATATCTATAGCGTTGCCATATATGAGCTAGAATTGCCATATCAACAATATTCGTACCTAAAATACTAAAAAGCTAAGCTACTGCTAAAATACATTGGAAAAAGCGACATAAATATATTTCAATATTATTGAAATCAATAATTATTGAAAATTATGTTTCTAAATATATTTGCATATATTTTTTAAAATTTATATGAAATAAAAAATAAAATAAAAAAATAATAAAATTAAATTGTATCATGAATGTAAAAATTTAAATTAATTTTTATTAACATTTTTTTTCTAAATTTATACAGTTTTTTAGTAAATTAAAAGTTTTTTTTTTTTAGTAAATTTTATATCTTGCGTATCTATTTTATT
This sequence comes from Drosophila buzzatii, assembly GCA_035045845.1. Lineage (NCBI taxonomy): Eukaryota > Metazoa > Arthropoda > Insecta > Diptera > Drosophilidae > Drosophila > Drosophila buzzatii. Next base: position 4,625,036 of record JAWNOS010000044.1, on the reverse strand, counting down.
TCTAATTATTTATTTTTTTATATATATTTTTTTACAAAAGAAGAGGAAAAAAGTTTACAAAAAAATTTATTAATTGTAATATATTTCTTAAAAAATATATATATATTTCTAATTATTTAAAAAATATTAAAGTGTACAAAAAAATTGTTAATTGTAATATATTTCCTAAAAATATATATATATATATATATATATATATATATTTCTAATTATTTATTTATATATATATATATATTATTTTTTTTTTTTACAAAAGAAGAGGAAAAAAGTTTACAAAAAAATTGTCAATTGTAATATATTTCTTAAAATATTTATATATATATATTTATTTTAGAAAACATAAATATTATTTTGTTTATGTTTAGTTTAATACTATAGACTATATGCTCTAAACGTCGTTAGTACACAATAGTGTGAGGAAATATCTACATATGTATAACTTTGAAAGAGCTACAAAATAGGTCTTCTAGAGACTGGCAACTTTTTATACACATTTTTAGAACTTTTCCTCATCAGTCATTAGCTGAATAAAGTCGAATTTCGTCCACATTTTGCATATGCAAATTATCGATTCTTTTATTTGAGCTTCCTCTTATAATAATAATAATAATATTACATTATAATTTTGTGAGGTACGTATAGATTGCGTGGCATTTTCATTTTTCCTGTCGCGATTTGTTTATTTTGGCTCTTCTTTTCCTCAACTTTGCTCGTGGCCCATTAATGTGACGCTTGAGTGCGTGTAAACCTTAATTAAACAACTTTTATGAACTATGAATTTTGCAACAATAACAATAACACATAATACCTGTGACTATCGTAGGCAATTGTCTGTGTGTGATGCTTTTTTTTTTAATATCATTTTCATTATAATTTTTTATATTTTGGTTAGCTTTTTGTTATTTTTCTTTTTTGGGTGCAACAACCGAAGACAATGCGTTCTCTTGGGCGCACCTGTTCAACATTGCCAGCATTGGCTCTAACCTCTCCCTCTGCCCCTTTCTGTCTGTGGCTCTCGCTAGCGTCTCTGTTTCGCAAATGTTCTGTGTTGCATGTTGTCCATCCCTTACTATTTTTGGCACATTTGCCCACTATTATAATATTGGCCACCATTTAAGGCAATTCAAATTATATTTTGTATTCCGTAATCAAGTGAAATTTAATTATAAATGCAATTTTTTCTTATTGGCTTCGTCTGGGTTCAATGGGCGCTGCTTCAATTGGTTAGATTCGCTTCGAAGTGTCTCTGTGTTCGCTTTGTGTTGGTGTTGTTTGCGTGGGCAACTGATATGACAATACCAATAACAACAACAACAAGAAGAAGAAGAGCGACAATAATACATATTTCCTGTGGCCCGGCGGCTTATCGATTTTTAGTTTGACGTAGTAACGATTCTAGTTATTATTTCATTATATATATATATATAGACACACAGGGATGTTCATGCCATAGGTAACATTTGTCAATATAATAATTTTCATATTCTAAATGGCATAGGGAATTTTGGCCAAGTGATTGAGTATGTAACAAGGAACAGAAGGCTGAAATAGGAATGAAGACAAACGTAAAGATATTCATATAGATTCTATATCTAAATATATATCTAATAGATTTTTGAATAAAGATATAGTCATATAGTAATGAAAGAGATATCCATATTTAGATATATCAATATGTGATAATTTACTACCTATTTATAATTATTTTTTATGTATTTATAGGTAATTTCTTTGTATACTAGATACATTTTTATATATAATGAATGTATCAATTATTCTAATGATATCAGCGATCAATTCAATCGTTCACATCTCGCTTTACTACTGTTATAGGGTATATTCTAGACAATCAATTCCAGTCAGAACAGCTATACTTGTTCCACTTGTTATTGTCAAGCTAATATATTTTTTCTTGGAAATTTATCACAATTTTTTATTAGACAAATATCATTAAAAATAGAGTAAGAGAACAGCTCACGCCGGCAAGTGCAAATTGGTCGCACTTTAAGCTGAAAAATCAATTAGAATCGTTTAAAAATAAACAATCAATAAATGAAACTTGAACTAATGTGATTTACGCAGAATTATCTATAATATTTGAAGTATTTCAATTTGATTTAGTTATGGAGATCAAGAGATATAGAATAATTGTTAAATAAATTAAATGATATTTAAAAGAGTTTAGAGATCTTTAAGCATATCAATTTTTATAGAAAACTTTTCAAAATAAAGAATAAAAAAATCCAGAATTTTTAAGTACATTTATGTAATTATTTTATTACTTATTATTATTATTTAAATAATATTTAAAAATAGTTTAGAGAGCATTAAGCATATCTTTTCAAATTAAACAACAAAAAAATCTTTAAAAAAATCTTTTAAAAATCTTTAAAAAAAATGCTACAACACATCCGCAATTTGTAAGTACATTAATGTAATTATTCCCTTCGAAACTCTTTCTCTCCAATGCTTCCTCTCTCTCTCTTGCTCTCTTTGTTATCTGTCTCTACTGACAGCACTTAAAAATACAAATGTTAAGCGAATTGATAACAATCTAAGGTTTTTCAATGAAAGTTTTCAATTAAAGCAGATAAAAAGTTAATTGTTGGCATCTAATTAAGCGGCTTATAACTATTTAGTTGGAATTTTTGAAAACATCACTCAAGTTGATTGCAAGAAGTAGTATTTAGTTCTCCATTTAACAGAAAGTGTGAAAAATTGTTTCTCTTTATGATTATCTCGACTTGAATGCGTTCCCACAATTGTTAGCGCTCGATCTCTCTTCCTCCCTCGCTATTGCCATCTCCTTCTCACTGAAGGTCTTTGCATAACTTAAGTTACAATGCATTTAGGTGTTATTATTTTCTTTTCTTTTTTTTCTATGGCTCATTGCGTGCATACCCCTAATGTAGGTGACATTGGGTCTGTCATAGTTTTTCCATTGCATTCGCAAATGTCATCGTTTGGCTTCCATTTTGGTTTGTATTTCTATTTGGGCTAAGAGAGAAAGAGAGGGAGTGTGTATGTGTGTGTGAAAGAGAGAAAAAAAGGTCAAATGGTTTTTTGATTTCATCGTCGTCGGAGCAACAGCCAAACAAAATGCCAAATGTCATGCTCAATGGAACTTGGGAACCGTTGCACTTGCTTGCTTGGCCCGCAGTTCTGACCGACTTGGCAAGCATATTGGCAAAATCTGCGCCATTAGGCCAAACAAATACAAAATACAAATAGAAAGAGCAGCGACAACAACATTTGAAATTTCCCAACAATTCGCACTAGCAAAGATGACGACAACTTCTTTGTGAAATGGCATTGGCTTCGCTCCTTGGAGGATTGGCAGCTGGCTGGACATTAATTAACTTAATTACCTGTCCGTTCGCCTTTTGGTGTCCAAGTGGGCGCTGCCTGCCTATATGGCAGTCCTAGGCACGCCTCGATATGGCGGCACGATGGCTGCCCAAAGGTGGCGTCATAATAGCGCTTGGTAATGAGGTAATGGAGCAGTCATAACTCTGGGCATAAATTTCCATTTGCCAGAGAGAAAGGCAATGCAGGCAGGCAGGCAAGCATGAATGTTGCCGCAACATGCCACAGCAACATGAATACAGCAACAACAACAACAACAGCAACGACAGCAAATACTCTCCATAACAAACCATACAAAATATCGTAATTCAAATTTATGGCTCGACACGCGAATCCCCTCGAAAAGCACAACAACTGAGCGTCGATCAAGCTTAAAGTGCTTTCAAAGGGGTGTGAGTGATAACAAGGGAGGGTGTGGAGTAGGTTGGAAGAGAGAAACCAACACACGTCTTGCGTATAAAACAAAAGCTAAGTGAAAACAGCAAAGATTTAAGCAAACAACGAAGCAGAGATGCACTCAAGAAATTTTAATATTGTTCAAAAATATATATTTTCTTGAAATCTTAAAATAAATAATGTATTTTAAATTAATTACATTTATTGGGCTTAAAAAATGTTTAATTAGTAATTTATTTTTTTCTTATAAATATATTTTTATTTTTAATACATTTTGTTATTTTTTGTTAAATGTGTTTTTATTTGTATACTTTTATTTTATAAAAGAAATATATATATTTTTTATTTAAAAAATTAGTTATATCTGTTTTAAATATATAATCTATTTCATATGAATTTATTTTGTTTATACGAACATATTTATTTTAAATAAATCTATTTTACGTTAATATATTTTTTAATTAGATATAATTTTTTTTTGTAGTTTATATAAATATAATTTTCTTCTAAATATATTTTTATTTAAGATTTTTTTTTTTTTTTATTTTATACACATTTATTTGAATTAGAAATGTTTTTTTTTTTTTAATTTAATTTTCATAAAAATTGTTTTTAATTTTAATTTTAATTTTATATTGACCGCAATATTTATAAATAAATGTTTATTAAATTATAATAAGTTCACTTGCTCGCTGGAAATGTGTTTAATATATACGACATTACATGGAATAAATTATAAGAAAATAATCATAAAGAGAAACAGCTGACAGCTGCTTTTTAAACAGAGCTTCGATATCACATGTTGTGTTCGATGTCTAAAATTAAAGAACACCCGGATATGCATTATGCATTACTGAATAAATGCTAAAGTTATTGAGCCCTGGAGAAAGAGTATTCATACACAACTTAAATTCAAGCAGCTTGCAACGATGGGCAGACAATGGCCAAGTGAAACGTGCCTGTGAAGAATAAAAATTATGAAAAATAAAAAAAAAAAAAAAAATAAAAAATCATAAACGAGCTTCAATCAGCGGCACGACCAGGGCTGTGAGTGTGAGTGAGAGATTGCCAAATGCTCTGAGCTACCTAACCAGCCAGGCGGCTGTGAGAGTGAGAGAGGGAGAGGCAGCGCTGCATACTCATAGCAACGGTCTGACATAACCCGCGTTCGGCTTTAGGTACAGGAGCAGAGAAACGTTAGGGGACAGCTGACTCATTGAACGGTTATGCGCGAGGATGATGGCATGTACTGTAAGGGAGTGAGAGAGCGTGGTAGAAAGGGACAGGCCTATAGTAGCAGAGGATAGAGGCAAAGTAGGCATTCAATTGACAATGATCGCTTAATGGCAACAATTTCAATAATTTGCACAGACTGTGACGTGAAACATGGAATGTCGAATGTTCAATGTGAAATGTGGAATGTGGAATGCGGAATGTGGCATGTGTGGCGGAACGCCTCAGTGTGCTGAGTACTTAAATGAACTTGACAGTAGAAGAGTTAACTGATTTGCTCTCGCAACTATATAGCGTGACAGTTATCAAGTTGCCCGCTATGTGAAGTGGCGCAGCTCGTTTGTCTCCTAGCTGGCGACACCTGTTGGCCAGACAGCGAACACCGGGATTAACTAAATGTCGCAAAAGTATTTTATAGAATTATTTTTTAATAAATCAAAACAGCTATTATTAAATATAAAAACACCATTTTAAGTTATTAAATACTTAATACTTAATTGCGAGCAAATTGTTTATAGCATATTTTTAATTTTTATGAGGGAATAGATATAGAAATTTTTAGTTTATTTTCTATGTTGGCGAAACTTTTTAATGGGCAATTACAGAAATGTGAATGATATTATAACTAAATTAAGATTTTCGACTTTTACAAATTTTTTAATAAAACTAATTTTAAATAAACTAATTTTTAACATTTATTTATTATTATTATAAATAAGTTTAAAATTATTTATTTATTATTTACTATAGTTTTTAAAATTCAATTTTCCTTCATTGGGTCTGCGATCAGTATTTTTCAGACTTTTATTCGCGAATTTATTTATTTATTTATTATTATTATTATTATTATTATTATTAATTTATTTTTTTTTGCGAACAAATAATTTATTTAATATGAATTATCAAAGTAATAAATGGTCTAAAATCACGAATGGACAAAACAACACAAATTATAACAAAGAAAATTCAGTTTAATGAAAACTGAACTGAACTGAACTGAAAAAACACTACAGTTACTAAATTTAGAAACAGCAAATAAATTAAAATATATTTCTTTATCCAATATATTCTCTAAAATAAATAAACTTAATTAAAAAGCCTATAGTAAAATAAAAATCAAAATTTATTAAATTTATTTATTATCTAAATTTATTTGTAAATTTTATTTGTTATACATCGAAATTGATTTATTTCTCTTCGTTTGATTTGCGATCTATTGTAACACAATATTATTTATATTAATATAAAATCTCTAAAAGTTAGCTAAGCTCGTTTTAATAAGCATTGTACAAATATACAAATATTTTTAGCTAATTATTACTTTATAACTATTTCAATTAAGAAATAATACAAATTTTATAAGAAACTATTTTTGTTAAATTGTTTAACAAAATAATATTTTATTTAATTTTTATTAAAGAGCAACCCATATATGGTTTAAAATCACTTAAGTTTCACCACTTAACTTATGATTATGATAAGTTAAGTTACTCTTAAAAGGCCATATCAAGTTGCGACCACGCTTAAGCTTTGTTTACTAAAATCTAATTGGATTATGCTAAATATGGTTTCTAGTTGGAGTAAGAGAGATTTCATTATGACTAATGACTAAATAAAACTATGCCAGCTTGTGGGCACTAAAGGAGGCTAGGGATATGAAGGATATGGATACGAAACGAAACGGATACGGACTTGGTCACGAGATACACCTCGGTTAATGTCCTGGGTGTGTCTGCTCAGCTAGTTAAGCCGCTGTTGATATGAATCATCAGCAAAAATTTGGTGGCACGACCTGGTTTTGCGATGTCAGAGACTTGCTGCTACTGTCGTTGTTGTTGTTGTTGTTGTTATTGTTATTAACGGTAAATCGGTCAACGTCGTGGGGTCATCATTGGAATCTAGTGCAGCAAGTCAGCGAGCGAGCAGCACTTGGCTGCAAAATATGTGGTTGCAAACAATTTACGTAAATTAGCGCAATTACAGCTGGCATTCTTTTTTTTTTTTTTTTTTTTTTTTTTTTGTTCTGTATGTATCCGTCAGATACTTTCTAGTCTGAACAAACGGAGCCATTGAAACCGGTTTCAGTCTTATATGCATTTTTTTAAAGAGTTTTTACTGCTTAGAGTGTTTCCTACTGTTTGTCATGTTTACTGTTGTATGTTGAATGTTGAATATTATTTATTGTTGTTTTTGCTAGAAACGTCAGTCATACACAAAAATATTCAGTAGTCAGGTTAGTTGTAGCAATAGAGAATGAGTAAATGATAGAGAGAGAGAGAGGGAGAGAGAGAGAGACAGAGAAAGAGAGATAGACCGAGAAACATTTTCCAGAAGCACACATGAGAGCGAAAACAGCAAGAGAAATAATCAGAAAACGCAATTCAATAAAACATAAGATGCAAAGTAAATATAAGTTAACATCATTATCAAGAGTGAATCATGCAAAACTACGTCGTCGCTATGAAATGTATGCAAATATGTGAAATATGATCAAAATCAAGAACAAATCACTAATATACTCTATATCTAACGCTTATCATTCGCTCTCTTTTCAGCATGGAAGTTCAAACGGTAAACAATATGCACAACACCGCAGCATTGTTGGCCGCGCTGCAAGGCGGCAGCAGCGCCAGTCCAAATGCTACGCCCAAGAAGAGCGCCGCAGCTGCTGTCGTCGCCGCCAATGCTGGCGCTGCTTCGGCCATGAAATCCTCAACAGAAGTTGCCATCCTCGAGCAGCTCAACAAGAAGCAGCAACAGCAACAACAACAGCAGCAGCAGCAGCAGCAGCAACTTGAAGAACAACAGCAACAGAATCGCGAGTGCGACAGTCCGGCCAGCTCTAATTCGGAGCTGGAAAAGGATTTCCTTGAGTTGCACGATCTGAACGGCTCGCTCACAGGTCGCGGCAGTGTAGGCAAATCGAATGGTTCGCTTAGCGGTGCCTCGTCCACCACTTCAGCGCCACCGGGCGCCAGTGGACGCAGGGATGGTGGGGGTGATTGTGCCGGTAACGTCAGCGTTAGTGAGCCAGCAACGAATGGGAATGCTCTGCCAGCGGGTGTAGCTGGCGCGGCACACTTGAAGAAACGCATCTCGAGCAGCCGCACGCCCACACGCAAGGCTCATCGCATTAAGTTCTATCGCAACGGCGATCGTTTCTATCCCGGAATCACCATACCCGTCTCCAATGAGCGCTATCGTTCCTTTGAAAGCCTCTACGAGGATTTGACGCGTCTGCTCGAGGAGAATGTCAAGATACCAGGTGCCGTACGCGCCATCTACAATATGGGCGGGAAAAAGGTGAGCAAAGATTTACATAAATATATATATTATAATTTCAATAAATTGTTTCTACTTGTAGATCACTGCATTGGATGATCTGGAGGATGGTCAGAGCTACGTTTGTTCCTGCAATAATGAGAATTTCAAGAAGGTGGAATACAATACCAGCTCACAGCCGTTGGCCAATTTGACGCTGGCGAACAACAGTCGCACCACGAATCATCGTCTGGCCAAGCTGCAGCGCCCCGCCTCGCCGCTCAAGAATGGCGCCCTGATCAGCAGCACCGGCAGCAACAATGCCTCGATCTCCAATGGCGGAGCAGCTGGCGCCACCAATGGCAGTCCATTGAATAGCTCGCGTTTCAGCGAACGGAACAGTGTGGTTCATCCGCGCATAGTGACACTGATCAGGAACGGCACAAAGCCGCGTCGAATAATGCGGCTGCTCTTAAATAAGCGTAACAGTCCCAGCTTCGAGCATGTGCTGACCGCCATCACACAGGTGGTGCGATTGGATACGGGCTATGTGCGCAAGGTGTTCACCTTGTCGGGCGCATCAGTGGCACAGCTGGCGGATTTCTTTGGGCCAGAGGATGTGTTCTTCGCCTATGGCACAGAGCGTGTGAATACCGCCGAGGACTTTAAGCTGGAAGCCGATGAGCAGCGGGCCATTAATGCCATACGAAAGACATTGCGCACAGCTGGGACGGCATGCAAGGGACCCAAACCCAAGATGCCGGTGAAGAGCAAAAAAGTATATCCAGCCGAGTCGGCAAGAGCGCGCGATGCTGGTGAATCCGTTGCCACACAGGAGGACGAGCAGGCGGCGCTACTTAAGACAACGGGCGTTGAAATTAGCGATCTGCCTGTCGCCATACGAGACAATTATACGCTGGGCAAGATGATCGGTGATGGCAACTTTGCCATTGTGCTAAAGATCAAAGATCGACAGACGGGCTTGCCCTATGCCCTCAAGATCATTGACAAGAGCAAGTGCAAGGGCAAAGAGCACTACATCGATGCCGAGGTGCGTGTCATGAAGAAGCTCGAGCATCCCCATATCATATCGCTCATCATGGATGTCGATCAAGTGACAAATATGTACCTGGTCCTCGAGTATGTCAGTGGTAAGTTGCAATTTGAGCAGAAATGCATTAATTATAAGAGAAACAACTGTGAATGAAACAGGGTTGAGTTGAATGGGAATAGAAAGCAAATGCGTATTCCAATTGGAATGTACCTAATTCCTATAAGCCTGAACAGGCTTGAAAGTCTATTCTTTAAATATACTAATTGGAATTAATTTCTTATTTATGTTTAATTTTTAGGTGGGGATCTATTCGATGCTATCACACAGGTCACACGCTTTTCGGAAAGCCAATCACGCATTATGATACGACATTTAGGCTCGGCCATGTCTTATTTACATTCCATGAGCATTGTGCATAGGGATATTAAGCCGGAAAATCTTCTGGTAAGTTTGTTATTTCAAATCATGCATAGAATCAAATATTATAATAATGTTATCTTTTTTTTTGTTGACAGGTGGAAATAGATCAGTATGGCAATGTTGTGCAACTTAAACTGGCCGACTTTGGCTTGGCCTGTGAGGTAACCGAACCGCTGTTCGCTGTATGCGGCACGCCCACCTATGTGGCGCCCGAAATATTGCTGGAAGTGGGCTACGGCTTAAAGGTAAATTGTTCAAAAAGATAATTTCCCATTACAATTTTGTGTAATACTTTGAATATCCCGTTCATTAGATTGACGTTTGGGCTGCTGGCATCATATTGTATATATTGCTCTGCGGTTTTCCGCCTTTTGTTGCACCTGATAACCAGCAGGAGCCGCTGTTTGATGCCATCATCTCGGGCGTATATGAATTTCCCGATCCCTACTGGTCGGACATCGGTGATGGTGTGCGCGATCTAATCGCCAATATGCTGCAGTCGGATCCGGATGTGCGTTTCACCAGCGAAGATATACTCGATCATTATTGGACAATGGGCAGTGAGGATGACGGTTGTAGCGGTGGGATTGACGGTGGCGAGTTTAGTAGATGAATCATGGCCGTTTGGGGTGTGTAAGCAGACTAGAGTTACACCTCAGATGCCGTCATCTAGTAGTTTTTGTATTATGTAATTTAGCGCTATTCTATAGGCCTTAATTTATTATTTATACATATTAACACATAAACTACACACATTGCCGTTAAGAAAGAATAGCAACAGAAAAACAACAACAAGAACAGCTGCAACAACAGAATTAGAGAATCTAAGAATAATAACGTGACCGGCGCTGAATGATGTTGCGGACAGTTTTCTGAAATTCCAATTTCCAAACCGTTTACGGTTCGCTACTTTATATTCTTTTAACGCATATATTTTTTAAAGAAAGGTACATATACATACATACTGTTGTGAACTAGATCATTCCAAACCCAATTGTTGTTTTGCAGCCCTGTTAGCTATCGAGGGATCGCAGCCCTGGGTTTCCAGCTTCGATACGTCGATACTTTAGTCTTGAAAATGAGCCGAAGAGCGGCAGTTCAAGATATAAAATTAAACGCAAAACATTAAATAGACAAAACATTGGTGTATTTTATATATATTCAATAAAGTTTAAGTTTGTTATGATATATATATAAACGATACAGTGTAAATTTGTTATATGTTCTGGATGCAGAACACATACATATACATATATTTTATTGGTATTTTTAAAAGTGTTTTTAATTAGTATTTTAATTGATTATAAATTATGAATAAATGCATGTTGTGTATATTTTCATAAATTGTTAATTATGTTTTTGGATGCTTTTGCTTTGTTTTACGTATATGTATGATTTGCTAGCACTTGTAATGTAAACGATAAACGCGATTTAAAAAAAATCAAATACATACAATAAATAAGCGCATTTATACAAAAACACCAATAAAACTTTAGAAATATATATACTGATATATAAAAAGAAACTATTCAATATTAATTTCGCTTTTGGGCGGGAAACTAATTTATTATCGATAGTCAAGAGATTTTATTCGTGCGTGGGTGTGAACAAAAGAATCGATAATTAGTGTGCAGAGTTACTTTGAATGTCACAACTAAAGTCCAATGGGAGAATGGGTGAATGACAAAACAGCTGTTGAATGCAGAATGCGGTCACACTTCAGCTTAAAGATGTCTTGATAAGAAAGCAAATCCCAGCGACAAAAGCTTAGAAAAATGGCCAATACTATGCCAATTAATAGTGTAAGTGCCCCTATAAGCATTTGTTTAGCTGCATCATAATGAATGAGTACTTTTTAGGACTCGGGCACCGATGAGGAGGAGGAGATGGAGCCAAAGTTCACGTACCAACGGATTGGGAATGATCTCAGGAATATACTCAACACGGACGTTGTTACTTGCAGTGCCGTCCATGCAAAGGTTTGTTTGATTAGTTTTTGAAGTATATAAACTGAATTTTCGATTGCACATTAGTTTCTCATATTTGGCACATTCCGAGGACGTGTCCACCTTCTGGATCACCAAGGAAACGCAGTGGAGTCGAACCTGAGCAGGGGGGATCGTCACACACACTCCGTGGCTGTTAATCACATTGATGTGGATCCAAAAGGCGAATATGTCGCAACATGCTCCGATGACGGTCGAGTGAGTCAACGGTCAACCACTTAAAAGTTGAGGGTATTATATATATATAATAATTATAGGTCAATATTACGGGCTTGTTCAGCTGCGAGAACAATCAAAACCTCAGTTATGGCAAATTTATAAAAGCGGTGGCCCTCGATCCCGAAGTAAAATCAGGAGTACGTCGATTTATTGTTGGTAAGATAAAGACACTATAGAGAGTTCTCTTTACAGTAAATAATTATATTTATCGATCCATTTCAGGTGACGACAAGCTCACGCTCTACGAGCGAAATTTGCTCAAGAAACTGAAGCCCACCGAATTGTGCTCTGCCGAGGGCAATGTTTTGGCCATTTGCTGGCAGGGTAACTTTGTCGCATGGGCCAGTCATTTGGGCGTGCGGGTCTATGATCTAAGCGAGAAATGCTCATTAGGCCTTATGAAATGGGAGGTGCCGGCACAGGCACGTCTTGAAAACTTTCGATGCCACCTGCGCTGGTCCAATGACAACACACTGCTCATCGGTTGGGTGGATACCATTCGAATTTGTGTGATACGCAAGCGTAATAGTATCGAAGCCTCTTCAAGCAATCTGCCCGGTTTCGTTGTGGATCCAAGTGAGTGCAATATGATGATCCATGATAATCTATCAGTTTCATATGTTTTTCTCATTACTTTCAGTTTCCACATTTCAAACATCATTCTATATTTGTGGACTGGCCCCGCTTGCTGCCAGCCAGCTGGTTGTGTTGGGCTATCGAAAAGACCGTAGTCCCAACTACAAAGCTCAGCGGCCCGTGCTTTGCGTAATCGAGTACAAAATGAATAGCTCCGAAGAGGTGTGCACGGACAGCCTTACCATGCGCGGCTTTGAGGAGTACACGGTCAATGATTACAATCTGGGTTGCATCATTGAGGAGAACCGCTACTATATTGTAGCACCCAAAGATATTGTAGTGGCCAGCCCAATTGAAACAGACGACCGCGTGGAATGGCTGATCAAGCACAAGTAAGTAAACTAATTATTAGTCTAGCCTTTGCTTATAAATTAGGTATAATCTATATATTCGTTATATTGAAAGAGCCTAAGTTCTTCAAACAGAAATCCTTTCAGCTGAAGGCTTCACTCTTGCTGTCCTCAATAATGTTAAAAAGTCATAACTTTTGCTTCGGTTGGCATCTTCCATGCTTTTAATATAAATTCCTTATTTTAAGGGAACTAAATTTTTCATTTTAAAACTTCTTTGAGCTCATAGCTTCGCATATATTATATTAAGGAAAATAAATTCCTTACTCAAAAACTATTTCAAGCTTATAGCTTTAACTTCTCTTAACATTAAATCGTCCATCCTTATAATACTGCTGCCACAGGAGCAATTTATTTATATATTAATAATATAATACTGCTGCCACAGGAGCAATTTATTTATATATTAATAATTTCGATATAAATATCTTAATATTATAAAAAACTTAATTTCTAACTTTGGCAATAAGGAAAACTCTACTATCATAAGCAATTAAGCTACAATGCTGTCGCAGCACTTGTCCGCGGGCTTTGTCCAATCGTAATAGTACGAAACAAACACCCGCTGGCCGGGAATCTCGTGGGTGCATAATTTATTTGCATAGAGATCTTCCATTTGGAGTTGACTGCGCTTGTGTAGCACCAGATGATAGGGATGACACTTGCTGGGCATGTAGGCTGTATCGAATCGTGGATCATGCCAGCGAAAAACATGTCGCAGTGGCGCCAACCAGGTGCCCAGTGAAGAATCTTCCGAAACATAGGTTGACAATAAATGGGAATTGTTGGCCACATGCTCGCATAGCTTACGGGAGAGTACATACCCACCGCCCAGGGCATAATTGATGTAATACTTGCTTAAATAATAATTGGGTTCGCGCCAGCGTCCTCTGGTCTTGATGGTAGCGCGTCCATTGAAATAACCCCAATAGAGCTCTGGCAACGGTTCATGCCCATAGTTCGCTCTATTCCTCAAGAGCTTACGATCGTAGGATACGAGTTCATTGATCAGACTGTCCAGCTTCACATAGGTATCATCGTCCACCTTAAGCAAGTAAGAGAATTCATAATATCGCGTCAGTGCATCCAGCGACTGAATCAGCTTCTCTGTAAGATTCCTGTAGTCGTCGTGCAGACCTGGTAACATCAGTAAATCCTTATGCTGCTGTTGCTCACGCTCCAATTCGCCACGCAGCGTGGCGCTCATTTGTTGTGTTCCGATGGCAAACAGATGCTTAAACTTGATATTGCGGTGCACACGTGGCTCCTCCATCTGGGGCAGTTGTCGTTGCCAATTAATGTACTGCATCAGTCGTTGCGCCTGCGTTGCAACCGTTTCCATTTGCAAATGTCCACCGGCTCCACTGTAGCTAGGCAGGTAGATATACTCCTCGGGAAAGTAGGGTTGCTTTAGGGGCTGCCCCAGGCGCAGCCAAGTCTCGCGCATGCTTTGCCGTAGTTCGGCATTGCTCGGTGCACTCAACACGAGTATCACTAAAAATAAATCCGGATGTGGTTCAAGTTTGGCAACGCCGCTGCGATGGGACGGACATTTGTCGACAACGGTTAGAAGACGTGTAATAAAACTGCCAAAAAAGAATGCTGTTATGGCCGTAAACAGCGTAACCAGGTTATTCATGCGACGCATTATGCAGCACAAAATATGAACAATATTTCCAATTAGCCAAGAAAAATAGGAATATTTTCGCGAATTTGATAAACAGCTGAGCGCGATACATCTGCTGGGCAATCGATACTTGAAAGCTGTATCGCGATAAAAAATAGTCTTTAATTTATCGATACTTTAAAAACTCCGCGATATTTTGTAATTTTGTAGCAAAACAATATGAATTTAAAATTTGCATACGAATCTACTAACCTAATCTAGATTTATATTCAAAGGAGTAACTAAATGTTTAAATGTGATACATATGTACGTAGGAAAATATAAATTTAATTTAATTATTACTTTTTTAAATAGAAGGTTGGCTAGTAATCATTTAAAAACATTTCATTTTTGTTTTTGCAGCAAATTCGAAGAAGCCATGGAGGTTTGCTCACATGGAGGCACTATACCAATGCTCACAGTTGCTAGGTAAAATATATAAAGAGAAGTTAAATATATTCTATAATGTTATCCAATAATTTTTTCAGACGGTATATAAACCATTTGCTGATCATGAAACAGTACGAAGATGCGGCCAAGCTTTGTCTTCGTGTGCTGGGCAATAATAAGGCGCTGTGGGAGGAGGAGGTCTTCAAGTTTGTCAAGTATCATCAATTACGTTGCGTGAGCGCCTATTTACCCACCTCGGATGATTGTAAACTAGATCCCCATGTCTACGAAATGGTGCTTTTTGAGTTCCTCAAGTTTGATGTGCACGGCTTTTTGAATCTGATCAAGGAGTGGCCGCCCAAGTTGTATGATGGCCTGGCTGTCATAAATGCCATACACGATCAGAAGCAGAAATCAAACGAGATACTCGAGGCCTTGGCCCTGCTCTACTCCTACCAGGGTGACTATGAAAGCGCCTTGCGCATGTACTTAAAGTAAGCCCAGACTCACATTAGCTCCTTATTTTTCAATGCTTTTATCTCCTAATCTCTCTCTTACAGATTGCAGAACAAGGATGTATTTGAATTAATACGCCGCTTTGAGCTCTACGATGTTATCTCTAAAGTAATCATTCCACTCATAAAACTTGATCGCGAACGTGCCTTTAAAATATTATTGGATAAGAAGAAAATAAAACCAGAAGTGGTTGTACATCAATTGGAACAAAATCAGGAATACCTTTACTGGGTAAGTCAAGAGAAAAATTTCGTATATTCAAAGCTAAGCTTTACATTATTTTAGTATCTGGATGCGCTGGACAAGATCAGCAGTCAGGGCACATTCCACCAGAGACTAGTTGCCCTGTATGCCAAATATGATCGAAGCAAATTGCTGCCGTTTCTACGCCGTTCCAATGACTATGTGATACAAGAGGCGCTGGCGATATGCAAACGAGAAGAGTTTCATCCAGAAACGGTCTACTTGCTGGGGCGCATGGGCAGCATTGTGGAGGCGCTTAATATAATCATCCACAGCGTTAGTCTATATAAAAGACTTGCAGTATAACGGTTACCTAATCCATTTGTCGTTGTAGATAAAGGACATTGAGATGGCCATTGACTTTTGCAAGGAGCACAATGATGATGATCTTTGGAATATTCTCATCGAAGAGTCTACCAAACAGCCTGAAATAGTAACCAAAGTACTCGATGGCATAGTGGGTAAGTTGTCCACTTGTATATGACCATATTCAATTAACTAATTTGTTTATTTTTTATAGATTATGTGAATCCCGTGTTAGTGGTCAACAAAATTAAACTGGGCCAGACAATACCAAATCTTCATAAATCAGTTGTTAAGATGCTGTGGCATTACAATATCGAGGAGGAACTGCACACAGTTGCACATCAAATCCAATTGATCGACTACTTTGACACGCACGCCGAGTTGGTAGCCATGCAGCGACGCGGGCGTCAGGTCTCTTATGACAAAGTGTGTCCAAAATGCAGTCGTCCTGTAATCGTTAAGGACATTGCACCTCACAACGGCCTTACCATATTCAACTGTGGTCACATTTATCACAATAATTGCATGACCAACAATCGTTGCGACCAATGCATAGACTGGGATAGTATATTGGAGGACGACGACTAATCATCATTGAGAGACACTAACTACTGTGAATGGAAAGCGGCTTAGGACCACTTATTATGAGACATCCAGTAACAGTATTATGTTTTGTCTCCATGCAATCTGTAAATTTTGATTGATAGCTTTAAGCTTTGCTTTTATGTTTATGTTTATTTATTTATTGATTTAATACAAAATAAAGTAAAGCGAGAATTTAGATTGTACGAGCTACAGCAAAATTCTAATGGTCTCAAATATTTATTTTTTGCGTACAAACAAATGCCTTCAAAATATGGGCAAATCAGAAATTCCTTCATAACTCTGAATGTAACAGGACAATATAAATGGGCTTTAGCCCAGCAGTAGTCTCGCCCGTAAGCGCAAAATCTCTTGAATTTAAAGACTTTCACAAAAAGGAATATATATTCTGAATGATCGTGATAGGCTTGGTCTGACTATAGCAGGACATCAATATATTCCTTCAAATGACTGAAATAGAGTTTATTTTCCCAGTTCTGCTGTTTTTCTGAGCGATAACTCTTACTAAATTGCATATTTTCTTTGCAGATTGAAATCATCAAAAACACCGAGTTTAGAAAAATGTACAACTTTGTAATAGTACAGAAAATAATTAATTTTATACTCAAAACAAAAATTCAGTTTTCCTTAATGTTACTCTTTTAAGCTGCCTCTAGTCACTAAACGATAGTGCTTGATAAAAGCTAAAAGTATAAAAATCTGGCAACGATGAAGAAGACATCAATACCAAGAGAAATTTAAATTCGCAGTATTATTCGCTATATACATAATACATATAATATAATGTATATATAATGGCGGCTGTGAGGAAAGAACGGACGAACAAAACACCACACAATATTTTATTTCTTTCTAATTCCTATTTCCCCCATAGATTTACGCTGGTTGGGAGAGAGAATAAAGAGAGAGGAAGAAGTAAGAATAAATGAGAAAGGAGAGAATTTAGTTACTAATATAATTAAGAATATTTAGAATACTTTACCCATAGTATTTAACTGCTGCCGGCCACCGTGATTTGAACTTGGTGATCAAGCATCACTACTCTTCCAAAGCTCATAGAGTGAGTACAATTTGTCCACTGCGCCACCATAGACCATTAGCTAATAGCATACAAACTTCTATATATACAGAATGCACTTTGTATTATTTAAAAATTATGATCTTGGCTGGGAGTTGAACCTAAGACATTTTGTTTAGCAGGCATGCACTTCTGCCATTGCACCACATGTTTATTGTTTGTCTCTTTATCCTGATAGGCTACTCAAATCTACTCAAGCTCTTTACAATGCTTCTTAAAATTGTTTTAATGGCCAGACTCGAACCTCGGACTTTTGATTTAATTCAGCTTGAAAGCTGTAAAAATATCGATAAATAAAGACAATCCAGTTAAAGTAAATTACTTTTAATGGAATTTTTCAGCTTCAGCAGTTGTGCGAAAGCTATTCTCATTGAACGAATATAAATATAGATCTGATACGCATAGCCTAAACTCGAACACTTTGCGAGGACATAATAACTAAATAAAAACGATCTTCTTTAATAAAAACTTACAATTTATGCATGACATATTGGCAATTGTTTTTTATTACAACTGTTTGTGTTTATTTCTTATTTCACCCCAATACACACGCTCCAAACGGTAGTCAAATGCACTTATGCATCAGTCTCGGACTGAAGCTTAGCCACATAAGCGGCCTTGTGGGCAGCGACCTTGGCCTTGCGTTCCTCATTTGTCAGTTTCTTGGCGTTCCACCTCTTCTTAACTGGAGTCGACTTCTTGGCGACCTTCTTCGGGGTAGGATCGTTGCGAATGGCCTGATGGGCCTTCTTGTAGATGTCCTCAATCTGTCAACAAAATAATTATATATTTTAAAAGGGTCATTCAATTACAAAATATACAAATATATTGCATTATATATTATTATCTCATGTAGGGAATGAACTACGAATGCGGGTTACAGATTTAATGTGGTCGATCCGTGTCACAGCAAGCGTCAGTAATGATAACACTGCAGTAATTGTGAAAAGGACTTAGACAAATACCTTAAATCAGTTTTAAATATGCTCTGAATTCTCAAGACTGGCTTAATTTGATTAGGATAGGATATCATGATTATTGTGGCGTTGATTTTGTCAGTTATGTCTATACTCTGAACTATAGTCTTACAAATGTTTATAAATGGGATTGTGCAACCGTTTCAGAAAAACCATCCCATGTGGAGGGATGATTTACGAACAACAAATTACTGATTCAATGTGGTCCACTTTTGGCACAGACAGCGTCATTGTGTATACGCAGCAGTAATTTAAAAAATGGACGTCCAATAATATCAAATCAATTTTATATACGTCAAGGATTGTGCAATCGTTTCAGAAAAACCATCCCATGTGGAGGGATGATTTACGAACAACAAATTACAGATTCAATGTGGTCCACTTTTGGCACAGACAGCGTCATTGTGTATACGCAGCAGTAATTTTAAAAATGGACGTCCAATAATATCAAATCAATTTTATATACGTCAAGGATTGTGCAACCGTTTCAGAAAAACCATCTCATGTGGAGGGATGATTTACGAACAACAAGTTACAGATTCAATGTGGTCCACCTTTGGCACAGACAGCGTCATTGTGTATACGCAGCAGTAATTTTAAAAATGGACGTCTTGCATTAGCTTATAGAAAATACTTTTCAACTTACGTTGTCAGCGCGGATGCCCAACTTGATGTAGCGGCTGAACTGACGCTTGAAAGCCTCCTCATCTTCCTCCTCCAGAGTGCGCATATAGTCGGCCACATGCTGACCGAAGATATGGGCACGGTGCACATCGGCGTTAAAGCTCTTGGTCTCGCCAGAGTAGCCTGGGAAACGCTTTACCGAATGGGGGATGTTCAAACCACCATCGACAGCACCCTTCATGGCGCCGAATACACGGGCACCGGTGGTGGTGCGAGCCAAACCGACATCCAAGTAGCAACGGAATGCACCTGGTCCCTCATCAACGGGCTCAACGTTGTATTCCTCACCGGTGACCTCAGTGCAGCCAGCGTACAGGGAGTCCAAGCCCAATTTGTTGAGCAGACGACGAGCAACGAGCAGGCCAGTGCAGTAGGCAGCGGCATAGTTGGTCAAACCCACCTGCGATTATTGTTGTTGTAAACATTAGATTTCATGTTGCATTATAATAATTTTAATTAGTTTACCTGGACACCATAGTTGGGCAGCTCGTGCGAGTAAGCTGAGCAGACAACACGATCGCCTTCAATGCGAGCATAGGCGATTTGGGCGGTGATGTCCTTGTTGGACAGACGCACAATCAAACGGTACTTGGGAGTGTTGTACTTATTCTTGTCCTGGAAAGTCAGACGCTTTCTGGCATAGTAATCGGTTTTGCCCTCACGACGCCTGCGGAATTTAACCTGGTAGCGCTTGAAGTACTGCTTGTTCTTGACTACCTTGACGAAACCCTGTAAACCACACACAACACAAATTAATATTGGTTATCAGTTTTGGCATGAAATGCACAAGTTTAATCTCTCAGAAAGAGCTGCATCAATGGCTGCTTTTGTATCATGTGATATATTTTCACTTGCCAACACTTTATTCGAGACGTTTGTTGCGTTATTTCATTGATTGTGCTCACCATTTTTCACTTTTTAATGAAAATCAAACACCGACGCAAAATACGCGATGTCTTCACACGTAGGTGAAAAAGAAAAAGGAAGAAGCTGACAGGCCGCTTAGATGCAGGGTCGTATTTTCCGACGTTGACGTTTCTCGCGCAGCTAACTTTGCGCGTGTCTGAAAAATTCGCCAGATGGCGCATTACTATTAACATTTAATGTGCGCGCTCGTAATTGATAATTCAAAAGTCTGATGAACTTAAAAAACAGTTTTACGTAGTGTATTATATTTTAGTAACAATGATTCTAAATGTATTTGGGCATTTACTTCAAATTCCTCATCACCATTCTGAACGCCATAAAACCGCTCAATTTCATGTTGAAATTTCTGTGAAAAATAGATTTTTAGTTTAAATAAGCGAATGAATAAATTTGTATTATAGTTACCAAAACTTTCAAGTGCGCCGCTTCGTCTGCTGCTGAAGGCTCATATTCTGGATCAACATTTAAAAATAAATGTTGCTTGAGATGATATAGTGCTGTAACATCTTCACTTTGTGCGGTTAGAACTGTTTTGCACGTCTCTACACTGCTAGAAATTCTTAATTTACTATCTATAAAGTATAAATCTAGCATATTATTCTCAATCCTGCCATCGGCATTACAAATATCACCAATTTGCTCTAAAGTAAGGCCACCAGGTGAATGCAACTTTTGTTCAATTTGAGGTTTCCTTCTCTTCGGCTTGGATAGAATATCTGACACTTTTGGTTTATTGTAAAGATTCAATGAGCAGAGTTGCCCACTAAATAGGGCGCGATATGTATCGCTGAACTCCCGCACCTTAAACGGCAGTAGAACTGCGGTAAGCTGTGTGTGCAGCTCTAGGAATGCAACAAGTTTAATCGTAAACTCAGGCAATCGCTCTTCGACAGCTTTTTTAAGTGCGATTACGATTCTACAGTTACGACTCAACAGCAAATCCGTGGGTACTCGATGAACATGGGCATTTTGTCCATGATAGACTATCAATTGCCAATGGCTGCTGTAGAGCAACTTTTGGCAATCGTTAAATCTCAACTGCAATATGGCATAAATGCCATTGCTATCAAGTTGCGTCTGTCTGGTTGTATGCAGTAGCAGCACCTCAGTTCCAAATATTGGCAGCTGCCTGCGGAACTCTACAGTTGCCTCTAGGCAACCCTCAAAGCTGTCTTCGTTGCGTGCAACTGCTATCAGTTGTTGCTTCTCATATTCTCGCTGTATGGCTGTCATTAGCTCATTTGGCTGCTTTTCGTATTGCTGCAGAACTTGTGCATTGCGACGCAGTTGCTCCACGACTGATGGAGTTAGATCACTTAGCGCACCGGCATCCTTGTCTGCATCTTCCTCAGATAGCTGATGCATACTGAATGCAATCCGATAGAAAATGTTATTGTCGCTGAGGCATACAAGCTGCTCTATGTGCTGCACCCAGGCACATGCTTGCATCCCAGGCACCGACTTCACACAACGCTGCACCTGGCAATCGTCTAGCTGGGCATCATATTGGAATCTCAAACGCACCAGTTGCTCTCCATCCGTGTAATAGAAGTCGCCGTTATCGCTGGTGGCATCAAAGTCCAACCATTCGCTTCCGGTATAGTGCATCTGCCGTTGTTTTATCCCCAACAATTGGGACATATACCAAATGTCCACAGTCCCACAGCTCAGATAAACTAGGCACAAATTCTGTGCGGGCAGCAAACGCATAAAATTCACAGATGTGGCATATATGCATAAAAGCTCAATGTGGTAGGCCTGTTCCGTCTCCACGTCCTCGTCATCATCCGCCTCCTGCGGCGTCAATGCAAATATGTGACCCGCGATGCTGAATATGTGAATTTGCTTATTGGCAATAACGGCTTGTCCAAACAGGCACTGCATAAACTTCTCGTGTTCTTTGCCAACTGTGGTCGTTAACAAGGTATAGGAATCGTTCCGCCAATCGCACTGGAATATATTTTGCTCGTCATAGGTTATGTCGTAGCTGTATTGCAGAGTACTTTCTCCCTTGCCTAGACTGGGCAAATCCACATAAACCTGCAGCAGCAACTTCTGTGTATTTTCATCGTAGCGTACCACGCTGAATCCTTCATGTGTACGCGCAAAGGCGCGAACACCATTGAGCCATGATATGAGATGCAGAGATTTGATGGAGCCAAAACAATGTACTCGTCCATCCGACATCAGCAGCAATGTGTTGTATTCCAGCATGTGAATGCTACGCAGATGACTGCCCTTTGGCAGTGGAATGCGTACCTTTGTCATTTCCATTCTATTTGTTTTCTTCGATTTCTTAAAACGATAATTCAACAAATAATATTCATTCCAAGTGACGAAGACGGATTTTGTTTTGTTGTTGCTGGATGATGAGTGACTTATCAGCCCACATGGCTGGAACAATGTGTCATCTTCAATGGACCAAAGTACATCATTGTCACTTTCCACATTAACTGATTCGATCTCTTCGTCTACATCCATGATTTGAATTCTTAAATAATTATATTCAAATGCAATGTACCACAATAACAAATCAGCGCGTGGTGTGACCAACACAATAAAAAAAAAAAACAAATTGCATTTTAAAATTGCGATGATTGTTACATTTAAATATCGGCAAATGTTCCTAATTAACTTTTAGAAAATACATATATTCTTTATAAACATGACTATGCAATGTAAATATACTGAACATTATAGGGCCATTAGCTACACTGATTTCAAGCTTTGATTACATTCAATATTAAGGATTTTTATTCATTTTTGAGGCACTTATGCTTAACATCAGCTGCTCTATCGGTAATTTTTGCCCTTCACTATTTAACGAGTTGAACAACGTAACGACTTGAAAATTTTTAAAAGTAAAGCAAGTGGAGTATTTGACATAGCTATTAAAGCGTGAGGCAGTCATGTCTTTATTAATGCGCATGTGTCGGCGCAGCTATTCAACAAAGCTCAAGGATCATCAGGCAGCACTGATGGCGCGCAGTTTACCGAAGCGACAAGCGCTGCCTGGCGTCAACAAAATAATAGTTGTAGCATCTGGAAAGGGTGGAGTAGGCAAAAGCACTGTAGCAGGTTAGTATTTACTAACAAAAATCAAAATAATGTATTCAATGCAATCAATTTATTGCAGCAAATTTCGCTTGCAGTTTAGCTAAAGTTGGAGCGCGAGTTGGCCTGTTGGACGGAGATATATTTGGTCCAAGCATTCCATTGATGATGAACCTCCACAGCGAACCTCATGTCAACGACAAGAATCTGATAATACCGCCACAGAACTATAATGTAAAGT
The DNA here is from genome assembly GCA_035045845.1 of Drosophila buzzatii. Taxonomy (NCBI): domain Eukaryota; kingdom Metazoa; phylum Arthropoda; class Insecta; order Diptera; family Drosophilidae; genus Drosophila; species Drosophila buzzatii. Next base: position 4,601,410 of record JAWNOS010000044.1, on the reverse strand, counting down.
GCCTGTCAATGGGAATGCTTACACCGCCTGATGGTGCGATCATATGGCGCGGCCCGTTGGTCATGTCAGCCATACAGCGCCTGCTCAAGGGGGCCGATTGGAGTCCATTGGATGTGCTGGTCATAGATACACCGCCAGGCACTGGAGATGTGCATCTCTCCCTGACACAACACACACATATCACGGGTGTCCTACTAGTCAGCACGCCGCACAAGGCAGCCATTGAAGTAACAATTCGTGGCGCCGAAATGTATCACAAACTAAAAGTACCTATCCTTGGCCTGGTCGAAAATATGCGTTACTCCATATGCGACCATTGCAATCATCGCATCGAGTTTTTCAAGACACTAACTGGATCTTCACACCCGAAGCTGCCAGAGACGCTGATCTCGTTGCCTTTAGACTCACATATAGCCGAATGCGGCGAGTCGGGCACCCCTGTTGTTATCAAGCATCCAGACTCTGAGCACGCCAAGCTCTTTAATAAACTTGCACTTCAGACTTGGAGTACATTGCAAGACAGACAAGACACAAGTGATACTGCTAATGATATGAATAAAAGTTAAAAAGTAATATTTAAATATTTTTCTGAAAGCCTTGCAGCTTGGCAAGCAGGAAGAACCCATACAGGCAGCGTTTAGTAATTTGCATATACAACTTAATTATAAAACTATAATAATTATACTATATATTCTTCTACAGACACCTTTTAACATTAACATGTCAACAATTTTTGTTTATTTGTTCTTTTTCAGTTTCTTCATTTTCTTCATGGCTTTGCGGTGGGCGTATTTATCTGTTCGTTTTATCACCTCCTTATACTTTCGTTTATTAAAGCTTTGGAAAGCTTCATCCGCCAATAGTTCATCCACCAGAGACTTCTTGGTCTTACGCGTATTTTTCTCATGATAGTAATCCAGGGGTGAGTGTTGAACTGTGCCAATTTGGAAGTATTTTGGCAGCACCTTCAGATCATTCTTTTTGTAGAAGTGTTTAGGATCCAGCACCGAACGCATTTGTATAATCTTCAGCTCATTACGCATCTCATCCGTAACTTCTGTGGCCGGCAAATCAAACCAGCCGCTGCCCTTTGTCTTGGCACGTTCCAACTGCAGTTAAAAATTGGTTGGTTAATATAAAGGAAAACTTGCTTTGCTGTTAGTTATCTTCTAAAACGTAGCACTCAGATTACTAAAGACGTCATCAATGTGGCAACAGCGTCTGCCTCGGCCACTGCTGTCGTTTGGGGCGACAATAGCACTATGTTTCATTGGTTATATAGAGGTTGTGCGCCCACGCCTAAATCATTTACCTTGACTCGATGGCAAATGATAGTCTAGCGTTAAATGGCATTGTTGTTCCGTTGGCCTTACAGCAACCGCCACATGCTCCGAGGCGGCCACTAAGATTACAGCGGACGAAACTGTGTGCTATTATCTATTGAGTGAGTCTCGGGTAACAGCAGTGACCTCAAGCAGCAGGCGTGTGCACTTGCCACGCCCATTGGCGCAGCTTCGGTTGTCGAATATGTCATCATAGATGCTTTAACTATAATCGTCTACTTCATCATTCTACTCATTTACTTACTCTGTTTAGTATGGGCTGCTTGCGTCTGGACACTGTTGGCAATGCTTTCAACTGTTCGATGCCGTTTAATTGTTTCGTACTTTGCATATCTTTTTCGAGATTGGTTTTTCGCACTTGTATATCCTCGCTCGTCTCGCTGTTAATTTCTGTGATCTTCTGACGTTTTTGTAGCTTGTGCGATCCTGCATTTTGTGCCGCTTCATTTACCAGTTCGGTTACTTCATCTAGTTGAAGGGCCACCTTGGATGGCAATCGCTGGGTAGTTTCCTTTGCGGCGGTAGCAAGCACTTTGCTAACATTTCTGCACTTTAACTTAACGCCAAACAATTCCATTTCATCATCATCCTGTTCATCTTCCTCTTCGCTAGCCTCCTGATTAACAGCCAGTTCCCGACCCTTGGATATCTCATTATATACTGCAGCGGAAGACTGTAGACCATCACCATTGAATAACTCTTGATCGCCAGCAGTGTCCACTACAAATAGCGACGCCATTATTAAAATAGTTGCGAAAACCAAAAATTAGCCGCAACACATGTAGCGTCGACAAGAATGTGTACGTTTCGTTGTGACTGGCAAAATATACAATACGCAAATATATAAAACTTGGTCACTCTTAAATTGTTTCACACGTGTTTTGATTTCAGCGACGAGTGTACGTTAGCAAAATCATTTCGGCAAGCATTGAAATACCGAAATATCATGCCAGTTTTCTTAGATACATACCTTTTAGAGTATTTTCGTTGTTATTTAACTTACAAAACTTAGAAACAGAGGAAATACTCTACAAGAAAGATCAGTTTGTCTAACCAGCTGATTGAATTTTTGTCGAGCGAACAATTGCGTATTATTAGGAAATAATACAATAAAAAATAATTAAAAAAAAAAAAAAAACAAAAACAATTTGTCGTGCAATGTCCGTCTACAGTAGCAAAACAACAAATACGTCCATACTAAAGCCCTTCTCCAGTGCGGATCGTGAGCGCGTCAAGGCAGCGGCCCTCAACAAGGTGCGCTTCATTACGCCTAAGGAGAAGGGCATCGTTGAATCGGTGCGTGTGGCATTAGAGGAAAAGAAATTTAATTTGATTCATGAGTTTACCTACTTTCTTCGGGAAGCTGATCTCAGTGTAAGTAAAATAAAAATTATTGCATTATTCTGTTTACTTACGCTTCTTCCACTAATAGGATGAGGAAGTCGTGCAGATTATGAAAGATGCACGGAAAATAGTGCACAGCTTGTCACCGGACTTTGCCAATCTTGTTGAGGCTCTACTATCTGTCAACTGGAAGAAATATGGTCCGGCTGCCATTCAAGCTTACACCGAATTCAGTATCGATGTTATGATTGCCCACAATTCGTATATAAATATTGGCATAGCCAAGTTAATTTTAAATTGGATACCCAATGATCAGGAAGCTGCTGAGTGGGTAGATGGTTGTCCATCGGAACGTGTGAAGGCTGAACTGGAAACTGTGCACAATTTGCTCAATCGTATCCTAACCGCTGTGCCTATGGCTTTTGATGTGGTCGTCGATATGGTTGCCTCAAAATTTCCTTACTTTAAAAAGCCAGCTCATGTCACGGCTGGCTATTTGCATAATGTGCTGTGGCTAATGGATTACAAGCCAGTGTTCGAGGAGCTATTGCTGCAGCTGGTACTGCAAAAGTAAGCAATTTGTGATAATTTACTTGAAAAGCATTTGAGTAATTTCTATTCCTTGCAGGCTCCTCATACTGGACGTAAATGCGCCGCGGGATGAAATCGAAGCGCTCAAAGAGGAAACGGATGACGAAGATGATAAGATGGAAAATGAGGCCATATTTGAAATGGACGATGTAAGCGCTCCGCCTAAGCCGCCACAACCATTAGAGCATCCCATAGGGCAAATAATAGACATATGCCTAATGAAGCTTTTCAAGTTCCTGGACGATAAATGCCGTCCTCCACCTGGTTGCTCCGATGAAGAGCGTATTGCCAAAACACGATTCTTCAAGACGCTTGTCCATATATTCGATGAAGTGCTGTTGCCCAGCCACAATACTCATCACGTTCAGTTTGTCATCTTTCACGCATGCAGCATTCGTCCAGCCTATGCAGAGATCTTTCTAACATCCCTATGGCAAAAGGTGCAGAATCCAAATATATCCTCAATCATACGCCATGCAGCTGTTAGCTATATTGCTAGCTTTTTGGCTCGTGCCAAATTTGTGCCACTGAGGTAAGTACATTGTTGCCTCCTGTTTATGAGTATATACTAATTGCCATTGATTACAGCACCATCACCTACTATCTTAAGGAGCTGAGTAACTGGGCCAACACCTACATCAATGACTCGGATGAATTTAGCAGCAAAAACTGCTCACTCAAAGCTAACATGGTTTTCTTTTCCGTATGCCAGGCCATGTTTTATTTAATCGCTTTTCGTGCGCGCGATTTGACTATTAATCATAAAAGTAAGTAACTTTATATATTTAAATGGCTGTCAATATTAATTCCTACTTTTTGTTTTAGATTTGAATTTGCTGAATACACTGCAGTTGTCCCGGTTGGCCATGTGCCACTTTAATCCACTGCGCTACTGTCTGCCGCCAGTGGCTACAGCATTTGCGGGTGTCACACGCACTCACCAATTGGCCTATTGTCACACGGTGCTGGAGCGCAATGCACGTCGTAAACTGGCTACCATCTATGGTCATGAGAAGCTGATGCCAGAGGAAACACTTGAAACTTTCTTTCCCTTTGATCCATACATTCTTCCACTGTAAGTTGCCCAAACCATTCGATCATATGGATTCGATTATTATTCTTATTCATTTTACAGATCCAATAAATACATAGAACCAAGTTATCTAGTCTATAGAGTACAAGAGCTGGAAGAGCCGGCGGAGACTATTCCAATTGAGACTGTGCGTCGCAAACGTGGCGACTCCGAAATGATTGAGGACGATGACTTCATACTAGCGGACAAGCGGCAAAAGATCAGTGAACTGTCTAAGAGCCAACAGTTTGATAAACAGTTTTACTATGGTACTTCGCCTGGGTTTAACCAATAAGTTGTGGGGGACATAGTTGTAATATTAATTGGTATTTATGAAATAATGACTTTTATATATTATGAAACATGATTAGAGCATTAATGCATTGGACGATGACGATGCACTCTTGTGCCGTTGGGCTCGCATATGCTCCAGCTTGTGTCCCGATGTACGAAAAGCTTCACCGCATATTTCACATTTGAAGGGTCGTTCTCCGGTGTGCAAACGCAGATGCAGTTGCAGCGATGTCTTGGAGGCATAGCTCCTGCCACACACCTGACAATTAACGCTGCTCCTCTGTGGCTGGTGCGTCTTCAGATGTCTGGCCAATGTGGATTTCAGTGTAAACCGTCTCTGACACACCTGGCATATGTGCAACTTAAGCTTGGAATGAGTTAGCAAATGACGGGCCAAGTCGTTGGGCCGTGTGAAGTGCTTGCCACATTGCAGACAACTGTGTTTCAATTGCTTTGAGTCCATCAAACGACGTAAGTGGAGCAGCATGTGTGTACGGCAATTGAATTTGCGTTTGAATTGCTTTTCACAGTAGATGCACTTATAGCTGCGCTGCGATAGTACCGGCTGCGGCAAAAGTTCCTTGAGTTTTCCTCTGAGCGGATCTGTTTCCAGTTTAGTATGTGCCACACAGGCCGATTTCGTTGGGAAGGTGCGATTACAGTGCGAACAGCTATAGAGCCTATCGGGATGTTCCTCAGCCAAATGGCTCTGCAGTTGACGCTTGGCGCTATAGCTGGAGCTACACTCACTGCATTTATGCTTTTTCACAGCCGCATGCAGCCGTTTGTGATGCTCGTTGAGCTTACTTCGCGTGGCAAATCGCTTAAAGCACTGATTGCATGGATAGGGCGTCTCTTTGGTGTGTGAGCGACGATGCCTGGCGAGCGCACAATTAGAGACGTGTGTGAATTTCTAAATTCAAATCTTACCTTATGAGATCGTAGCTCTTGCTAAATTCTTTAGCGCAATATTCACAGACATAGAAGCATCTATTGGGGTGCTGCCGCATTATGCGCTGTGTGATGAGAATATTGACTTCACCAGCAGGATTGAGCTTGTCTCTCAGTTCTACTACATCACAAGATGCTTGCTCTTCTAGCGTACTTTCGTCTGCAGTAGCTAACGAAAATGATCCTGCAATGTTTTGGCTAACAATTTCATTATCTGTAGCCGTCTCGCTGCTGCCTTGTAGCAGCTTTAGAGCAGCCAGCGCATGCTGGGCAACGTCGGAGTCGTCGCATTCCTTGGCCACATCGTGTTTGCTGCGTATGTGACGTTGCAGTGAGCTTTTTTGAGAGAAACGACTGCTGCAGCTTTCGCACTGCAATAAATGGATCCGTATATGAGAATGCAAACAAATACTAAACCACGCGAGGTTCTCCAGCACTTGACAACTTACTGGAAACGCCTTTTCAGTACTGTGTACGGCCAGATGACGGCGAAGTAAAGCAGGCTTTGAAAAGCACTTTCCGCATACAGAACAGGTGTTCAAACTTTTCAATTTTGCTACATTTTTCATTTTTATCTGTCCAAATTTTTCTTTTTTCTTCCGATTTGCGAAATAAGAACCGACTCGATTACTGGAAAGAAGAAGCATGTTGAGCACAGCTGTTTTTGACTTTTTCAATAACAACCCGTTATTCCAACATTTGTATTCACCCCACATTGTACGAAAAACAAAATACAGTTAACTGATTGTTTACGGCAATCATATAGAAAATCAATTCTATTTAAAACTTAGTTTAGAATTAACCAATCTACACAGTTACAAATCGTAAACAAACACATCTCTCTTCTTGGACTCCGCTTAGGCGACGAATTCGTATGGAATTGGCGCCAAGGCAATGGGTTCTTCCAATTTCTTAACGAAATGCGCCTTCTTTGGCTGCTCTGGCTGACGCTTGAGGTTCACCCATTTGCCGTCCTTCTTGGCAGCCTTGAGCAGACGCTCGTTCTCCTTGACGCGACGCAGGAAATCCTCACGGCACTTGGAGTGATGGACGTGCTCAATGCGCACATTGATGCGCTTGGCTAGAACCTTGCCGCGCACACGTTTGTTTACAATGACACCAACGGCGTGTTGCGTGACATTGAAGATGCGGCCAGTCTTGCCGTGGTAGGCCTTGTAGGGCATACCCTTCTGAACGGCACCGTGTCCCTTGATGTCAACGATGTCGCCGTTCTTGAAGACGCGCATGTATGTGGACAGGGGAATGACACCATGCTTGCGGAAGGGGCGAGAGAACATGTCTCTGGTGCCGCGACGGTAACCCTTTGAGTTGGTCATTTTGTTGGTTGCGGTTCCCTGCAATAAACAAACACTTTTAGCAACATTTCACAGAATGTACATGTGCACGGCACACGCGAGCACATTTTAACGCGCGTTTCGACTGCATTTTATTGAATTTGAATGCAATTTGTACAAAATATTCGCTAACCTTTTACGTATCGACGTCCACGCGGTCGTGAAGTTGGGGAAAGAAAGAAAGATGGCTACCCGTTTGGCGTTGCCACACTCATTCTGATTTGACGTTTTCGCAGGGCTGTGAATGCTTAATAATAAGTTGTGTAACCCTGGACAGAGCTGGTTTTCGATATATTTTGGAATTTTCAAATTCATATATAAATCGTGTTTCTCGTGCTGTCACGAGTCGAATTTGAATTGAATTAAGCGCCCATTAAGTATTTCAATTTATTAAGTTAAAAAAGTTTTACAAATTCAACAGAAAACTAATTAATATTACATGTTTGCTTAAGTTTGAGCACTTTGGTACACACACACATAATAGTAAATGTCATTTTAATATCTCGTTATATATAATTTATATTTTAACTATCATATATATATAAATGTGTTATATATGCATATATATATGTTTATATAACTTGTCCGTTTGTGTTCACTAGTATTAATTCTTCACAAAAATTCTAAGAATGTGGCGTCACTTTGTTTTGTAATTATTACATGATTGGAATATCAAAGCACAAACTATTAGTAATTTATCTGCGGGCATTTTGTCAAATATATAGTAGGATATATATATGTAAGTATATATAATATGTATATTTAGATTATGCTTATGCTTATGCATGTGGTACGTATATATAATAAATATTGTAAATAATTTCATAAATATATATGTATCCCATATAATCATGTGCATACCATTATATGTATATATTATATATATAAACAGTACATACATTTGGACTTCCACGCAGCGATGTAAACATAAATTTTAACATTAAGTGTTGCCATTATATTAAATAATAATTAGTTTAATAGGTTATACTTGTTTCGTTTCGTTTGGTTGGTTGGTTGATTGGTTGTTTTGCTTTTGTCATCCATTTTCTTTATATAGGTGCTTTTCAGTTATATTATATTATACATATGATTATGTATATATGTATTTCATTATGTATATATGTATTTGTGTGTATATTATTGGCTGTTGTTTTTTTTTCGGATTTCACAAATCCCACTACAAAGCAGTCTCTCAAACAAACCCACAGCTTTCTCAGTGCAGTGGTTATGATCCACGTTCCATCTTCCATTCGATGTCCAATTTCCGTTGCCATTATGTTAAGGTCTAAGCGGCATCCTTTTTGTTGTGTCCGTTTTCTAGTGGCCTCTTTGTTACCGCACTAGCACAGTTAAAGTTGTTGTCGTCCATGGGCAGTGTCGGCTGGTTCTGTTGCAGCTTCTGCTCCAGACGCGTTTTGTATGTGTACAATGACTGCAGCGGCACATGCAGCAGTTCCACAATCTCCGTGAAATTTATTTCTACAAGAAATATGGATTAATCCCGAGGAGACTCGTGAGATTCTACCAAAAGAATTACATACCATTCTCGGCCGTTATATAGCCATGACGTATTAAGAAATCAATGACTACAGGTGCCGATGTTGTCTTAAAATCCTGCGTGAATACGCGCTCCACACACTCGTTGGCCGGCAGCAACTCGAATGCCTGCACCTCGCCATCGGCATTCTGTGGCACAAAGTCCACTGGCAGCTCCAAATCAAACACATATTCTGTGTTGGGGAACAGACCCTGATCGCTCTCAAAAAAGAACGAGACACAGCCGGCTGAAACCAGATTCTTGACGAGATCACTTGGAATGGATGCCTCTTCGGCGGCCTCCTTAATGGCCGTCTCCATAATGCCATAGCCAACGGATAGGCCACCGCCCACCATATTGTCCCATTTGCCAGGCCAGGTTTCTTTGGTGTTGGAGCGCTGCTGCAGCCAAATGCACAAGCCGTGCTTTGGATGCTTCACATAGCCATTGATGTCTACACCGTATTTGCGCACGCCAAATAGCGGCGTCGCCGCACGCTCCATTTTCAGCAGTGCCTTGTGTTCGAACTTCACCTCAAAACATTCATCCCGCCAGCCTTGCAAGGCCGAGAACGAACCATCGCTGCGCAGATTACGTAATACTTTCTCCAGGTGCACGGTACGCTCGTTATAGTCCCGGAACGCCGGATTCAGCTCCACCAGACCCTACCAAATGTAATATAATATATATTAGGTAGGTATGCATATCCACTTGGGATTGAACTGTGGCTATTTTTGGTTAATATTCACCTGCTTGGTATATTGACAGTCACGTATGCTGAACACTTCAGGAAACTTGAGCAGCTGCTTGTAGACATCCGCTTTAATGAGACCGACTTGCTGTCCCTCAACCAGAAATGGACGTATGTCACCCTTATGAAAACCTGAGACACAATTAACGTTAATTAGTCAAAGAAGAAATTACAATTGGTATGACCCTGAAGTAGATGGCGGCCTAATTGTATTGTGGCCAATAAACTACTACCTGAGATTCAATTTATAATTTAATTTAAAATATAAGATGCAAAAGTATGTTTATCTATATGATGGCAAATTATCTTCAAGATACGAATGTCGTGTAGGACAATGAAATATCTATTTGAAGGAAAATTATCTGGAAATATATTAAAATATCCTTTAGACACTAAGGAAATAAAAGGTCGAAAGGAATCTGTAGATGCTTTAAGAATCTGGAAGATGGAAAAGTATATGTAAGATATATATGTATGATAATCAAGTATTTATACAAAATATATTCATTTGTATGATAAAGAAGAACATAGTGAGAGTGGAATAAACCTCATATGTTTTACGCTAGATCTGATTCACATAAAAAAGATTATTGATTAATTTATTAATAAATATTTGCAAAATTATTTATAAAATAATCGTAGTAGAAATACTATATTAAGAGGAAACAAATTCAATTCTAAATAATTATTTATAGTTAAAAGTACTATATAAACAGAAGCAAAAAGAGATAGATTCAAAATGACACCTAGACAGTACGTAGACAAATAAATATATTCATTTAGACGCTAGGCATGAATTTGAAACATGCTTATCACCGAAACATATGTTTATTGCTGCATAATTATGAGATTAGATTCAAATCTCAATCGGCCTTTCCGTTTGAAATTCGTTCAAAGTTTCATTAACAGGAAAATCATTTTGCCAGTGTTAAATTTTAAATTTCAGCCTGAGCTCTGTTGGAAGCAAACAGCACGCGCTGTTTGATTAGATAAGTCGAAAGACTTAAAAGCTAATAGAAATAATGTGCAACTAATTAGCCGTAAGTACTTTTTGTATAATCCGAAAAAAAAAAAAACCGAGCTAATATCCATTAAATAAATATAGGGTGTCTTCTAAATTATAAATATATGTACATTTATAAAGATTTATGAAATAGTTTATAGAAGATATTATAGTTTACTGGTTGGTAAAAACCATTGAAGACTATGGCTTGCTTTATGGATGTGAACTAAATTTGATTTTTTCGATTTCTATATATTCGGTAGAGTATCTCTATATGCAGCACAAACAATGCATTGCAAACAAATCTGAACAGCTGGCATTTTTATAGATCGAATATATGTATATATAGATGTATATCTGTCTTCTTATCAGCTTTGGAGTCGTATCGTTCTACATATATGAGCAATCTATACAAGTTGAAAATGTATTTTTGATTAGCAACTGTTTTAATTGCCTGCATTTCGTTTTTATCATTTTGATTGTCACTTACTTTTCTTTTTTATTTTATTTTTTTTATTTCTTTAGTTAAAGTTAAACTGCTCGTAAATAATAAACACACTTTATTAATCAAATCCAATATTGGCAATAATTATTTGCTTTTTATCAAATTTGTATTAAGTCAGAAATGATAATGAAATCAATATACTAGTTTGTGCCGGTCGGCGAGATCGTCGCTGTATTATACATTGCTAAGCTCAATTATTGCGTCACTAGACCTGCGAATGTGATATGTATGTGAATACATGGAAAGACAACAAAAGAGCGAACAAAACATAAACAATGAATTACCATTTACTTTTCGCTTTAAATTCTACAGATAAACAACTTGAAATACGAAAAACTAGTTAAAGCAAAACATAAACAATGAAGATAATTCTGAAATCAATGTTGTGATACCCTGTAACGTGTGGAAATGTGAAGATAATCAGAATTAAATATAATGCTAATTAGATTAATAAGTTAAACCAATTACGTAACGCAGATTACGAATGACATAAGAAAGCCTAATAAGAACACACGTACACATATATAATTACATTTAGTACATTTCAATTGGTGTGCTAAGTAATTAGACATTCAATTTACTGTAACCCTTATGCCCACTTAAGATAGAGTATGCAAAAAATATAAATAAATTGAAATAAAAAAACGGCAGCACTTGAAATTCAAATTCATTTCGAGATTCATAGCAAAACAAGTTGAAATAGTTGAAAGCAAAACAAAATAGCATGCCGAATAGCAGAAAGCGCGCATGCCGCTTATCAGCGAAGATAGAGAGCTAAAGAGTGGTAAATAGAGAAGAATACATAGAGAAGAATCGAGCGAGAGTGAATGAGTGAGAAGGACAGAGGAAAAGAGAACTGTTCTATCCCAATTAAGTGAACATATGTATGTACATATGTATGCCTGTGTATGTCACATTTTTTTGCACTTAATCAAGCCATAAACATCTATCTCTAAATATATGTATATATCTGATTTTTATAGCAAGTAGTTCGATGTGTGTGAGATGCTTCAGCTGTTGTAGCATGTTTTGTTGTTTTTGTTGTTGTTGTTGTTGTTGTCGCTGAAAATGCTAAAAGTTGCCCCTCAAGGTGATACGATAAAAATCTGGTTACAAGACCAAATCAGTGGCAAATAATTTGTAAAATTGTTGCGATCCAAACAAACACACACACAAACCTACATTTATACATAATTATTAATATATTCTTATATTTATAATTATATAAAAATATATTAGTGACTAAATTAGAGAATGTACATATTTTATATATGTATTATTAAAAGCTTGCTTGATAAAAATGATCTTGCATAAGAGCCACTTGTTTATTTAGCATTTTGTTTAATTGCAATTAATGTGTAAGGAATGTATACATTGAAATTCGATAGGGCACAGCTGTTGTTGTGTTTATTACTGCGAAAACCTGGACGAACAGTAGTAGTAGCAGCAGCAGCAGAAGCGTGGTGGTAAACAACCAAAAAATTTAGTGCTATCATCGAATTACAAGCGTCAGCGCAACAGGTGAACTTATCGAATGGAAGTGAGCAGATCGATAACACTCATTAAAATAAATGCAGCACTTAGATAGAAGGACAAGATTTTTGAGCAATGGCTAGTCATAAAAATAGCCAAATAGTCAAAAGGAAATTAATTTCAATGTCAATCCGATGCTTATTGGATGCTGTGAAACGAAATGGCAATGAGACACTTGCTGGCGACGTCAACAGCAGCAGCACCAACAGCAGCTGCACACAAACGTTTACAAACACATACAAATATATACACACGGACACACACTAGCAAACACAAGTAAACAAACTAATCGATAATTTGCACTCTTTTGCTCTCGCTCTTACTGCAATTGCAGTCAACGGTATATGCTGCGCCCATTGTATTGGCGCCCAAGCCGCCCACAATGTGAACTAGTGTGTTTAGTGTGTGTGTATATGCATATACAGGGTCAGTGGCGGACAAACCCATTTTCATGGCCGAAAGGCGTACGATAGCGTAAAGCCAAACCCAAAAACAACAACAAAGACCATAAAGACGCTGATGAATTTAGCCATCTTACTTACCTGTCAAGTAGAAGTTATTAAACTTTTGCGCTAGTACCAGCAGACGCGACAGTTTCCCCTCGGTGGACGACATTGATGACGGCCCAAATAGAGTACAGGCTCGGCAAGCCAAAGTAAATACAAATACACTTCAAATGCCGGCTACCTTTGCTCCCACTCCTCTACTTCTTCAACTCCCACACCAATAACAACAGCACCAACGACAACACTCGGAAACGACGCGCTTTATATGCTTTGGGGCTGTTTTCGTTGTAATTCTATGTCCTTGGTAATAACTCGCTTTGTTTTATGAGCGCACCAACTTATTATTAATTTTCTCTATTTCAATTAGGGATAATGGGACAACCAACTACATAAAGCAAACCATCAAAACACAACCGCACGCAACGAAAACCACAGCCGTAGTGCTGCAAAATACGCGCTCAGCTCGATAACGATATAGTCTATTCGTGAGTGTTGCAAAGCTGAGAGTACCAGCTGATTGTTAAACAGCTGCTTGATTGGCTTGTGTACTCGCCTTGACAAAATGAATAGAAATATCGAAGTGTTGTGAAACAAATTCTCGTAAAGTGTTAAACAACACACGTGCGATACAAATGTCACGCTGACAAGAGTACAAAAGTTAGAAAAAAATAGAAACATAAGCAGAGCACGGGAAACGCATTTGTTTCCCATTTGTGTTGTAAGCTTCAATAAATTGACATCTGATTGATCGTAAATTAGTAACTAACCTTGGCAAGGCAAGCGATAAAATTCCAAAATGAGTGACGACTACTTAAGGAAACCGTTTTCATTATCTCCCTCACCAGCCGGTAAGCAACCGCCGCACCTCGAACGGCCGCGCACCCATTACGCAATTAGACAAACGATTACATCCACGGATTTTATGAATGAAAATCAATGCTTCAATTTGTTTTTATTTGCACATTTGCAGTTGACGATACACAGACATCGGCAACAACCTACACACCGGCAGCGAGCACATTTAGTAGTGCTCCCGTCTCGCCGTACCTCAACTATGATTCACGATTCCTGCAGCAGGCGCAGCCCGAATTTATATTTCCTGAGGGCGCCAACAAGCAGCGTGGACGCTTTGAGTTGGCCTTTTCACAAATTGGCACATCTGTGATGATTGGCGGTGGCATTGGCGGTTTGGCGGGGATCTACAATGGCATTAAAGTTACTAATGCGCTCAATCAGACGGGGAAGCTGCGTCGTACCCAGTAAGTGATTAACCAGCGGCCAGATTATCTCGTATATTGAGTGTGAATGCACTCTCGTGTTCCATATATATATATGCTAATGTTTGTTTTATTTGTAGATTAATCAATCACGTCATGAAACAGGGTTCCGGTACAGCGAATACATTAGGAACGTTGGCTGTGCTGTACTCGGCGTGTGGTGTGTTGCTGCAGTATGTTCGTGATCAGGATGATAATGTAAACACCATTATAGCCGGTTCTGCCACAGGCCTGCTCTACAAATCGACAGGTGAATTTGGATAACTCATATTTATTCAATATATATTTATATAGATTTATTTATATTTCAGCTGGCCTGAGAAAATGTGCTCTGGGTGGAGCTATTGGTTTGGGCATATCGTCGCTCTATTGCTTATACCTGTTGGCGCAAGAGAGCAACAACACAAACTCAAGTCCTAAATTCCTGTAGGTGAGACGGCCGCGTAGTCCTTAATCGTAAACAGCTGCTATAGCCACCAACCAAATAGTGGCTTGTGGCAGACATATGTACACAGTTTGTGTAGAGATCGCTTCGCAGCGCTTAACCGTCAAATATATAGTTTTGTTTTATATTATAAAAAATGCATATATACATATATATATATATATTTAGATTTATCTGGACCGAATATATAAGAATTTCCTTTTTAGTTTCATTCAAATGTTAAAATCGACGTTTGGCACACCAAAATTCTTGTTGCGGATATAACCAAAAAAATCATGTAAATCAATTCGAGGAAATAAAGTGGTATGCTTTAAATGCAATTTGCCATCAAATGAAAAGCTTTATTGAAAATAAATTCGCCAAGACACTGTACTTCTACTACTACTACATAATATTATACACAATCCATTAATAATCAAGTGCGTCAGAGTCGTCATTGGTTAAAGCTAAAACCTTTATGTTTTTCCGTTCGTCCACATCATTGTTAGCGGGCGCCTCGCAGCTGGTGTCCTCCGTGGAGCAGGTGTGGCAATGACAATTTACGGCCTCCATATAATTGTATTTGCGTATACTCTCATCCGCCTCGGGATGACAATTTTTCAGCGTGGCCACCGTAGGTTGACGTTGCGCATGCACACAGACCGGATGAAAGGAGCGCTTGTAGGGGAATTTCCAATCGGATATCTCACTGGAATCGCAACGACCCCAACAGCTCCAGACGCTCACGAAATCCCAGCACTCGCGCCCTTGCAAATCCGACTGTGTTACCCGGTATGTATACAAGCGTCGATGGCAACCAAGTGGCGCAATTGTGGGCCCAGTGTAAACTGGCTGTAGATCAACCAATTGGGCACTGGCAACACGAAGCAAAGGCGAGGCCAAAAAAACCAACGGCAGCCTGCATAGAACAGTTAGCAAACTTTCAAAATTCAAATGAATGCAATTTTCTTGTGACTTACAACACTACAAGCATATCGATGCTTCTTCTTTCTCTAGTTGGAGTTGCCGTTATATTCTTGCTGCTCGCGTCGCAGTTGGCTGCGTTCTGTTCCAGGTTCTCAGCATCCATGTGTATTTATAGTCAACTTGTGGCTGCTGCTGCCTCTGCTGCTGTTGCTGCGTCGCGGCGACTGCGCATCGCTCACTCCTTCGCTTTAAATTCTTGACCTAAAAATAAACTTGATAATTGCTAAAGAGTTTTGCATATGAAATGAAATTGAAACATTTGCCATTGACAATTTGAATTCCAAATTTAAGGATATATGTGTATGTGATTAGAGAAACATCATTTAGTACTATTAATATTCTGCATTTTATTGTGTATGATGCAAAGAATTTTGTAATACCATGAGAAATTTAGATAACGGAATTTTCGTGATGAGATGACCGAAAAGTTATTATTCTGGCAACAAAACATTTTTTTCGCGCCTCTTGTTATGCAATAATTTTTAGTTGAGTTGCCAAGAATTGTGTGAACTATATCGAAAGGTTAATTAAAAAACGGTTTCTATGGACGTGGGCCACGCTGCGAATTTATGCACCAGAATACCTTTACCCACGCTAACGCATCCTCTAGTGTGTACGTACGCCTCCAAAAACATATTCGTTGGGCAAAATCCGCCGGTGGTTAATTATCGTTATCTCTTAGGGGTCACAGCCGGTTTAAGGTTCAGGTTGAACAGGGGACGGGGGGAGGGCCCCCGTTCAGCATGTAGTTGGTTTAACGCTGGCCATTATGGCGCGAACGACGCCTACGACCGACGACGTATCTCATGATGCGAGCCATAGCGCTGATTACGCAGCTGCACCCGAAAGCGCCGATTATTGTCGGGACCTCGATCCTCAGCCTGGCGATTGAGGTTGGCGGCGGGCAAGTTGGCTGCATCGATAGCAGCAGCTGCGGCTGCAGGCGGCATGGCAGGCGCTGGCAGCGGTAAGGCCACCTGCTGCGGCAACTGCAGCTCCTCACCATCGACATCCTCATTGGGACTCTCCTCATCTAAATCATCCAATGCCGGATCATTGTCCACCATCGACTGCGAACGATTCGTGTTGCCAACATCTTCGCGTGCCATTGCCGTGGCCATCAAACGCTGACGCCGCTCCTCCATCAGACGATCGCGCTCCTTGTGTATGTAGTCTCGCTTGTTGGGTAATCCGGCCACATTATTGGCCGATAGCGCCGAGCGTACAATATTCATATCCGTCGCCTCCATCCATTCGTCCGTTTCGGCCACATAGCATTCCGTGTGGGATATGGTGGAGACGCCATTGAAGCCCCCAATGGCAAAGATCA
Organism: Drosophila buzzatii; assembly: GCA_035045845.1. NCBI lineage: Eukaryota > Metazoa > Arthropoda > Insecta > Diptera > Drosophilidae > Drosophila > Drosophila buzzatii. Next base: position 4,584,607 of record JAWNOS010000044.1, on the reverse strand, counting down.
TGTCGTCGATAATCTCCAAACCAAAATTGCTGCGCGAGTGGTTCATTTGGCGTATGAAATGCCACGATTGCGATTCTGGATCAAATCGTTCACCAGTGGACAGCCTGGATGTGCCATTGAAACCGCCAATGACATAGAGCTGATCTCTGAACGCTACACAGCTGACGCCGGAGCGACGATGATTCATATTTGGTATGCGTGTCCAGACATTCGTTAGAGGATCATAATATTCTGCACTATCCAGGCACTCTTGGCCGTTGAACCCACCCGTTGCATAGATGCGTCCATGTAGCGTGCAAGCGCTGGCATCGGACCTTTGCATGTTCATGGGCGGAATGATTGACCATTGATTAGTCTTTGGATTGTAACGCTCGACAGTATTGAGGCGATTGTGTCCATCGTAACCACCAATGGCATAGATCATGCCATTTAGTTCCGCAACGCTGACATAGCAGCGACGGCAGTGCATGGGCGCAATCTCGTTCCACTTCTTCTTGACTGCATCGAAGACGCGGCAGGTGTTGAAGTATTCGACGCCATCGTAACCACCTATGGAATAAATTTTGAAGCCGAGCACAGCAGTGCCGTGGTAGGCGCGCGGTCCAGCTGGATCCTCGGCATTGATATTAACCCAACGGTCGGCACGTGTATCATAGGTCTCGATGCAGCCCTTCGATGTGCCACCACTCCAGCCGCCAATCGCAAAAATGACCTCGTGCGGTAGTCGGGGCATCGCCAGCGGTGGTGTCGTTAGCTTGGGTTGAAAGGGCAAATCAAATGGCACGTATAAGTTGCTGCTGCAGGAGCAGAGGGGGTGTTAGCATTACCTCTTCGGCTTGTGGGTTAAGAAAGTCCAGATCATACATGAATTTAAAGGTATCGACAATCAGCGGCTTGGCAGCCTCGCATTGAATGACATAGGGATGCTCCTTGACCTCCTCCATGAAGCACTGAGGATTTCACATTCTCTTAATACTCATATTTATTAATTTAAAGGGTTGAATTTGTTTACCTTGGGGGTCATCAGACCAAGGCGCACGCCAGTCATCAGATGCGCCACATGCTGTTTACGGTTTTCTGGATCGCGGTCAATCCATTTGACACACAGCTTCCAAACGTAATCCTCTTCACGTGTATTCAGCTCGTCATCACTAATAATGCTGTAAAAGTCCTTAATGTTCAAGTCTAGTATGTCTGTATTCCGGGCGGCCACGTCTGTGAAGTACCTAAGCGTATAATTGCGCGCCTTCTGGTACAAGTCCTCGAGAAAGCGGAAACTGTGAAATGCACAATGCAGACAGCAATATGCCAATCAATTAAAAAAGCATTAATATTTATCATTTCTCCTTGCAATTAGATGAGATTACGAATAAAATCGAAAGTTGATAGCGTAGGTGGAAAATAGTTGACGTATGTAAAATGAAAGTTGATTAGCTCAAGGAAATTCATACGAACCGCGCAAATCCCATTATACTGACACAGTTCTCCGGGCTTAGTGTGCGGCTAAGATACTCCTTGCACTGTTTGACCAGCCCCACCATACCCACATAGTCCGCACAAATGAGCAGCTCGTGCACGTTATCGTCGCTGACGTGGGTCTTGCGCAGGTAGGCGTATTGTATCACACAGTTCATAATGGACGCACTGATTCCTGGTATATGCACTACACGGCTCTCGTCATTCCCCGCACCGGAGCGGCTGTTAAAGCCCGTAAACTGTGCGCTGCCGGAAAACAGATAATTGGAAGCAGCCACAAAATAAAATAAAAGAATCGTTAATATATTGCAATTATGAATTGATGAAGTCATGGAAGGCAATTTAATTACTTACTTCCACTGAAATTCAAATCGGCTGCATAAAATTTTATATGTATGTATCTTCTTTTATTGTAAATGTATACTCACATATGTATGTATGCTTATGCACTTTCTTGTATTAGCGTATACATGTGTGTGGTGGATATGATGACTCGCAATGGCATTCAAGTTACAAATTGTGCATGTTAATGCGAGAGGCATACGATTGTAGTGAGGTGGAAATTGCAAGTCCACCATGATCTGTTACAGTTGGATGTGTGTTGACGACATTAACTTTGCAACAAAATTACATTTTTGTCTGCATTGATCTTATTAAATGGCAAATCGAGAGCAATCAAAGAATTTATTTTTTCAGTTGGCTAATTATTGCAATATTTCATTTCAACTTTATTTTCTTACATGAACTAAAAGCCATTTGCGTATGAGTATCAATGGCGACATTTTTTCGTGTGTCTGTTTGTATGTGTGTAGCTAACATAGCGAGTTGAGTAAACAAGAATGAAAGTGTGACAGGTATCGTAAATGTCTGTATGTGTGTAGCTAACATAGCGAGGAGCAAACTAGAATGAAAGTGTGACAGGTATCGTAAATTATTAAGTAAGGCTATGAAATATCAAAGTTAAAGCGAGATGCACTGAAGTACATTGCGATGGATGTGTGTACGGGCGTAATTCCACTTCTACTCTGATTGTGTCGAAAATATTATTAATTTCAACTTCAATGTTGCACATGCGGTCAAAAATGTCTGCTTGTGCATATCAATGGCGATTATGCTTTAAGAATGTACATACATACATATGTAGGTATGTAATCTTCTGTGTACATACATACATATGTATGTATGCATGCAGAAATCCCAGTTAGTTAAGTAAATTAGTGTCGTGTGCAGTGTGGTTGATGCTTCATTATGCCATCAAATGGCAGTTAAAGCGAGATGCGCAATTACACCATGGGCATTTCGATATGTGTAAAGCGTTCGACTATTAATGTCTTTCTCTTATGCCTTTTGGCAATTCGAGAATATTTAAATATTAATTTTTATGGACAGATTATAATAATGTCTAAATAGACAGATAAATCCAGAAATAGCTTAGCTTCATTAACTCACCGAAAATATGAGCTGCAGGAACACATGATGGCACGGTGCACATTGAAGGACTGCTCACCCACCGAAATCTGCGCGTCACATAGAAGATTCGCTTCGCGCAGTTCGTTGAGCACGTTGAGAGCATGATCGCTGACAATTGGTGACAGGGATTTATTGGATAGCTTTTGTGCGGGATTATTTTCAAGTTCATCCCCTTGATAACTGCCATCCATATCCACGTCCACCATTTCGATTGGTGCCAGTTCCAGTTGGCCCTCATTCATGCCATGTAAATGATTACCGTTTTGCCGATTCATAGCGTAAGCGAGCCAGCGATTTTTTTTTCGGTTGGGTCTGAAATCCTGGTCCTTGTCTAGATTGGTAACATTCGAATTATTTTGAGGGGGGAAAAAAAAAACAGATTTTGAAACTGATTTACAATAATTGCATATGAGACGCGACTATAAACGAAAGAATGATATCCTACCAAGCGAAACGCGTTTTGTTGATATTTTGTATTTTTTGTGGGCTGTTTTTAGAGAGAGATCTCTCCGTATTTAACAATAGGAACAGAAATAATGTTCAATAATTAATCAACAACAACGAGACAGTTCTCGTAACGCACGAAATGGGACTACTAAGTGAAAACTAAAAACTGAACGCACTCTAAGCTGGTTTATTTCTCTGTGGCAAATCCTCTGGCTCTCGCCAAATAGCCTATAAACAATTCACTTACCCACGCTTTCTGTTTTCTACACTTTTTGGCTACGTAGCAGAGTACCACAAACCTGGTAAAGGCATAGGCTGAATTTGGAAATTTTGAGATTGCCTTGGCTTTCTAAACTAAACAAAACTTTTCTAGACATATGCCGCAAAGCCTAATATAATCATTTTTTATGTGTATTTAATTCCAAACAATTTTATTTGTAATGCATCAAGGTTGTATCGAAATTTGAATTTATAATTCCTCTCTCAAATATATATATTTTGAATTGCTGTTTCTTGGCTGTTATAGCTCTAAATTAATAAAGGTTTGCCTGAAGGCCTCTGTCGCTCTGGCTTAAAATTAAATTGTTATTTAGAATTAATTCTTAGTAACAATAAAATAAATAAATAAATAAATAAAGGTATTCAGTTGACTACAAATCCTTGGTTATGCCATACCATTGATAAGTCCCTTCCCATTATATGGAACCTAGTTGACTTAAATATCCTTGGACAGCCCATTCCATTGATATAGTCCTAGTGAGCCTACATGTCAATATCCTTGCGATATTCGCAATGGTCATCCCATTATATGGAACCTAGTTGAATTAAATATCCTTGGACAGCCCATTCCATTGATATAGTCCTAGTGAGCCTACATGTCAATATCCTTGCGATATTCGCAATGGTCAAAATGGTAAAAAAAAAAAATTACGTACTAATTTTAGACACATAAAAAAAACAACAGTGTAACAGCCCCACAGGGCGGCCGGTTGCCTTTAAATTTGTAATAGTAATTTCTTGATAATACCAGGTGAACAGCTATCAGCAGTAGGGTGAAAACTTCCCATTAACAGTACGTAGCAAAAGCATTATGTTTACATATTATCATATGAAATTCGCTGAACTACCAGGCAACCAGAACTCAGTAGTAGAGTGAAAAATATAAATTAACAGTGCGAGAATGTTAGTTAACATGTCACTGTTAATTAACAGTAATGTTAATCGACAGTCTGCTAAAAATATCATTGCATAACCTTAAGGGGCAGACGCTGTTGCCGTTGTTCACCTAATTTTGTATGCCAAATTGTCTGGAATACCAGGCGAACAGAAATCAGCAGAAAGGTGCAAATTTTAAATTAACAGTGCAAAAATGTTATTTAACAGAGTTACAACTGTTAATTAACATAGAAATGTTATTTTACAGTTTCTTAACATAAATTGATCATGTTAATATACAGACTATTTTATGTTAACAAACTGTTATTTAACATTTTTATGTTAATTAACAGTTTTATCACTGTTAATTAACAATTTCGCACTGTAATTTAAAATTTGCACCTTTCTGCTGATTTCTGTCCGCCTGGTATTTCATGCCATTTTCCATAAAAAAATAGGCAACCATGGCAGCGTTTGCCCCTTAAGGTATACAACGATATTTTAATAGGCATTTTCAGTTATAGGTTTCCAGGACTATATCAATGATATTATGAAACCAATGATATTTAGGTCAACTAGGTACCATCTGGTAAGAAGGGACGGGGTAATTAGCTGAAAAAAGGTATTCATATATATTATTTTTCTGTTTTTATTTTTCATATTTTGGATAGAATCATGATCATCTTTTAGGTTCTCCAAGACTATATTAATGGTATGGTATAACCAAGGATATGTGAGATCAACTGTGAACCGTCATGTTAAAGGTGCACTAAAAAGAGAATCATTCAATTCGTAGGAATTTTGATTTTTAGGTTTACTAGGACTATATAAATGGTATGGTATAACCAAAGATATATGAGGTCCAACTAGAAACCATTCCATGTTTTAAATTGTAAGTAATCTATATGAATAAATTATTAATACATTTTCGTTTTATTTTTTAACAACAGTCTATCTATTTATATACCCTTAATATATATCCCCAGCTCGTTTGAAAACTTCTGTAATAGAATTGTTTATATTTAGCATATAAATAATGTATATGATTTTTTTATAAATTTCTTTTTGGTATATATTAAGAATAAGAATATGCAAACATTCTTTTTATGCATGAATATTTTAGGCAAGTAATACCCACTCTCCTTGGCATTACCCCTCATTAAGTGCAGCCCATTGGTCAAGACGCTTCGTTAGCCGTTCGTCCTTGACGCATGCGTCGTCTTCGTCGTTGTCGTTGGCCGGCATAAAACGGAGCGTTAGCTGAAACTCGACCAACAGTTCGTATTGAGCTACGGCCGAGATGAAGTCGTTGGCGTTATTGGCTTTTGTTTTCTGGCTGCTCTGTTCCTGTTTCCTGGCAGCCGAAAGCAGTGTGACCATCGGCAAGGATGCATGGCTGCGTCCCGGCTGTCATAAAGTGGGCAATACGCGTAAGATATCCATACCAGACTGTGTTGAGTTCACCATTACAACGAACGCTTGTCGTGGCTTCTGCGAATCCTATGCGGTGCCATCGATACCATCTGTGCTGGCGGGCGTATTTCGACCACCCAAGCCCGTCGTATCCGTGGGTCAGTGCTGTAATATGATGAAATCTGAAGAGGTGAGTGCAGGAAACATGTATTGGTTAGGATATCAAAATTTATCAATTTATCTATATTCAGATACAACGTCGCGTGCTTTGCATCGAGGGCATACGCAATGTGACCTTCAAGAGCGCCGTCTCCTGCAGCTGTTATCACTGCAAAAAGGACTAGAGAAACAAGCTTAATATTAAAAAAAAAAAAAATTATATATATATATATTTAGATTTTATGCCTGAGCCACTGAATTTTCCCCTTTTATGTTCGATAGATACAAATAATAAAACAGAAATCCAGATAAGTCCTCAATAGTTCGTGCGATCTCTATCAGATTGTAGATGTAAAGAATTACAATTGCTCGAATCCAACATAAGGTGTCCCATGTCTGCCAAAGCCGATTCGATTGCCATACCAAAATTGGAGGCCGATATGTTTGGATTATGATTCCAGGCCGAAATCGTAAATGTAATATCGGTTTCACGCAAATTATAGCAACAGCCATAGCCATCCGAGTTAAGTGGTCCGTAGACCATAAATGCGTCATGCGGTGTCGTCAGCTGAGAGCTGAGAATGCGAAAATCTTTCGATTTCAAATAACCTTCCGATTGGAAGAACTCGGGCAACGCTCTGCCATGCTCATACGCCATCTGTTCCAAACCAAAGAAATGCCGATCTATGCCGCGTCCCTTTAGCGCCAACATCGCCTGCTGTCGATGGTAATCTACAGCGGCTCTTAGGGCAAGCACACGTTTCTCAATCGTCGTTTCTTCCGTAACCATGGCACGCACAAATTTCAGAGATTGATTACTGGTCGAGCGTATAATCTCACTCCGTCCGAATTTAAAGATACGCAAATGTGCCGTCTCCATCTGAGCGGGCAGCTCTCTGTGCAGCCTATAAAACGCCAGCTGCAATGCCATCTGCACAAAGCTATCGGGTTCCAATTGCTGAGCGCTCAACAGACTCTTCCCATAGCAATCGAATCGCTGTGCATGCAATTGCAGCCGATTGCTGAGCTCATTCACTGTCCGATTGGCAGTCGACAACCAGAAAGTCGCGCACTCATCCACCTCATCAAAGTAAAGCCACTCTAGGGGCTCATTGCTGTACGAATCCTTGGTAGTATGGCCATAGTTCGGATGGGAACTAAAAAGAGAAGCGAATCCAATATATATATATGATGCAAGATAATTTCAATTTCAATTTGGCGAACATACACTTGCTTTAGTATATAGTCCATAATACTCGCCGCCGGCTGAGGCTCGGCGGGTGTGTGCTCACAGCAGAGACCTGCCAAGCCGCTTGGATTGACAATCAGCTGGAGCGTCTTATCCATCCAGCGATTGGCACTGTTCACATGTGGGCCACCGCCATGCATTAGTTGAGCCGCCAGCATGGCACGCTCCTCGTCCGCCGGCACCTGGACAGCATCATCCAGAGAGACGGTAAAGAGAGATTGTTCAATGCATTGAATTGTCTCGGCATTCACTTCCTTGCGGCACAACATCTCGTGTCCCTCGGCCCAATGGTCGCGCTTATCGTGGGTGAGCAGACCAATCGCTGGACCCAGTAGCCTGCCAGACTTAATGACTTTCAATAGTTGTTTTCGAATATGAAGGACATTAAATATACGGTTATCCACGGCATCGAAAACGGGCAGCTTGTAGAACTAGAAGGAGAAGAGAAGGAATTGTTACTTCCAATATGTATTTGTAACTAAGTTATCCTCACGTTATTCTTGTGTATCACCACAATATAGTTCGATTGACATTGCTGCAGGAAATCGCAGGAGCGCTGCGGTATGCGCACCGTGCCAAAGACATTGTAAAACTGGCTGTTGTCCAGGTCGAAGCCCTCCATTTTGCACACGGGTAGCTGATTGTTCTCCACAATTTGATAGAATTCGCACATGGCGAAAATTGCTTTGGCCGTGAAATCCAAGTAGGCCAGGCTATTGCGAAAGTTTTGCTTGGGGAACGATATGCAGGCGCTGGAAAAGATCGTCAATGGAGCACGGTAGCGAAGATAGTTGACATCGGTCCAGCGATCGGTGAGCCAATTGGCATTCGATTGCCCAGCCTCTTGTAGCAGGGACTGCAGCTCATAGCCCTGATTTCGCAGGAAATCCACTGTTATATCCTCCTCATTTTCCATGACTCTGTCGTTGACCAGCGGCTGTAAACTCTCCAGGTAACGGGTGAGCGTCTCCTGCAGTGGCTGCACCGGATACTTGAGCAGACCTTTTGGTATTCGATTTACCCGTCGCCGCATCGGAAGTTGGTTAATCTGATGATCGTCCACTGGAATAAGCTTGCCCAGATGCTCCCGCGTGGAGTTAAGAGCGGGCATAGGTTGTGCCCCGGCTTCGGGAGCGAAGGTTACTCTCATTTCTGGAGCGGAATTGGAATAATACGTTGTTTGGGAGACATCTGATCGATTGCCGCTATGGTAGGTTTGCTGCACTGCTTTCACCGTATTGGGTGATATTTGTGTGATTTTCGGACATCTCTCTTCCTCAACCTTTTTCTGTTCAGCATTGGTTTCAATCTGCTTGAATTCAGCCTGTTCTGGTTTGCCCCATGCCCTTACATACTCCATGAATTTTGCCAATAGAGGCTTTTGGTTCGTTGATTTCGATCTGGTTGAATTACGTGAATACCTCGACTGATGATCCAAGAAGTTCAAAAACAATTAAACCGAACGACAACTATTTGATAACTGCATACTCACTTTGCCCAAGAAAGGTTCAGTAGTGATTAATGCACGCATTATAAAATTTAGAGGAGAATCGAAAGATTATAACAAATTTAGAAGCTAGACAATATGTCTAACGCTATTGTGATATGTATATAACAAGTACTAAACTTACTGAGTTATAAGTTCATATTTTTGTTGATCTGGCTGTCGGATTAAGAAAGAAATAACCAGCCGGTCAGTTAGTCAAACTTAGAATTTAATCAACATTATAAGACATAATTTTTTTTTTCAGGCACTACAACTTGGATTTCTTAGGTTCCTTATCGAGGACATCTTGCATTTCCAAGAAAGCCTTTGATATAGCTGCGGCGAACTTGTGGGGGTCCGTTTCGTTATTAGAGGTCCATGATGAGATGGCGAGAATAATATCACATTCACGGGGATTATAACAACAGGCATAGCCGTCGTCGGCAGATGGGCCGTAGCCCATGAATGCTTCATACACGCTGGCCACTTGTGAAGTGGAGACACGCCAGTGCATCGATTTCGTGTACCCTAATGATGAAAAGAACGCTGGCTCTGGCAATTTGTTTTCCACGGCCATCAACCTCAGACCGAGCAGATGACGATCTACGCCGCGACCCTGCAGCGCCAATCTCGTATATGCCTGATGACCACTGACTGCCGCACGCAACGCTTGTGCACGTTCCTCAATAGAGGTACTTCCTGATGTCATTGCCTTGCAAAAGGCGAGTGACTCATTTGAACAGGAGCGTATGGTCTCAGTGCGTCCATTGGCAAATATACGCAAATGCGCTGATTCGTATTGTGCAGCCGGCACATTGTGCAGCCTACAAACAAAATATTTCCATTAGTCATGTGTGTGAAATGTTCGTGTAAATTGTACATCGTACTTGTAGAAGGCCAATTGCAATGCCATCTGCACGAAGCTATCAGGGCCCAATTTCACAGTTTTAATGTAGCCCTTGCCATAGCCCTGGAATTTAATTACTTTCATTTGTAGATTCTTCACAAGTTTATCCAGATTCGTTGTGGAAAAATACAGCAATTGATCAATACATGGATTCGTCTCAGCGAACTTGAGCTTCTGTGGCTCATCGCACACATCACTGGAACCGCTGTCACCATAGCTCTTGTCGTCAGCCCTAGAAAATCAGAGAATACACTTCAGAAACACGAAAACAAGTTAGTATAACAAATTAATTAATACATTTTCTTCACCACGTAGTCCATCATCATGGCAATGGGCTGACCCTCAGCGGGCGAATGCTCGTAGGTGAAGCCAACGTTTCCATTGGGATTGACTACCAACTGTATGGTCTTGTCCATCCAACGATTTCCGCCATTCATTTTGCTACCATCTCCATGAACCAGTCCCTCGATCAAAACCGTCATTCGGTCAGCGGGATCGTATGGCACATGCTCATCCAGTGAAACCGTGAAGAGCGATGACTGTATGATTTTCATCGTCTCACAATTAAGAGGATTCTTACTTAGTTTCTCATAGGCATCTGCCCAATTGTCGCGGGAGTCTGTTGTAAAAATACCGAAAGGTGTACCATGTTTCGTTTCGGAGTCCATAATTGTGGTCAGTTGTTTGGCTAGCACAGGGGCAGACAATATCTTATCGTCCTTGTCATACACATTCAGCTTGAAGAACTATTGTTGTTGGATTGGAGACAATTATTATACAGCAAATCAGAGACTTAATGAACCTGAACCTACATGATTTTTGTAGATAACCACAATATGTTTGGTGCACGTATTATATGCAATCTCGTCCATGAGGCGTACTGGTATACGACAGGTGCCAAAGACTTTACCGAATTGACTGTTATCCAGCTCATTTTTGCCCATTTTGACGATTGGTATTTTGCCAGCGTCGACAATGCCTTTAAATTCACAAAGGCCAAATATAACTTTGGCCGTGTAGTTAATAAAGGCGTTTCTGCCCTTGAAGTTCTCCATGGGAAATGTCATGCCGGGGCTAACGTAAACCGTGACAGGATCGCGATATTGTAAATAGGCCCATTTTTGCCAACGATCTGCCAGCCAGTTACAATCGTCCTTTCCAGCCTGCTCGAGCAGCTGTTGTAGCTTATCGCCTTCTTTGTCCCTAAAATCATTTGTTATTTCCTGTTGTTTCTTGAATTCTTCGGGCGTGAGCAGGGGCTGAACGGTTGCCATGAAACGATCTAGGGTCTCATTTAGTGGCAGCACAGGATACTTTAAAAGTGTTTGCTGCTGTGGCTTCTTCTTCTCTTCCGGTTTCTCGGAACTTTTGCTGCCATAGTTATGGCTGGCAGGCATCAGTTTTACCAGAACATCAGACGCTTCCTTGGCATTAATGGAGTTTTTGGTCTGTTGAGGAATATATGTACATGTAAGTTAATTTCTATTCTTTTTAGTATGTAATCCCAATCGCTTACCAAATTCCAGAAAACTCGACCATTCTTTAATATTCTCATTTTGGATTCGAAGTTTTCAACGTCTGTCTCAAGTAAGGAACTGTAATTAAAATTATCCGCACCATATTATTGTAATCCAAAGGTTATACTATTTGCTTCTGTGTATGAGTGCGTATTGTGTGTGTGTGTGTTTTTGTATATTCTTCACCTTTGGTTACTGTGCATAATCGTAAAGAAATTGCGATAAGCAAAGCGTTAAGATTAACGCTAGCAACAAAGTAGGCAGCGACAAAACTTTTAGCAATTTAACGATATTCAAGCAAAAGCCCAATATCAATTAGTCCACGTAGGCAAAAGTGCAGTTAGTTATATTGATACTTCAGAAAAAACGACCGGTTTCTTTTCAACCAATATTATAACTGCGCTGTCGCAGTCGCTGCCTTCGTTGTGAACCTGTGTCTGGTTTGTTTTGTTATCGTTGCCAACGTTGGCGTCGACGTCAACATCGGCTTCGGCTTCGGCATCGAAAGTGAGAGCGGTTTGTGCAACGCCTTCAACCAATTGTTGATCTTTGTTGTTATGCTGTTGGGTCCAAAGTCTGTGGACGTAATTTCTTACCCTGCGTCTTTTGCTCTGAGTTTTCGCGACTGTCTTTCGGATTAGATTCTTTTTGGATGATATAGGGCCGAGATATGTTGTGACATATTTTTTTGAACTAACATGAAACAATGTACTGTAAAAAGTAGTCAAACAGTATATCCATATAAGATATAACTTTTCGCAATAGTGGTGCGATACCAACGATAGTATCGTGCAAAAAATATTATTTTTTTTTGTGTAAGCTCACAATTCGCTCGCGAGAGAAGAGAACGATGCTTACGTTTTCTGCATCTATTGAGCGACGAGTACTTGAGTACATTCTGTTAACATGAAGACTGGTTCTGTTAAATGGTGGAGCAATTCTGTAAAGTTAACATTAACGATGAACGCACCAAATTTAAATTTGAGCAATGAGCATTCAACAAATTAAATCCAGAATTTCAACTTTGACATAATTTGTTAGGCACACTTTAATGCTCTACATTTTGAAATTAAATATTATTTTTAAATAAAAAATTTAATTTTGTATATTTTAATTGATGCATTTATTGCGGTTTTAATGATACAATTACATGGTCTAAGGCTAAGATATTTAAATTCTTGTGCAAACGCCTTCGCATTGTAATGCGTTTGGTTTGCCCATAAATTCTGCTTCCAATACAAAAATCACAGCAATTCTTAGCATAGATTATGAATTTTAACTACAATTGTGCGTATTTTTCTTATTCAGATTTCATTCACAATTTGCTTTAATTCAAATTTAAATTCAAATCATTTGTGGCACCTCATGGAGGTGACTTGTTCACTAATATTAAAGCGTAAGTTAACTTACAAACTGCTTAAACTCGATATATAAATAATTCCATACAAATTTTAGTTAGTTTTTGTTTTTTTGTTATTATGTTTCTTTTGTTTTTTGTAAAAAGCCGCATTCAGCACTTCGTGTGCTGTTTGTGTTTGGTATATACAGATAGAGGATATACATACATCGTTCTTTTGTTGTTTAAAGCTATCACAGTATTTGAAAAAAAAACCAAAGCTCTTGGCTTTCATATTATTTACATTATCGAAAAAAATGCTATATAAAACCAAAAGCGGCGATGCCAATGCCCAACCAAACTATTAGCAAACTAGCTACTACAACATCTATATGGATTATACCGACAACCTAAACTAAATACTAAACTGGTGGCTTATCTCTAGACATGCTTCGTCAAGCTTTCCGTCGTCCCGTCAAACTTTTCGGGATGTGCATAGGGTATCCAGCTAGTCTTGCTGGTTGGCGAGCTCAGCACATTCATGTGCGAACTGGCGCTGCTGGAGTTACTGGAGCTGGAAGGCGACGAAGCAAAGCCGCTGCTGGCCAAACTAACGCCCAACTGTAAATAAAAAGAAAGCATATATTGGTTTAATTAACATATCAAGTGTATGCAAATCCCCTGAGAAGAACCAACACGCGTGACCATTTTTGGTTTTACTGCCATGTTTGCCCCGAAAACGAGTTTGTCACCTGTTGCCAACGGCTGATTTTAAACCTAATCAATTTCATTTAACGCGCTCGTAAATTTTGACCATAAAAAAGAGAAAGAGAAAAAAACAGCCGCAACCTAATGAACATTCAGGCAGACACGTTAGACAGCTTGGCGACGATTTCCTTACACTTAGATCAAGCTCGCCCCCTTCTTCATATGGCAGATGACATAACCTGGCTTACCTGTTGGTTCGCGCCTGTTTTGCAGCTGCTGATGCTGCTGCTCGTACTGGCTGCATCCACAGTCACCTCCAGGCCGTTGTCATCGAAGCAATCTATGCAAATATCATCGTCATCATGCTCCACTTCTATGCACGAACTTGATGTGGTTGAGTTGCGGCTGAGCGTCACAGTATCGCTCTCGTTGCCCTCGTCACTGCTCTCCGCATCGGAGAGCGCCGGCTCCAGCTCCAGAGCGTATGCCGACTGTCGACGCTCGTGATAGGCCTCCTCGTCGCTGTTGCCACGTATTATGACATGTTTCTTTGCCGGTGGCACATCATCCAACAGCTTCAGTTCACACGGATTGTACACCTGATTGCCGCCGCCAATGATGCCGCCACTGCCCGTCAGATTCTGCAGCAGATTTGCTCGTGCATATTTGCCATCTGAAATGTTTGTGGCCTGGCGCGTAAAGCTGGACATGTGCAGGGTGGCGCGTGTTATGGCATAGACTAGCAGGCCTACGCCCAGCACGAGTGCACCCCAGAAGCCCAAGGGATTAACCAGCGGCAACAGATTCAAATAGAAATTGAAACGTGTATCAAGTTCATCCGGCAGCTTAGGCATCATCTAAATGGCAGAGGAAATCAACTATATTAGATCCCATTATGGCAATGCCATGTATATGCTTTGCACTTACGATCTCGAACCACAGCATTGGAGCAGTCAGATGACTAAACTCCGCGACTTGCGGATAGTTTTGCAGATCCTTGAAGTGCATGTTGATTTGGACTTTTACGGAGAGCGAGAGCGGTAGACCGGATTCCTGAAAGTGCGCACAAATATTCAATTAATGTATGAACTAACCGGGTAGTAAAGTGTTTAGTTATTTAGTGCCAAGTACGACCCCATTTTGGCTGCACTTGGCCTAATTTAATTTAATTACATAAATATAGGCCTGGTTGTGCCAGTTGAGTTTAGCTTTAATTTCGCAATTTCCTTGAAATACATTGCTTACGATTAAGCTGTTTCTATTGACATAGTGATTGATTCGATGTTCGCATGACAATTATTATTTATGTTATTATTAAATGTGAAATATTTTCCATATTTTGCGCTTTAATTAAATGTTAAGTGCTGTTAAATTTGCAAGGCAATTAGTGACTGTGGCCACTCTTCAAGAACTATCGAAATATCGAACTATCAGCTATCGAATTTTAAATTTGAAAAGCATTTAGTGCTCTAGAGTTTTCGAATTCGAAACTGATGCAATAAGTCTGTCTATTGTGAATTGTGTAAATTGAAAATGCGTTTGTAATCGAAATGAAGGTTACAATAAATATCTTGTCACTCAGTTGCCGTTAGCTTAACCTAGCGCGAACTTCAAATAGTATTTCCTTTCCTGTTATACATAAATTTAATACAACTTTATCGTGACTAGCTGTATTTACGGTTAGTTTAATTAGCCGGAAATGTAAATATCGAAAACAGCAGCCAGCTAATATAAATTTCAATAATAAACAATTAATTTTCAAGCGATTACACTCGATCGGAAGGTAAGCAAACAAATTAAGCATAAAATAATAAAAGCTACTACTACTACTCCGACTACTACTACTGACAGCAATTGTCGACAGCGGCAATAACAGAACAATAACAAGTTTAGCATGATTGAGTCGAATATTATTTTGAATGAGCTAATTGTTACACTTAATGTGGTGAATGTTTAATTAAGTATTGCCTATAGATGCTCGTAAATTTTGCTAATCGCTCGAATTGAAAGTTGTCACTACGGCAGCAAGGCAACGTTTTAGTTTGATTTTTTTTTTTTTAATT
The DNA here is from genome assembly GCA_035045845.1 of Drosophila buzzatii. Taxonomy (NCBI): domain Eukaryota; kingdom Metazoa; phylum Arthropoda; class Insecta; order Diptera; family Drosophilidae; genus Drosophila; species Drosophila buzzatii. Next base: position 4,569,221 of record JAWNOS010000044.1, on the reverse strand, counting down.
TATTTTATTACTATATATTTTTTTGTGCATTGACAAGGTTACTTACTGGTTGTATGACAAATGCCGTTGAGTGCTTTTCAGGATCTGGTTGCATGCCTGTAATGTTCTCCACCAGGCCAACATCGCCATTCATGAAATGCGGGAAGCTGAGAGAGATGGGGAAACCATAATAACAATCCGTGACGTCAATCAAGCCAACCGGCTGGCAATCACCTGCAATACAGAGGAAGCAGCAGAAGAAGCAATTGCATTATTATTATCAGTTTTTATTCTTCTTCTCTCTGTTTTTTTGTAAGTCTATAGTAACGGAAGAGCGCCAATAACATGTTATTTGACGCCCTCTCCATATAAGGCTAGCAATTGCGTGTCTCAAAATTCTGACGCACAATACTTTATCTAGATACTTTCGTTACAAACAATGAAAAACAACTAAAAAACAATACAAAGCGACAATAATACGAAATAAATGTTTCGAAACATGCGAAACGCGTTGGCGGCTTGTCGCGCTGTTTCATTTGCGTCACAGCTTTAATATTATGGAATATTTTGGAGACTGCCCCATTGGAATAGTACAGAGTCGAGCTAATAAGCCGTAAACTTGAATAGCAAAAATTCCAAGCCAGCTGATAAACGGCATACTCTGAGCGGGATATCAATTAGCTAAAGCAAGTTGAGGTACGTTTAAAAAAAAAACAAGAATTTTTTGCGCTTTGTACTCGGCAATTAAATATCTATATCGACTACGTAGATCAGAAGAATTAGACTGGGCTCTACTATTACCTGTTGCATTAAAAATTAAAATGCAATGAGGTAATAGTTCCAGAAAGATTTATTTTTTAATTGTTGCGACACTTAACTAGAAATGCAGCCCCTTGCAAATATGATGTAAGACGGGTTGAACTAATTGCGGGGCAATTAAAATTGACTTTGACTTTGTCGGGACTTACCTTGGCGACAGAAGCATTTATTGGCCTCGTTGATGGCCCCATTATCGAAGGCATTCTCCTCGAAGACATAGTTGTAGCCCTTCAGGCTGCCGAAAGTGCGCTCCTCACCATCTCGATACTATGATCAAAATAATTTCAATTATTATACAAATTAAGGCTTCTATGCCAGCTCTTGGAGTCTTACCAAATTGATGGGCCTGCACATGCTCTTGCGGAAGAACTTGACTGTCTCGTTGGGCTGGATGAAACTCTTGAATTTCGTGCCATCGGAGGCATACTCAATGTTGCTGCAGTGATCGCCCTCCCATTGGGGCAGCGTTGTCTCGCCGCGGTATGTGGCATATAGGCCCGATATGGCCGGATCCGGCACGCCCGTATAGAATGTCTCAAAGTCCGTTGAGAAATCATACATGCGATCGATTAGTCCCACCTTCTCGAACGATATCCAATTGGGCAACAGTGTATTGCCTAGCCGCGCTAATGTCGATGGAAAGCCAAACATAAACTCTTTGGCCGTCATGCGGACAATTGGCTCCGATTTGGTACTGGCAAAAAGTCCTTGCATTGGCCAGCGTACAAAGAAATAGTTACGATTGGCAGTTAAATGGGAAATGGCCTGGAAAGGGAAAAAGAGAGGAGAGATAAAAATTTAAATAAAAACTATTAATAATCATTAAAAATATAAATATAATGTATAATATATTTACAATACATTCATCATATATCATATATGTAATTTAAATATTAATGACAGACCGAAGGTCTCAGCTGCCAGTACTTTAGGTATAAGTTAATTATATCTAATTACTATACATATTTTTGCAATAAATTTTAATGTTATATCAATTAATGTTATAGTAGGCTGAAGAAGTACAGACTATAGCGAATACTAGATAATAATGAAGATCTAGATCTGTCTATTAACATACAATAGTAATCTCAGGAGTCACAAGATATATCAAGAAATATCTTTCTAAAGACTATACCGAGTATAAGCTTTCGACAAGTCATCTCAGTTCCTTAATATCGATAAGAATCGATATGTTGACTTGGCTTTTAAGGCTAACTAGAAGAGAAGCCTCTTTCTTTTTATATTTTTATGATAATTAAATTTTATTTTTATTCTTATTAAAATCTCCCCCCTTTCGTCCAGTCACATTCTGATTTGATTTCAATTGGATCTTGCTGGGTTTTCCCACTTGATGACTGGTGTGTTAATAGCGCGTCATGTCAGGATCTATTGGAGCTGTGCGTGCCACATTAACAGCAGCTCAGCGGCTCGTTATCGTCATAGTAAAGAGAGCACTTAATGCACGATAATTACGTACTTCCTGTGCAGTGGGTAATATATTTTATTAGCTCTAGCTCCCGTCCAGAGTAGTAGACGGGCACTTGACAGATGTGAAATGCATTATTCAACATTTTGGATGCATATTGCACCCGGATGTTAAATGAAACGCTAAACAAATCATATTACTTTTCGCTCGTTTTCTTCTCTTTTTCTTCTTCTTCTTATTCTTGATCAGCATTTTGATTGGCATCAGAGAATCGAAGCTAAATTGGCATTTGTGAGCGACACAAAAGTGTTTTGGCATAACTTAAGCCAGTGCAAGTGCAACAACAACAACAACAAGAGCAACGGCAACTATGTTAATTTTTAAGTTTTAATTGAAACATCATAAAGTCAACAATTAATTACAGATCAAATGTGCATAAATATCTCTCTCTATGTATTTATATATACATTTATTGATTGAATGTACGTAAATGCAGTTTTGATTTGTTTACGATATTAACATACGATATCGTCATTAATCAGTGAAAATTGCTGACAATAACAAATACGCCCACAGACAGCGCCAATAATAATTACTGTAATAAAAGCAACAACAAAACTTTCGAAATACGCGCTGAGTGTGGCAGTGTGTCTGTGTGCGAGCGAGCGAGCGTGTGTGTGTGTGTGAGCGAGATAGTAGCATATGTAATAGTTAACGGTAGCTACTCGCATGACGCGTCGTCGCCTGCTACTGTTGCTACTGTCGCTCACTCACTCACCTTAGCGTCATCTCTTTCGCACACGTTCCCACACCACCAAGAAATGCAAATGCTCATTGTGTGCAAATTAATTGCCCATCATTTAGTTAAACATGTTGGTAATTTTTGACGCCACGGTAAAGTAACAGCATTGTTGTTGCTACTGCTGCTGTTGTTGTTGTTGGCGATGTTGCTAGTGTTAAAATGTAACGTTTATTGACCTAAACGTGAGTCGCGCCTTCTGTTAATGTTTTCGCTGTTGTTGTTTGCATTTCGCAGCTGACTTTTTTCGCTCAATTTCAATTTCATTTATTTTTGTTGTTGTTTTTGTTTTCGTCATGTGCGCGGCACGCGATTTGTATTGTTATTGTTGTAGCAGATTTAACGGTTAATTATGTAGTTATTTTCCGTGACAAATTACCCTCGATTATATCGTACAAAGCCAATAGTCAATAATCTGTCAACAGATTACATCAGATCAAATCTGTTGGCCGGCATTGTATGTGCTCGAACAATTTTATTGTAATTGCAAGATTTTCGAAATGGAAAAAAACTAATAAGTATATACATGTATACATTTGCTTTATAAATAGGAATTTCCTTTTGGCTTGTGATTTGTAATTAGCATTTTGAATATATTATTATAGGCGCATTTTTCTTTCCTAACCTTTACAAGGTTATGAAATATTACAGAGAGAAATTGCATTTAAATGACTTCCAATATAAATAAATTATTACTTAATTATAGATATTTAGCTTCATTATTTCTTTTACAAAATATATAGTTTTCTCAGCTTATTTTTTCGAGGAATTTTCTGATTATTTATTATAATTATATGTGGTATTATATTTCAGAAATTGAAATATTAAGTAAAAAGTCTTGATTATATATATTTTTTTAAATTCTATTTTTTTTCCAAAATTATTACACTTTTATGAATATAAATGTAATCTTTATTATTTTTTAATATATTCGTTAAATTACTCACCAGCATAGCAATGTTCAGCATGATGACCTCGTCATCCTCCCGGCGACCTTCGGATAGATGCTCCTGCCAGACCAATGGATGGCTAGGCGTTGTGGACATGGTATTGTTGTCATTGAATGTGATATTCTCATGAGTCATGAGCTCTCTGTAATTAGAAATAGAATACCAAATGAGTAACCGATTGGTTAAATGCTCTCGCACTTTCTTCTGTCCAACTTACTTGTACACATAGGGACCCACTTCTTCCACCTGCAGCTTTTCGCGACCCGCTAGAAAGGCCTCCGCATTGGTGATGTTGAATAGATATATTTTGATATACAGATCGACTGGTGGCTTGGCCCAAAGATTGAAGATTTCACCATTGTCGGCCATTACCAATTTCTGCAGAATCAAATTAGACATAAATATAGATATTCATTAGTATATATGCACACATTTCAGACATATAGATATACGATGAATATGGTGCTTTCAATGGCGGGCCAAATTGCAAGCTCCAAAAACGGACTGCACTCGAGAAACTATGTATTCGCATGCCTGAGGTACGTGTCTCTGTGCCGAAGGCAAGAGAATCGTTAATAGCACATTATGATCGCTAGCGCGACAATTAGGCAAAGGCTAAGGCTGAGGCAGTTTAAAACAACAAAAAAAAAAGCTATAGTTTCTGCTTATTGGACTTACCCATTTGAATATCAAATCGTAGGGTTGAAATACTTTAACCAGCACCGCCGCTGTTATGGCCAAAAATCCAATGGCCAGTAACAAAAAGGCGCCTGCAAAAAAAGAAACAGAAACACAAAGAAACAAACATTATATATAGATTGACAAAATATATATATATTTATGTATATTGAAATAAGTTGATAAGTTGCGTCGAGTACATATAAATGATCTCATTAAGTTAATTAAGACACGATTAATTATGCATAAATAGGCAGCGTGTGCGACACGTAAAAATTAAAACTGAGAATTGAATAGGGAGAAAGAACAGGGACAGAGAGAGAGAGAGAGAAAATATAGATATGAATTATGAACACAATTTATGAAATTTGCATTTCAAAAAATGATATTGTAATAAATTCCGGCACACGAATTTGAATATTCGCCGGGGCCTATTATGAAAATGCTAAAAACATCTATCATGAGGAGCTAACAGAGAGAACACTTTGTCAATCTCTTAGCCCCTGTGAACTGGGCACAAGGCGTGTGTCAATTATAATGCTAATTGGAATATTGCCAGCATATCTGATTAGAGATCAGACGTCAGTGAAGAGGATCAGAGAAATGAGAAAAAATGACTGAAACCAACTAAGAGCTGAGCTTAACTAAGTAATTTATTTCAATAGATTATACAATCGACCCTGAAGTGTTAGCCGATCTCAACTATGTTCTTCAATATATTGTCTGAGCTGCATTGTCAGTCTGATGCAAATTATGTTAATTGCAATGGCATAATGCCTGTCTGAACAAGACAGAATCGCGACAATATGCCGACAGCTATCTATATAAGTATATGTTGGTAGATCGGCGCCTTGGCACTTGAGTTATCGTTCAAGTCAGCCGAGTTCCTCGTGAAACTCTGACAGGCAAGTACAAGTGCTCAATGTAAGCTGTTTGAATCATGAGTGTGAGTGAGTCTTCAATCACTTTGCTTAGAGAGCTCGCCCCGCCCTTATTTATATATGCATGCATACAAATCTCTTCATTAGTAGCCAGTAATAAGAACAAAAGTTGAACTGTTAACACGGTTGTGTGCGAGCGTGTTTACTGTGGCCAACGACCACAGCAACTTGTTTTATTTTTTATTTTTAGTATCCATCTCTCGAAGCGGCTTTGTCAACGTTGTTGCAAATCGCATAGGAATTTCAGCGTACGATGCGTGGCAAAGACACGTGCATGAACGGCTTCTGCTGCCGCTGCCGCTGCTGCTGCTGATGTCAAATAGATTGGGAGAGATGGCAGGCAGAAAACGGGTTTTCAATTATCAGCCAACAGGCATCAGAGATCAGCCATCAGCATTCAAATATACGACTATGCTTTAAACAGCAGAATTAAGAATATATACATAAACTTTTGCTTTTCTCTAGATCTATACATATATACATATATGCAAATGTATGTATATCTACGATTATATATGTAGAGCTGCTTAGCCTGCATCTGGCAAGGAATAGAGTCGATCGGCGAGTGCCGGCAACAGCGCCAGAGCCAGCCCCATATAGCCACGACTTGTTTGGCTCTTAATGGGTTTACTATTAAAATCACAATCAATGCTATATCAAGGGGCATATGACATATGGCGTATTTAAATAGCTATAGGATATTTCAAAAAGCTATATATAGATAAGCGATTTTATTAGCTTGCTATATAGTGCCACAGAAAATTGTGGAATTTCTAAGAATTATTTATGATGTGCTCTGATATTGTAGACAAGTGCTAAAAGTCTTGAAGTGAAGAAAATTATATATATATATATATATTTATATATATTTTTTATGTAAAGAAAATATTCATTATTATATACTCTAATATTCTAGAAAGCTAACAAAGCCTCGAAATTAAAAATTTAAAACAAATATATTTTATTTTGTAAGTATTTTTTGTTGTTTATTGCAGAAGTAAATATTCATGAACTTCTAAGAATTATTTATATAATCTGATATATTAGAAAGGTCTTAGAGTCTTTAATTAAAAATAAGCAAATTAACGATATATGTTTTTTTTTATGTATTTATTTATTGCTATTTTATGTATCTGACCTGAAAGTGGAAGACCTTTATAAAAATCAGATATTTTGGGCTCAGAAACTTATTCAGAAGTCAGAATATCCGATTTTATAGATTCTCTGAAGAAAATCTAATATGTAATATCTTACATATATCTATGTATATCTTTCAGACATCTATACTAAACTATTCTAAGTAAAAACTAATTACTAATTGACAGCCTGATCTACTTACCTTCCCTGACTCTAGTCTCAAGCACTCCCTAAATATAGTATATCTCATAAATTTGTAAGCGAACAGCTCGAGATCAGTCCAATAAGAAATTACACATGTTTCTAATCGATCAAGCTGTACTTGTAATCTCTTGTTACGCAATCAGCTAATGAGAATTCCATTTTGATTAGTTTTTTTTTTTCACTTGATGCAGATTTAACTCAACTCACACTTGGCTATATAATTTGTATAACAATTAAAAAGATCAAGCCGATTAAATGATCTTCAGTATCAAATAGCGCTGACTTAGCGCAACTTTGAGCAGACAGCAAATAAATTCAGATATATTCATATATATATATATATTTCACACAAGCAAAACTGAACGATGAACTAGATTGTACAGGTTCAATATATATATACATAGATGTGCATACAAAACGATCGCATATAATTCCAATTCGAGTGAATCACTTTAAGAGCGATCTTGATATTGATCTTAGGCTTTGGGACTTAGCCTCTTAGAGCATATCGTATTCGTTGTGACCTTGGTTTTTGTGATCTTTTGTGGCTGGATTTTGATTTGATCTGTGGGTATTTATACTGAACTTGTTCTCACTGCCAGCGCCTGCTGCTGGCCATTTAGATCCTGTTGTGTCCAGCTCAACCAGTTTGAAAGGGAATTTTCCCTTTCAGCCAATTGATATTCACTAGGTGGCAGCCTTTTTTAGTGATCATGAAACTGGCATATAAAAACCTTTAGTTCGATACGAACTGCAGTGCTAAATATATATGTATATGCAAAGGTTTATAACTATCACATTCCTAACCACTAACCACTAAGCACTAGCCGCTAGTTTATGACATAATGCTAGTTAATTACGGTTATTAAACAGTCTCTGATTGGCTTACACATCAATTGCCGGCGATTCTGTAATTGCTGAAAGTGACGCAGCTTCTCCAGCGAGAAGCGACGATGCGAATAGAGTGCACCCAGAAAATCCTTGAGCGACTGACGTCGCAACCGACGACGCACCACGGTCATAATGAGTGTACTTCGATATGTATGAACTATTATTTAACTATACACAATGTATACGAATGTATACATAAATAGATTTGTAATTAGATTTTGATGTGTTCGTTGCAAAGTCAAAGCCAAACTAAAAGTCGATGAATTGTCAAGGGTCCGATGTACCCTCGGCTACTTTCATTTCAAGCTCGCCAAATTATTAATTGCTTTTGATGCGCTCACAAAGAGTATTACGCAATGAGCATTCAATTTGTCACAAAGTGATATATTTCTATATTTTCTACAATGAAATTTAGTTCAATAAATAAAGTATTTTGTATTCAAAATTAATAAGACAATTGAAAGAATTCCAGCGACTTTGCTATAATAAAATGTAAAATTAAAAATCAAGTATAATAATTTAAGTTTCAAGCATTTTGATAATAAAATATATTCTTAAAAAAAAAAAATATTTATATCAAAATTAAATTTTACTAAAGTGGAAAAGACTTTTAAGAATATTTCTTAATCAAATTTAAAAAAATTAATTTTAATAATTTTAATAAATTCTAGATTTAATAATTTTAAATAATATTAAATTATATATAATAATTCTTTTAGTTGCCTACAAATTCTTTAAATACTTCTTGATATATTTTTTAATATAATATATATTTAAGTCAATTATAAGAGTTTTAAATATATTTAAGCTAAATTTATTCAAATTGAAAATTAAGTAAAAGCCTGAAGAATTTTAATAAATGAAACTTATAAAAATTAAGTTTAGTTAATTAATTTATTTTTTGTAATAAATATTATAATAAATAAATATAAAAAAATATATAAATAATCAATTTATATATATACTTTTAGTAAATATTGGAAATTTAAATTACTAATAAATATTATTATAAATATAACAAAAATATCTAAATTTATTAAACTAATTAGACTTTATTCTTTATTTATTTATATTTTTTGTAATTTTAAGTTTTTTAAACTAAATCTCATAAAATACAAAAAAATCTCTCTCAATATATATTTCTCATTTCGGCAACGTAAAAGTTAGTGTATTTGCTGGTTCGACTTGTTGTTCTGGCGTCACATCAAACGCTTCATCATTTTCGATTGGCTTTTAATCAATCGTTTTGTATGCACTGGCTGTACGTGAGTTTAGTGGTTAGGTGCAAACGACAAAGTTATGAACAAAGAACGCTTGGCTATATTTAAATAACGAAATCTTGATTTGCTTTGCGTCTGTTGTGTTCAAATTGAAAGCTGCCAAAAATCAAAAAACCGAATTAGATGCAAAAAAAAAAAAAAACCAGACAAAAAAAAAACAAGCAAGCAAGCAAGCATTGCATATTCAAATTATGTTGATACGTTGTTTGTTTGATTACTTTGTTTGTTACTCAAAATATTTATTTATAATTTTGTGGATGTACGGCACGATCGGCAGGTGCGCTTGCCACCCACAAAGATTTGGCAAAGAATTCGTGGGAATGGGCCATCAATTTGCAGTTGGAGCACGCAACGCACGCGTTCAACAGCAAGAACAACAACAACAGCGAAGAGACAACAACATGTGCTCGCGAAAAAAACAAACACATTTTCGCAGTGCTACCACGTTCGTGTCTTAAGTCTTTTGTTTGCTTATCAATAAATTTCGTCTGTCAACACAGAGAAACGAAACTGATCCAAAAAAAATAAAGGTGAAATAAAATCTAATTAATTCAACAGCGGCTGCCTCAGTTACATCATTTGCATATTGCTCAGAAAAAGGGGCGTGGCCACTCACACACAGCCAACCATTAGGCGTGTAATAAAACTCTATAAAATGTTTGATTTTTTTCGCATTTTGTTTCATCTTCTAATGTGATTTTCAATTAAGATTAGACGACCGATCGCACAGCCTGTAGGGCAGGTTAATTTTTGTTAAACTAATCGTTAGCTGAATATCGGCATTGATTTATAGCTATGTCTTATAGAGAACAATTGCGTTGTCAGCATTCACAAACCTGATCTGAACTGATAGACAATATGACGTCAGTGTGGCTTGAAGAGGTGACTGACCAAAATGAAGTTTCAAATGGGGCAAACTTTAACTTTATCTAGCTGCTATCATTTCGCAGATCAGCTCAGCCAAGAAACCAGACAAATTGGAATAACCCATAGAAAGTGCCAAGTTGACTCTTATTTTGCATTTGCATTTCATTATTTTCTCTGTTTATGCTAACTCAATTATTTGCTCAAGACACTCAACAGAAGATTCAATTCAACAGACTCTCAGCTGATGTACTGAGGGCAGACACAACATGAATCACAATCAGTGCTAACCGACTTTTGCTTACTCTCGATGATTTGGCAAGTTTCAAGTATTTCTAGTCGGCAACAGAGAGAGGGAATTACCCAAAGCAAAAAAAATATATATATATACGATTATTAATACGGAAAATATGTGAACAGCTTCTATTAGACCATTTGGAATGTTGACAAGTATACAGAAAGCTGACGTAAAAATTGATTATACGATGATCGCTCGGACAGAGGGCGCCCATAGGCAGGCCAAGCAATTACACATGCTGCACGTACTGTAAGCATTTGCGATTGCAACATTTCATCTGTTGCAGCAACATGTTGCCGAGGCTATAACTGCAAGCAAACATTTTTAATGAGTTTTATTTGCTTTTTTTCAGTATTTTTTTTTTCGTTTAATTTTTCTTTTTTTGCGCAAAAATGCATTAACCAAAAGAGAGGTAAAAGCTGACGCCTACTTCGTCTGCCCTCTGTTGCAAGAGCGCAATGCATTCAAAACTATTTAAGCTCACTGGCGTGCTTGATGTCTACTATGGCATGGCAGCCCAAAGACATCAGAGATTATGGCCACAACTCGCTGGCGATTTGAACAGAATTTCATTACAAATTACATATCTATATATAAATATTGATGATTGGGAACATGAGCAGCATATAACAATTGATTTTGAGCGTAAAAATTACATAAAATCGAAAACTTGCTTGAAACGGAATCAAGTTTTGAAATGAGTACCAAAAATTAAGTAAAATTATACTTATTTTTTGTAAAACTCAATTTTCACATTGATTCAAATTTACATTCATTTTTATATTTATTATTTTCAATTATTTAATTTAATTTGATTTTTTATTTAAATACTATTTTAATTTATTTTTTATTAAATTATTTATTTAATTTTTTAATTTTATTTATTTTTATTTATTTTTTATTAAATTATTTATTTATTTTTATTTTTTTTTATTTTTTATTTTGCTTTATTACTTATATATTTTTAAGACATTTTTTAATGCGCAAGATTTTTTAAATATGGTTCTGATTTTTATTATTTCTTAAAATTTATAGAGAAAATTATTTTTTAAATAATTAAACATTAATTTCGTAGATAAAGTGCGAGTCAGGTTTTAAAATTTATTTAATACAATTCATGTAGCTATTTCATTAAATAAATGCTTTCAATTTGTTTTCTAATTTAGTTTGTGTTATTCTACAAGCCTTAAGGAACCGATTCGATTCTATTCATTTCGTATTTTATTAAGCATAAATTTAAGTTCATGGACTATTTCTTAGATAAAACTTAATTTAGGCTCTAAAATTCTTGAACGATAAAAAAAGAAGCTTTTGTTAGCCGCATTTGCGTTCGAAACGCATATTGGCATAGAGAGTTATGCAAAGATGTTGTCGGACTATTCATTGAAATGTTGGATGAGCTAAATGGAATACAGTGAATTATAAGCAGATGTTTTAAACTAGTTTTGGCACTTAAGTGCGGGCTTACAAATAGCCAAAAGAGAAGAAGAAGCAGCAGCAGAAGAAGCAGTCATCTCCTGCCAAAATCGAATTCAACGCATCATCAGCAACGCGTGTTCAGTTTGATGCGGTTTTTTTTTTCTGATTTTTTTGATTTTTGATTTTGATTTTGTTTTTTGGCGAAATATGTATGTGGAATGCCAGTGGGTTGTGGCTTCTATTTATTTATTTATTATCAGCAGTGAACCGCTTTTTTGCATAAATAATTTTTTGCACAAAAACAAATATAAAATGGGAAAGAAGCAGACGAAACAGACAAAAGAAACAGCAACAATAACAAATGTGTATAAAAATACATAAACGTTAACAATCCTGTTTGGCCATGAGCAGGCACTTTTATTGTAATTATTTATTTTTTCCTCCTCTTCTTCTTAAACACATGTGTCTATATATGTATGCAGATACATGTATTTGGCCGGCCACATTTGGGAGCAATTTATTCGAGCAGAGTGCGAAACTTGTTCGTACCACGTTTCCAGCCAGAGAGGGGGTGTATTGACACCTAATGAATAACTGTGAAACAATCGATTTGCTAATTCTTCTGACAATACTCTTTAATTTGTTGTTGTTTTGTTTTTTGTTTTTGCTGCCTGGTTTGGGCACTTTTTTTTTTAATTTTGTTGATAAATATCAATAAGCATGTGCAATGTATTTGAATAGAGTTTGAAAACAGTTTTCAAATGTTCTCGAATGTTTAGCTATACATATACATACATATGTATGAATATTTATTTATATTCTATCGTCTATACTTTTCAAACACTTTATTCGATTTTTATTTGAATAGTTGAAAACTTGCCTTGAATGCGAAATGAACTATGCTTTGTTTTGATTCATGATACACTCATAAACAAATCACTTATTTATTAATAAGTTCGCCTTTCGTCTTTGTTGATATTTTGGTTTTTTTTTTTTTTTGCGCGTGGCTCTAATTAGAATTACCAATATGCTTAAGCAGTTCACTTTGAGACTTTCGCCTGTTCAGACGCTACAACTTGCGATTTTTGCTGCTGAGCCAGAGTTCAGCTAGTTTAATTAGACGCCCGTAGTGAAAAAATATTTATTTATTTGTCAAATGCATGACTAATCAAGATAGCACTGCATCGAACCCTATTGCATTTGGCAATGTTAAGTCATCTTTTGGCATTATACAACAGATCGAGCTATATATACTAATTCAAGTTGCTTGACAAACACTGCACTGAATTCATACACATGTAACGGTCGGTAGTTAGATTGGAGTCTTAAATAAACACTTTAAGCACTTTAACTTTTTCACTTTGTAATTCAATTGTTTAAACACTTTTTTTTAATATTTATAAATAATTGAATTCTATTTGATTTTTTTGTGGCAACAAAATGTTGTATAAAAAACAAATATTTTTTGCAATATTATTATTAGCACAATAAAATATTAGGTTTTTTTATAAATTATTTAATAAATTTTACCAAAAAAAACCAACACAAAAATATACTTTAAATAAACATGAAGTAATAAAAATAATAATTATTATATATTATTTTGTAATTACTAAAAATATTCTACCGCAAAAACAAAAGTATTAAAGATCAAATTAAGTATTTAATAATCACGCCTGGATATGCATGATATTAATATTGAATAAATTATTTAATTTTTAATGTTTTTATTTATGTTTCAGAATATTTATATTATATATTTTTTGAAATATTTATTATTTGTTTTTTTTTTTTTTTAATATATTTATATACTGTTAATAAAAATATTATTTTTGAAATATTTGTTGTGTTGCTTTTATTTGATAATTAATAAATATAGAAAAAACTATAAAAGCTTTAAAGAAATAAGTTTATTCTTTATTTAACAGTTGCAAAATAATTTAATTTTGTTATTTTAATATATTTGTATACTTTTTTTTTATATTTTTTTTTCCAATTTTTATTTTTAACCAAAAAATTTTTTTTTATTTTTTTATTTTTTATTTAGCAATTTTTTTATTTTTTATTTAGCAATTTTTTATAATAAACAATTATAAATTTTTTCTATGTCACTCAATTTATATTTATACCTTTAGGTAAATCTAACATAATGAAAAGAAAATCACTTTTTCACAAATTAACAAATATTTATATTTATTAAAAAATGACTATGAATTCACTTCTAAATTAAATTCACTTTTTTAAATATGTTTATAAGCAATCGACTAGAAGACACATTAGAACACACTTTAAGCTTCTCAAAGAAATCTTTCCACAAATCTATCAACAAATTCTTTGAAACTTTGTTCTATAAATATTTAAAATTCCACTTTTATTTATTTTGTATTTAGCTAGCTCTAAGATTTCATTTTCTTTGCACTAACAATTCACATTTGCAAAAACATTTTATATTTTATAGTTTTATTCAATTTAATTATTTATATTCGAACATTTGTTGCTCACAATTATATAAGGAAGTAAATATTCAACTAATTGCGTTCAATTGTTTTTTTCTAGTAATTTTTTTTTTTACTTTTTATTATTTTTAGGTCTTCGCAACGAATTCTGATTTATTTGTTTATTTTTATTTGGGAATAGAGCTACCTCAATAACAACAGCTCTCTACATGCATATATATATTTGTATTGACATGATCAAGAAGAGCTTCTGTGATTTTTTGACAACGTCTTTGAAGTTATCTTCCACTTTTCGTTTAATTTACTGTGTAAATAAACGCAGCCAACTAGAAATGTGCGAATTCGTGTTGTTCTTGAATTTTGAAAGAAACGCGCGCGAGTTTTTCAGCGTATTTTCAACACATAAAAATATATATAATATATATACATACAAATATATTTATATAAATATATATATATATGGCGATGAAGGTAACGACAAAAATGTTATATAGAGGTCAACGTGTGGAATAGAAGCCGTTATTCGTCAACTACCTCGAATGCAATTGCTGAAAGTCGCGCGCGTTTTAAAACGCTCACAAACCGCTTGGCAACTGCAACATGTATACAAACACAAACTTGTATTGCCCGCTTGGCTTGGCTTCTAGGCTTTTATGGCAAGCATATGGTCAAGTTCAGGGTCAAAACGATGCCTGGCCAGATCGCGTGCACTGGCCAAGTGCGAGACGCGTTTTGGGCGCGTTTTGTTATTTCGATTTTGTTCAGCTATGTTTAGAGGAGAAGAGGGGGACTACAACGAGATTATTGCCGAAGACTTTTGAGACCAACAGATGATGAAGAAACTGTGTCAGTGTCAAAGAGTTGCTTATTTAATCAACAACGTGTAGAAAAAACAACAAAACATAAAGTGCTATGTTAAACAGCATCGAGATATTTGTTCCGTATGGCGTTTATGTGTGACGCGTTTTTAAACGCGGAGGCAAAATTTTCATAATTAATGCAGACCAAAGCGAAGCGACAAAAGATGCGTTCAGCCGGTTTTAAATTATTTTTTTTTTTTAATTTAATTTTTTTTTTTTCTATTTTTGGTAAACGGTTAATGATTGATGAATATTATAATTTTTGGAATCTTCGAGAAGCTCTCAAATCAAATCAAATACTTTTGCACTTTATCTCATAATAATTTAAACACCTTTTCGATTGGATTAGGTGTATATATATATATATTATTTTTTTGTGGATCGTGTATGTGTTTGTTTATTGTCTGAACTTACGTGTGGGCGAGCGTGCATTGTGCTTGCCATGATGGCGCTCATCGAAGAAGCTGCCCAATATGTCCATGGGCTTCATGGATCGATTTGCCTTGAGGCTCTTGCGGCGCTGGGCTCGCTGTAGCGCCGCCAACGCCGCTGCGGCTGCAACAGAATCGGCCTCTGGCAAGGATGTGGCTGCAGCTGTTGTTTGACTTTGACTTTGACTCTGACTCTGACTTTGAGTTTGAGTTGAACTTGGATATGATTTCTGTGTTGTGGCGGCGGCTGCGTTTGTTGCCACGTGATTTGGCTGATTCGCATTCACGCCCGCCTCCTCGTCGCTGACACAGACGGCACTATAGCGACGCGAGAACATTTTGCCAAAGTCCTTCATAATGATTGCATAGGCATATATGGATAATATAAATGTTTCTTATTGACTGATTTGTACACTTTTCGTACACACACTTGAGACACACGATTCTGTGGATTTGTGGATTAGCGGCTTTTGGCACTTAAAAACTTGTTGCTTTTGCTGCGTTAGCTCCTTGAAATCAATTACCACTTGCTTGCTTAATATACTATATACTAACTTTAAATAACATTGATATGACTTTTATTGCATTGAATTCTTAATTCTTTCTAAGTGTGTCCCAAGCTGGATTGTTGGCCAAAGCGCGTTTGCGTCCGTTCGCTGGCGTTGCTCGCTTATGAATGAAAACCCGGACGTGCGATCGCCGCACCAGGTAAAGTTACGGCTTTAAGTTTTGATTTTTTTTCTTTCTCGAATTTTGTATTTGATTTGTATTTTTTGCTTTGCTTTGCTTTTTTGCTTTTTCATTTTATTTTTTGTTTTTTTGTTTTTGTTTTGCAGTACGAGTTTTTTAGTACGAACGTTTTACCTGTCCGCCAACTACAAATAGTTGCGTTTCGTTCTCTCGCACTGGAACTCGCATTCGCAGTCGCAGTCGCAGTCGCAGTCGCATTCGCATTCTCTCTCTGCGCGCTCTTTGGTCTAGGGTGTGCGCTCGCTCTCGCTAGTTGGGCCTTACGTTACGTTGGCGTTGCGCTTTACGTGACGTTACAGATCACGTTTCGCACGCGCTCAGCTGCTTGCTGTTGCCGTTTGTTGTGAGCCGGTCTGCGGCGACAACGTAGCGTCGCGTCGGCTGCCTTAGCTGCGGCTTCTTTAGCTGCTACGCTGCTGATGCTGATGCTGATGCTGAATCTAAAGCCCAAAATGTTGTAAACCAGTTTCACAGTTTCACTTGTGCCGTTTCGCATTTTGGGGAAATACCATTGGCTGCTCACATAAAGGCACACACATTACTCATACGGCGCGTGGTACACCACAACAGCTGTAGCAGCAGCGGCAGCGGCAGCGGCAGCAACTGCTTCATTATTATGGAAAACTTTAAGATATTTTTCAATGCGCACTTTGCGCCATCAGCGAAATACGCATTTTGAATCAAGTTTGTGTCGCCTGTAACTCAACATCAATTTAAGCTTCAAGCATCGGTTTCAGCATCGCTCGACAGTCGGCAGACACCGTGTTTTTTCTTGTTTTGGCTTTTTGTTGTTGCTATTGTATTGGTTTTTTATTTTTTCGATTTTATTTTTTTTAATGTTTTATCTTGGGGCATTCACTAAAAACCCAATCACCTTCAATTTTGCATGCAAGCGTCAACATTTATTTTTTTTTTTTCTCTCTTTTTGTATGTCTTATTTTGGTCATTTTGATTTTTGTTAAGAGTTCAACACAATATCAAGTCTTTTTGTTCGTATGGTTTACCTCGCCGTTTAGAAATTTCTCGAACGGTTGTTGTCGCTAATAACACGCGAATAAATTCAAGTTATTAATTTGATTTCAATCAAAAACACGCCCATGCGAACAGTTACTCTTGGCTAATATTTAAGTGGCATATTTGCATTGCTATTTGCGCTTGAAAGGAGGCACGACATGGCTTTGATTGAGGGTTTCCAGAGATCTCAGTTAGCTAATAGAACACTTGTAATGCCAAAAAAAAATCAAAACAAAACAAAATCAAATCAGGCAATGCTTCCTGTTTCGCAATAGTTCTTGCCTAATAACAGCCGTTGAGAGATTCAACTAATGTGGGAATTTATTAATCAATTCTATTCGTCGTAACAGAATTTATAGGCATAACTTAAGTAACTTTTGACTGAGCAATATGCAAAATCACAAAATTATAAACAAGTTCTTAAATGTTGTTAAAAATAGATTTTGGTAAAGTTCAGAAAATTGATTCAAATGCATAAGAAATCATTAGATGTAGAAACTTGATCTAGAGCCGCAGATATCTCTCACAGAATAGAAATATATTTTATTTATGTATTGCATACTTTTGAGGAAACTGTTAGACCTCTAATATTCAATACGCGTAGAGACTGACGGCGCATCGAAGCTAGCTCGCATCTAATCTAACAGCTAACAGGTGAACAGATTAAAACCTCTAGAGTGCAAAGAAAGTTAAATAACTTTAAATACAAATTTATATTAGTAAATAAATTAATAATTAAAGTCATAAATAAGTCTATATATTTAAGATGTTAATGAAAATGTTGGAAGAAGCTATATATAAGTAAAGAATTTGAATTTTAGGCTAGCTAAGAGGCTAATGCAGCTATGGAGCCTCAGACAATAAATTGCAACAAATTGTAAATATAAACAAAAATTAAAATTGAATTTATATAGACTTACAATCAAGCTGAATGATGCAAGCGTAAGATTTTGTATACATTTGACTTAGCTGCAATTGAATTATAATTGTCTTTGCTAAAAATAAACATTAAACTTTATTGAAAATAATGTATTAATAGCAGAAATAATGTCTATTAAATCATATTTATTCTGTTTAATCTTATAATAAATAATTTAATTTTTAATTATTTATTTAAAAATTCGCTAAGATCATTCTGTTTGATCTTACATCCATATAATTATATTTAATTATTAGATTATGAAATATGCAACATATAATTTTCAGTTATATTTAACAGAAACAGTTTTCTATTATAGAATATTATATAATATTAATACAAGCTCGATCAAACTGTTTAAATATTATCTCATTCAAGCATTAATATTGAATTTTTATCAAAATGCTGGAATATAAGAAAGCCCTGTGTGAATATTGTACGCCATGGGGAAAATATATATAGATATGATTTATTAGAGAAGTACTAATATTGATGATCAATGCAGCACATATCACAGTAGCTCACTCATCCAAGTGTAGTATACTCACTGTAGCTCATTCACTGTTGAAGTCAGCTGATACTGATAATGGTAATGGCACAGAATTTGATTTAGGTGAGAATATGCAGCGTCAGTCGGGTCGTCACCCTGACCGCTCAGTCACAATGATTTTGCTGCTTATCGACTTTAAAAACATCTCTCTCTCTCTCTCTCACTCTCTCACTCTCTCTCTCTCTCTCTCTCTCTCTCTCTTTCACTCTCTGGCCTGTCTATAATCGAGTATTATCCCACAATAACCTTCAAGGTTAATTATATCCCTAAAACGATAACGGCAATCATTTAAATACCTGTTCTTCATATATACTGATTATAATTCATTTGTATTCTTCTTTTGTTGTAATACATATATAAATATATTTAAATACCTAAAAATAAATTGTATAAATATATTTAAATTAACATAAATACAGACATTCATATAAATATATTTAAATTCCCATAAATAAATGACATTTATATAAATATATTTAAATTCCCATAAATCAATGACATTTATATAAATATGTTTAAATTCTCATAAATAAATATATTTAAATTCGTAAAAAAAAAATATAATTACATTCCCATAAATAAACGGCATTTAAATAAGTATAATTAAATTCGTAAGAAATAAATTATATTTATATAAAATAAATTCTATTATATTTATATGAATTTAAATATATTTATATGATTGTAATTTATTTAAGAAAATTTAATTTAAACATAATTTTGAATTATATTTAAATTAAATTTTCCTAAATTACATTTATATTAATATATTTAAATTCCTTTAAAAAAATATATATTTATATAAATAGATTAAAATTTTTAGAGCCTAATGAAATTTATATAAATGCATTTAAATTCTGTGAAAATATATTTATATTTATAAATAGATAAAATTACAATTTAAATTTAATTGACAATTAAAAACTGAGGCTTTCTTTCCGGCAGCTGTTCAAGTATTTCTAACGCCCATTCTGAAATTCCGATTAGAGCAAAAAAAAAGTAAAATGTGAATGTCAGCAAATATATAAATGGCATTAAATGCAGTTATTGAATGTCGGCGAATGCAATTTTTGATTGCATGCAAAATAATGTCATTGAACTTGACGTTGCATTTTCCAAACTATAATTATAATTATTATGTGTTCAGTTCATTTATATGCGACATTTGGCTGATTTTCTTTATCAATATTTCGCAAAGCAAAAATATATATAATATTAATTTTTTGTATTTATTTTTTAATTTTTTTTGTTGTATGTCTGCGCGTTGGGATGCTTTATCAATTTCCGCATTGACAATTCATTTGCCGTTAATCTTTGACTCATAGGGGCAACAATAGCAACAAGTTAACTTTTGTTAAGAGCACCCAAAGAGATGTCAACTCATTCCCATTGTACGCTTAGCTAGATGACCTTGCCAAAGGCCGCTGAACTCACACTTTGACACAACAACGACACAGAATACACGCACAGAAAAGAGACAACAAACACAAAAAATAAAAAACTTGCAATATATAAGTATCTGAACAAAAATAAATAAAACATAATGTTTGGAAACGGTTTTTTGGGTAAATGTGGCACCTGTTGTATACCCTGCGTATGAATACCCTACAATTGCCTAGCAGAATATCTCTAGAATGTTCTTCGTTCGATTATTTCCCACGCTCAATATAATTATAGCCTCTCTATGCAATTCTCATAGATTCAAGTACAATTGCGCTTTAATTATATATTAAGTGCCATTTAAATAACTTGTATTTGTAAGTAATTAATATATTGATAGGCATGTTTACATGCTAAAAAAAAAAAAATAATAATAATAAAGATAAAAATCAATTTGATTAATTTGGTATACTGGAAATTTATTGATTTCCGTGTTTGAGCAGCATTCTGGTATTAAAATTTTGAAAAAGAATATTTATATATATTTTTTTTAATGGGCTCAATATAATTGACGTAATTTCCTAGAATTGTTTACAGTTTAACAACTCTTACTCTAGAGGCAGTCATTAGTGTTCGACTAACGTCAAAATGCAATCTGTTATTGATAGGAATTGGCGTTAATTGGCCAATGGATTGGCTAGCTAGCAGTAGTTGGTTAGGCCAGATCGCAATACGAGATCCGCACGTCAGTTCTGTAATTAGCGCACTTGCTGGCTAATTCGCACTTGGTAATCATAGTTAGGTTTTCACTTTGATTAATTGCAAATTACATGCGAAGCGAGTGGTATGCGAGGCTGCATCATCATTGGCCTGGGTTCAGTTGGGGTCGTCGGTTATTAGCAATTCGATGAACATCTAATATATCTAATGTATATCTATATATCTCTCTCTCTATGTACACATACATCCATTACGATTTGCCAGCTGTGGCCCAGAAACAATTCGATTGTCTGTGCCTTCCTTCTAGAACTCCGAAATTGTGTGTGTCGCAATTTACGTTTTGAGCCGAGGCTCATGTTTTATGGATGGCCAATGAGACTTTGCCATCAATAAGCAATAGTTGCAGGTTTAGTTCGATTTAGCAGCCCAACTTGAAAACCAAAGTAAAATTCTATTTAATTCGGGCACGAAAATAGACAAAAGTTCAATTGTTCATTTGAAAGTGTTAAGCAGACAAGTGCAATTTAAATTGGGACACAGCTCACAAAAATAAAAAACAATTCAAAAATGTTGAAGAGCAGAAAGAGAAAACAACGTAACAAAATCATTAAATATATAGACATAGATATATTATATAATTAAATATGTTTTCTATATGCAGAAAATGCTTGCTTAATATTTAATAAAAATATTTCTATATTAATAATTTCTATTTCGTCATTTCTAAAAAAAAAAATAGATAAATAATATTTAAATAAACTAAGTTTATTATGTCATTTTTATTGCAGACTCTAAAACTGAATTTTAGTATATTCGTGTTTTAAGGCATTTAAAACAGAAGTCAAATCTAACGTCAACCAAATGTGGCCAGTAATTAAAGCCAATTGGCTTTCTTTGGCTTTGCTGCTTGAATCTGGTTTTGCACATTAAATAAGTCAGGTTTTTTTTAAAGCTTGGTTAGTTAGTTATACAAGAGTATTTTGGGGCATGTGCCAGATTTTTTTTTATCTATATACATGTATATATATATATTTTTTATTTTTTAAGCATTTTATAAACTTTTTCATTTATTAATTAGTAAATTTTTGTATACAAAAACTGCAATTCTAGTTAAGAACTGGAACAACAATATAACAACAATAAGAACAACAATCAAAGTCTTCAGCTAAAGTTTTATTTATATAAATTTAAAAAATAAAAATATTTTGTTTGTTTTTGCTTTAAAATGCTAGATTTGTTTTCTAGTTTTGTTAAATGCAGTTTTAATATCAATTAGTCAGTGTAGTAGTCTGCTTATATAATAAATAAACAAATTATCTATGTTTTATATATTATATATAAAAAAAAATTTATATTTATAGCTAAATAAAAATGTATGAGCACATATATTTTTATATAATATATAAATATACTTTACTTTCAGAATAATTTTTAATTTTTGCAAAAGAATAAGCAAGCAAGCAATTCATTGAGTATAGTAAAAAAAATTATTTAAATCAACAATACCCACAGAATTTTTTTAGAATTATGTTAAATATCTAAATTTTATTCAATAAATAACTGAAGTCATTAAGTCTTATTTTTTATTTAATATATATATTTATTAATTTTTTTTTAATTCAAATACTCAAAATTTTGCCATTTTTTTAACATATTTATTATAATTTTTTATTTTAAAATAATTTTTGCTTGCAAAAAATGTTGAAATCAATTAAAATATAATTTTTATATGCAATATTTTATTTTACATTTTTCAGATAATTTATGAATAATAATCAAACTATTTTAACTTGGATAAGCTAAATAAAATATTCACATATTTGTAATTCCTCAGCAATCATCTGGTACATTTATCATTTTCTATATTCTAAACTCTTAGCTAAATCAGCCATTTGTGATTTGAGTGAAGATCTATGTGATTTGCATGAGAGAG
The DNA here is from genome assembly GCA_035045845.1 of Drosophila buzzatii. Classification (NCBI taxonomy): domain Eukaryota; kingdom Metazoa; phylum Arthropoda; class Insecta; order Diptera; family Drosophilidae; genus Drosophila; species Drosophila buzzatii. Next base: position 4,546,523 of record JAWNOS010000044.1, on the reverse strand, counting down.
AACTTGTTTGCCAATTGATTCTATGATTTATGATTGAAGCAAGCCAACGATGATTTGGCGATAATGATAATGATAATGATGATATGATATAGGGAATTTTGATGAAATACCTATAAAAGTACGAACTTTGCGCAATGCAATAAACATGGCTAGTTAATAATAGCTAATTTGTTGTTGCAAGCAAATATCGCATATGCCTACAAAGATAGAGAGGCAGAGAGAGTGGGAGAGAGAGAGAGGGTCATAGAGATATATGATAAAATATCATTTGACCTTTGCATGTGCTCGCACGTGCTGCTAATCCAACTGAAAACAACGTCAATTGCAATTATCGATCGACTGACGTTCGATTTTCTGTATCGATTCTTGATTTCCTCATGTCGGGTAATTAGAAAAACAATTCTGACATTGTTGTCAGGCGGTGATTTTTTTTTCTATATCACTCTTTGACAAGTTCATATATTTATTTAGTGATATATAGTGATGCGATGACTAAACGGTTCCGGTTCGATGTGAGTGTAACTCCCCGTATCAGCCAGGCTGCGCGTAATGGCTAATCTAAATTATGCTTTATGCTAAATGTATGTAAGTATAACAGTTACAGGGGCAACAGGTTTTAACTTAAACTATTGTGAGGCTAATTAGTCAGCCCGATTTTACGTGCTCTTGTAACCTTCAATATAAATGTCGAACGTATCATGTCCAAGCAATTGTATTTTAATTGATTTCACTCAACTGGCATGTTTACACAGACTCGCATAAAGAGATATATCATAATAACTGCTTCGTCATGCCGGTGCGAAAGAACCTGAGCCCAGATAGAGGCTTAAGAGATAACTGAATTTCGTGTTGGGGTATGCTTGACTACGGAATGCCCTGTGTGAGAGGTCAATTATTTTTGAAAATATGCGAAAGTTATATTATTTATTATAAAAATAAAATATATATATATATTAAAAAAAAAGAGAGAAAACATAGATAAAAAAATAATTAATAAAATAAAATATTTATATATATATATATTAAAAAAAAAAAGAGAAAAAAACATAGATAAAATAAAATAATTAATAAATACAGTAATAAATAAAATAAAAAATAAATAAATGAAATAATTTTTTTTTTTAACTTGAAAATTTATTAATCGAAAAGAGAATAGTAAAAACAAAGTTCCATAAGAAAAGGAAAATTATTAATAATTAAATAAAGTAACTAATGGAAGTTAAAAGAAAAAAATATAGATAAATTGGAAATTATTCTTTATTTATAGCAGAGACTGGATAACCAACTAGAAGATTCCAGTTAATGTTTGTAATAAATTGCAAAGCAGAGAATTATTAAAATTAATATCTTACTTCCAGAAAGAATTTTTATATATTTGATCTATTATTGAGAGTTGGAATAAAATATAACAAATAAATAAATAGAAAATAAAAAATATTAAAATAAATATGATAATGATATTAGACTTTTTTTTTTTTTTAATTTTACTGTGCGAAATTAATTAAATTATAATATTTCTTATTTCTAAATATTAAGAAATTCTAAATTTAGAAAAAGAAGAATAGGTTAGAACCAAAAACCCAAGGGACAAGTTATAGAGAATTTTAAAATATAAATGGATAAATAGCATCTATGTTAACTAAAACCATTCAGAAGAAGAAGCCAGAAAATCAAATTTAAATTACATTACATTTCAGCAAAGGGTATTTCATCATCAGCTAACCAAATACAGGCATATACTTGTTATTTTCTACGTTCTTCCAGAAACAGGGTATAATTAGGTAATCAGAGAAAAAAAGACTTAACGAAACAACAACAAATAATAATAGCAACGACAAATTGCATTGGAATTTCACAAAATACGCCAAATTCGCATTTTAAGCTTGTTTGTTGAATTCCACTTTATTTATTTTATTTATTTCTTATTTCAATTTTAATTTTATTTTTTATACATTTTTTTTGTGGCTTGGTTTTTTTTTTATCTTTTGCCTCATCAGATCGGACTCTGACCGGGCGACTCTCATCGCCGGCGTCATGAGCTATTCGACTCCGTTGAGTCAGCGATTTCTGTCAACAGCTCTGACAACGATTTTTTTTTTTTTTTTTTTTTTTTTTTTTTTTGCATTTGTAATTTGGGGTTTAAGTGGCTCGTGCAAAGAATTTTGACTTAGTGGATTAGCAAATTAATAAATGGTCGCGAATAGTTCAACGAGTAACCCATATACAAAGTAAATATTTAATTATACATGTCATTTTATGAATATATCTACACAGATGTTTTTAATAAGTTTTACTATCTATAAATCGCATTTAAGCCACTTCAACTTGATTGAAACTGAGAGTTTTGAGCAACAACATGATTAATGATCACTTAATGTAAGCTCATTAGTTGCTTAAAAGGAAACTTCACGAAATAAGTGCAGTCAGCATATGAGAGATTAATGATCTTTTAGCAGTAAGTTAGTTGAAATAAATATTTTGTAGCTATAATTCCAAGTGATGTAATGAACAGAAAATAAAGAAGACTGCAAGACTAGCAATACTTGAAGAGTGAAATAAAAAACGAAAAGAATTCAAAAGAAAACGAGATAAATACACTAGCTGACATATTTATGTCGACGAACTCAAATTCATAAATGTTTGAGCTTGACTTGTAAATGAAAGAAATGTATGGAAAAAATTAAATTATTTTTGGTTTTACATAAATAAAAGAAAATAAAGAAAAATAATAAGCAAAAAAAAAATTTATTTAATAATATATTTACTTGTAGGTTTGATTTTTTTTTTTCAAAAATTTTGAACTTTAATTAAAATTTCAATTTATATGAATTAAAATTCATTGTCAATAATAATTAATCAATTATGATTAAATAAAAGTATGTGGTGTGAAAATTTCAATTTTATATGATTTCTATTAATTTTTCCAATGAATACTAGTTATACAATTTAAAAAAATAAATAAATAAATGTTTTTTGTCTAACTCAATTTATATTTCTAGTCTGCAAATTTCAATGTAAATGCTCTTTTATTCAAATTTCTAAAGAATGCTACTAACAATATTTAAAAAAAGGTGGTTAAATTTTATTGTCTACAATTTATTATTATTATTTATATATATAATTTATTTATTATTATTATTTAATATATTTTTATTTTATTTTATTGTCAAAAATTTATTTATTTATTATTATTTTATTTTATTGTCTACTATTTATTTATTTATTATTATTATTTATATATTTTATTTATTTATTATTATTATATCATATATTTTTTATTTTATTTTATTGCCTACAATTTATTTATTTATTATTATTTATATATTTAATTTATTCATTATTATTATTTTATTTATTTTATTTTGTTCTCATCTACTTTTAATATTTTACTACTAAAAATAAAATTTGAAAAATTATATATTAAGCAAAAAATCAGGGCATTTGAAAGCTTAAATAATAAAGGAAATATTTTTGTTTATTTTTCGTGTATTTTGTCTCAACTCAAAGCGTATATTTCAGCAATTGAAATATTATTCAATTTAACTGGGAGATTTTTGTTTTAATCTGTAATTTATTCAACTTGAGCTGTACTGAGGTCTTTCCGTCTGCCATGTGTATGTACTGCAATTTATTATATAAATATCTTGAACCAAATTTATGAATATTGAATATTTTTACAAACCCTCTGATATTCCTTTGGCAAAAAGTTGAAAAATTTCAATAAGCAGAAAACAACGCATTTCTGAGGCACAATTGTGCGAAAGCCCCGCGCACAGAAACAAGCTTTAAACGAAAATTTCGGCAGCTAATCATGAATTGGCACAAAATGAGCTGGACTCGGGAAACGGGCGCTACTGGTTTGATATGTATACATATATATGTATATATGTATATTGTTTTTTTTTTCTTGCATTAATTTAGCTGCGTCGCAAATTAAAAAACTTCGAAGAGCGCCAGCAACCAAAACAAAAACTAAATAAATTTAGTTACATACACAAGTCATGATGTTTATGCATGTATGTGTGTATATGCTATAGCTGGAAGTGTTGTATGTAATACATACTATATACATATATACACTTATATAGATATATATGTATGTGTCTTATGCCAGACGAGCCCCGAAACCTTGTAACACTTTTATCAACATCATCGTCACCGTCGCCGTTGCCGTCCTCATCGAATTTCTCATGAACAAAATAAATGTGTTTAATACACTTACTGCATAGCCATTGGTTGGTATTATTATAGCTTATAGATCTATCTGTGTTTATGCACGCCCAAGTTCAAGTTCAGCCTCAAGTACAAAGGCTTACAGCGTGTGCCTAGCTCCCTCCCTCTCCCTCTCTACCTCTCTCTCTCTTTCTTGCTCTCTCCCTATATACACGCTTACTCAATTACGAGCAACGATCAAAAATTTATTTAATGCCCAACATGCAATTTATAAGCAATTACAGTCACATAACCAATCATAAAACTTGCATACACAAATTTATAGATTTATTTGTATGTACATAATTAAGTTCAGTAAAATATAAGCACAACAGATAAATGTTCGACATAATGAAGGCATTTAGCTGAGTTAAGGGCGTGCGAAGTCATTAAAAAAAGCACACACACACACACACACACAATATATATAAACATAAACTAAATCTAGAAATCTGATCTAATTATATGAGCTGAACGCTGTGGCCGGGCCCATTAACATTTTTACACATTAGTTACACGAATTAAGTAGGCCATTAAATTAGCATGAAACTAAACACTATATAACTCGAATATATATAGTTTGATCATATTAAATAATTTAAAGACGAAAAAGTCAAATTTTCAAGTCAATGAACCGTTTATTTGGTTGGGAACTTAGCTAAAAGGCATGTGTATATAGGTTGATAGAGATTGACTATATTAAGGAATATTTTATTGTAGATAGGGTTTATAAATTTTTGAAATCAAAGAAAATATTTTATATGTTTAATAATAAGCTTCGTCAAAGAAAAAAGGTTTAAAAAATAATATACATTTATTTTCATTTTTTATTTATTTATTCATTTATTTATTTTTTTAATGGTTTCTGAAATTCTGCAAACGAGCACGATCTGATTATATCATGTCTTAAGCCCCCACTGGGCGTACAACGTATAACTGTAATATAATGTATTGTTGAGCTTGTAATATCTACAGGTCTGCAAGAATACATTCATTTCTCACAGCAGTAAAAAACCCTGCACACTAATTTTAATGTACTCATAAGGTGCATGGGAGTGAGAGAGACAGCTAACTGTCGATACAGACAATTTGAACAACATTCACTCACACCCATTTAAACTGTACACAAAAAAGGTGTACCAGTTTTTCTAATGAATGATTCATTTGCCCATTTGGATGCATTCATGCAGATGTCTTTATCTACATGAGGAGTCTCTAGCAGCTCAGATAATTGAGTTATCGAACATCAATAGGTACTTAAGGATTTGTTAAAGCCAGAAAGACATTCCTCAAAACCAACATACTATTAAACAGTTACAAATTTCTGCTGAGGTTCCCTTAGGTAAAAGGAACAAAAGAAAGCACTATCTGTAATGTGTATGCTTAAAATTTCTTAATAAAAAAATAATTTATATACATTAATGCAAATTAAAGCAAGCTTTAACTGAGGAATGGCAAAAAGTTGGTGAAGAAGTGACTAAGGCTTACAAGCCGTTATAAAAGCAAAAGGCTTAAGTACAAAATATTAATTATAATTTTTGAGTATTGTTTTTCATCATATTTTTATATTTCTTTAAGTTTTTTTTTTAGTGTGCCAATAATTTTGTTCAATGAAATTGACGTGTTAATTTAGTTATTTAATTTTAGTTAATTCTACGTTTAAGATTTTTACAAAATTCTTTTGGTTTCATTCAATAAATACTCTAATCTATTTCAAAAATTTTCTGTTTTATAAAAAAATCCTTTCAAAAGACTTGAAAAGTTGCTATAAAGTTTAAAAAGCATACAATGCCAATAATTATGTTCGTCACTGTAAATGGAATATTAAAACTAGGGTCGACCTTGGACTCATGGAAAGAGAGAAAAAAACTCAAGTTTGATTATCTAGAAGTTTTACTAAATTTTAAGAATACTATGTATAATTAGTTTAGCAAATCACATAGCAAATTTTAACTTAAAGCTTGCGTAGTAAAATAAAATATCCAATAATAATAAATTAATATCCTTTTTAAACCGAATTTTTCTTGGGGAATCAAAACTCTGGCTGATATCGGTAACCTATATTTCGCTAAAAAATATATTTATAATTTTAATAAACTTTAATTTTAATTATAAACTAAAACAGAAAATTATTTTAAAAAATCCCCTAAAATAACGTATTAATGGCCCATTTCAAAATATAAATTCAAACCATCTTTTTTTTGTTTGTTTAAATATAATGCACTTTTCAACCACAGCATGTGTCTTAAAAATAATTATTATAAATAATTGCTATTCTTCAGAATATTATTTATGGAGTTAAAGTGCTGAAGTATTGTTGGCTAGATAAGCGCGTTATTTATAGTTTCGCCGTTTAATGACAAAATCCTAATCGCATTGACCTTCTCTTAAAACTCAAGAAACGAGAGATTATATGACATTTAATTACTTGCCAAGTAATATATTTAATAGTTATCTCAAGTTTAACCATACAAAAAAAAAAGTTAGTAATTTTACATGTTTTACACATTTTATTAGCAGTAAACACGCTCAAAAGTCCAATTGGACATTGTAATTCACACCTTGTTAATTGATATTATAAACTTAACTGAATTATTTTTTTTTTTATAATTTTTTTTTTTTATAATTTTCCATCGTCTTTAATCCTCATTTAGATGAGTGAGATTTTTTTTAATTAATTACACCTTCCGGGTGTTGTTTGTCCACAGAGAAAATAATTTAAATTTAAGTACATAATTTAAAATTATTTATTTGTGAGGAGCGATCAGACAAACGTCGTGTTTACATTGAGTGTTGCGAGTTATTTATGCAAATTCTGTTTGACAGCTTTGATTGATGCATTCAGCCTGTTGCAATGTATTCAAATATAAATATATATTATTTATAAATTATATATATTACTGATTTTTTTCGGGGTTAGCCTGGGTCAGCACTGATAAGTGTTATACAACTGCATTGGCGCGCAGAAATAGAGATTGTTAGATTGCTTTGAGATCAATGCACTGATAGATTTTTTTAAATGGGGTTTTTTTAATAGCATATAATTGGAATGTAAAAATAAACAAAACAAAAAAATTATAATTACTACAAAAATAAATATTGTCGCAAAAGATAATATGATTCGTAATCTCTATAATCATTTTTGTTAGCTAGGTTCTGTACTTAAGAGTTCTAAAACAATCTCAAATTGATTCATGTTTAATATAATAGACAACACATTTATTGTGATAAGGTTTCTAGTGGACAGCAACGTGACTTTTATGTACATATACATAATATATATGATTATAACGTGACTTTTATGTACATGTACATATTATATACGATCATAAAATTATTATCTCTAAATTTTTATTAAATTATATATATATTTGCCAGACGTAAACATATGTATAAATTCCTATGGCAATAAAGTCTAAATACAATCTGACCTTCTCAGGCTCCAGATCTTTGTTAGCCTTCACTTTTAAGAATATTTTTGAAATGCTCAGCATGCTCAGCTGAAAAGCTTAAATTTGGAAAGACAGCTTAAAGAACTATAGTTTATACTAGGGTCATAATGCACTGAATTGAATATGGAAGTAAGCCCAGGAAAAAGTTTAAAAATATAACAGCTCTAAACGTAGAATCATCCAAGGCACAATATATACCAATCATTTTATAAAACACATATGCCACAAATGAAAATGAAAATTCAAATCCATGAAAATGAATTTGAGCTTAAAAATAAAAATATCAATTTTAAGACTTCGGCAATAAATATATAATAAAAAAAAAAATTAATTTTAAAATACATATTTAATTTTGTATATAATCTATCAATATAATTTAATTTTTTTTTTTTTAGTCAATTTTTAGTTTGTGGTCAAAAATCCTCAGTGTGAAAAATATATTTTATTTTATTTTAAAAAGCTTTTATGTGTTATTCAAATTTTTATTTCCTTTCAAAATCAAATTTCAAGCACAATATAATAATATAAGTTTTATATTCACAATATTCAGCTTCATTTATAATAAGTAAATAAATCTGAATCTGTACTTACTTTTGGGCCTTGGAAACATTGTCGTCGATTTTTATATATATATTTATTTATTTTAAATATATTTTTGTAATATTATATTTTGATAAAACTTGCACTTGCACTACCAACGCTTGCTTTAATTGTATTACAGTCCAGATAATGCGGAAATTCAGCCTAAAAAACTGTCTATATCAGCTGGCAACTGCCAGCGATCGAATGAATTTGAATTTAAATGAAGCAGAGCACAACTCAATGATTGAAATGTTTTATTTGCTATATATAATAATATTAAATGATTTACATATGTATATTGCATGCATGCCAGATTATATACATAAGAATATATGCATAATCTACATGTGAAATAAGAGCTTTTGGAGCATCCAATTGGAACGTCACATTTCTTATCAGAATCGAGGAGAGCACTCGAAGCAGACGGACAATCAGGCGGTTACAGACAGACACAGGTGTCGGCTTTTTGTGTTTTGCTTCTATTTTTTCTCTTGATCAGCTAGGCCAACAGCTGTTCGGGCTGGTCTTGAATAGACCTTTCTGCGAGCCCTAATTGGGTCAGTTTTAGTGTTTGGTGGTAATCAGCTTATTGCACTTTTGTATTCAATTGGTTTCTTTGTGTCATGCTGCTGAGCGAGCATTAAGTCGAGACGTTCGTTGATCTAATTAGCCGAAGCCCTGAACTATATTTTCCATTGATTTATATGTATATGGAACAATATGTATTTTTATAAAGCAAGTCTTTCCATTTAGCAGCACCGCACACTGAACACTTTTCTATTGCCTTTCGATGGGTGGAACTCGATGAGAGCGACTAAGCTAAAGCGAAACGAAATCTCTAATCAAAATAAAATGCCCAGTCGAAGAAGTCGTTGAACGTAGCGACAACAAGGAAGGCGCCGAATACAATACAAGAAGCAACACACACACACACACGCACACCCGCACACACGCACACCCGCACACACACTCATGTGGGACGACTGGAAACTGGAAAGTGCGATAGCGGAGATCAGCAAAAGAGCGTGTGCCCACCAGAGAACATATCAAAGAAGTAACTGTAAATATGTCGCATTTGGCTTAACATTCCACTGGAAGTACAAGAATTGCTGATGTGCTCCAAGCAATGGCTGGAGACTAATGAAATACCCTCTCTTGCTTAAGCTCTGTGAGAGAAAATAATTGCAATTAAATATTTATACATACATATATGAAGATTAGATCAACATAGATTTTGTAATTTAAAATATAATTTATTAAAAATAAATATTTAAATATATATAAAGTCATTTAAACAAATAAATAAAGTAATTGAAAGATAATGTTAACAAAATTTGATTAAAAGGAAAAACATATATAAAATGAAACAAATAACAAATAAATATTGAATGTTTTGAAATTGTATTAAATATATATACATAATATATTTATGAATATTTTTTATTGCTAAATATTTTTTATATATTATATTTGTTAAAAAAATAATGTAATAAATAAATTTAAAAAATAAAAATAATATATATAAAGTCATTTAAACAAATAAATAAAGTAATTGAAAGATGATGTTAACAAAATTTGATTAAAAGGAAAAATATATATAAAATGAAACAACAAATAAATATTTAATGTTTTTCTGAAATTGTATTAAATATATATATATATATATATTAAATTTATGGATATTTTTTATTGCTAAATATTTTATAAAATTTTTAGATATACATTTTGTAAAATTCATTTTATCAGCATTTTTTTATTATTAGGTAATAACTTAATATAATTTTCTTCTTGTTTTCAAAAATATTTTATTTTTATTTCGCACAAGAAAGACTTTATTTTACTTATATTTGTTTTCATTTTTTTTTTTTTTTGCACATTTTTATCAGCATTTTTTTATTATTAGGTAATAACTTGAACGAAACACATTTAGTTTAATTTTTGTTATCCGAATATATGTATAATTGTATATGAATATATACCTTTGAAAAAATACGAAACTTTTCAAAATCTTTAGTTTTTTTTATTAAACAAATTATAATAATAAATAATTAAATATCGTCTTAAATTAAATTAAATAAATCATTTCTATAAACCTATTATAATTATAAATTTTTAAATAATTTTTATTGAAATAAATAAAAACTATAAAAATATATAAGATTTTATATGCATACAATTTATTATATATAATTGATATTTAAACAATAAATTTTTTTTATATAAGCTCTATCATTATTTATTTTAGTTTCTAAGATCTCCAAAGACTCCTATCACGGCTTGAACGGATGCCAACAGTAACTGCCCAAGCCGACCCTAAAGACTGATAAAATGAATAAAGAATATATACACATACTGTATATATATATACACATGTACATGTATGTATGTATTTTTATATTCACTCAGAAACTATTTGAATGGCGAGAAATTCTATTAGTTTATTCTAGAAACTTTTGTTGCGACCAAAGAGAGTTGTCAACTTAGATAATTAGACATACTTGGGCTTCGTATGTGGGTAGATAATGAACTATAATTAACTATCGTTTAAGGGGTTCAATAACACGTATTCTAATCGCACTTAAATTGGTTATATAATATTAGTTAACGCCTAATGCACAAAATGTATATGGATATAAGTATATGAATAGTTTTGCCTGCTTTTCATATGTATAAGCCTGGCTACCTGGCCGTTAACTTTTTTTTATTGCAACTGGCAATTATGGCAAATCAAGTGCGGCATATGCTGTTATTAACAATTATACAGGTCAGATCACAGCTCACCAGTGACGCAAATGCCCAGGAAAGTGAAGGGAATTTTGCTACATATATGTACCTATGCACATTAAGAATTCAGATATGAGATAAAAAGAGACACAAAGAGAAAAAAACAAGAAACTATAAAGAAGACGCTACAATGGAACACAATCATTTCCGCATCTTGAAACCTGTGTAAGAGGCCGAGACTCCTTTCCAGTTACTCGCGATTCGAAGGTCACATTATTGTTCCGCCCCTCTGGCAACCCTAATTTCACACTTCCAATCTACACACGTGAATCGTGAATCGCCCCTGGCTGCGTTCTTGGCGCCAAAGCTCCTTCCAAGCGTCTCAGTTGCCCTCGATTCACATACGCGCGCAGAAACAAAGCCCAGAAGCCACAAAATTTTGTTTGTCCTCAGTGTTATTTTTTTTTAAATTGAAACTTCTCTTAAGAGCACGCTGCCTAAGAGTTCTCATTATTATTATAATATAATTTTCTTCTTGTTTTCAAAAATATTTTATTTTTATTTCGCACAAGAAAGACTTTATTTTACTTGTATTTGTTTCAAATTCTTTTCGCATCTCTCTCTAAGTTCATAAGCTCAAAACAAATATTGATTTTGTTTAATTAATTTAAGTTGTTTTTTAAACGATTCCAAGCTTGGTGGCTTTTTATTTCATTTCTGGGTTTTCCATTGCACACGTGAGTATACGAACAAAACTACAGTGGTACGAAAGTGTTTCAATCGAATTTTAATTGCTTGCTCAACATAAAACACGTGCATTTCGATCAATTTTAATATTTGTGCAGTAATTAAACGTTAAGGTGAAATTATGATTTGTGGCACAAATAATAAAAATAAAAAAAAGAGCTTCAGCATAGCCATCACTATAATTTCTCAATTGTTTATTTTAAATAGCATTCACAATCTCTAATAGTGAAAATATATTATTTTTTAAATATATATACAAAAATATTTCATAAAAAAAGTTTTAAAATATTTCTTTACTGTGTAATAATTTTATATTTTATATATTAAATCTATCTGATAAAAAATGTTGTATTCAACTAAGTTCATTCAGCAAAAATATATAAATATTTTAATCACTGTATAGGGTATTAGCTGCAAGTATATGCCCAATTTTGTATACCCAATTTAATTATTAAATTATTCCAATTAATCTGAGTTAATCAATCAGAATACGAATTAGCATGTATTCTGATTCAATTTCAATTACAAATCGATCTTGTCACACTGTGAAGCTAACTGTATTCATATACAGTTAGACCCCTTGGCGAACTGTCACAGCAAACTTAAGTTTCGTTTAAATGAAAAAAATAAAAAATAAAATAAAATGCATTGGAAGCTCATACACTCGATCTCTCTATCTCTGCCTTTGCTTTGCATTGCAATCGCCCTTTCTCACTCATTCTCTCTCTCTCTCTCACTCTCTGCTTGCCATCTTTGCACTGTGTTGACATTGGTTATTTAATTAACACCGTAAAGCCGGTTATTTATTCCCTTTTAGTTGAGCGTATCTCATATTTTTATTGCAAATAATAATTTTTTATTGATGTGCTTGAGCAAATTGATTCATTTCAACAGTTTTATTGCATATATTAAGTTATTAATATGCAAAATTTCGTTAAGAATAAATAGAACTAAGGAAAAAAACTGATTAATTAAATATCTTAGCAAGCTTTGCTAAATATGTTAAAATGTTTGAGCTCGTTGCCTCGGAAAAGCATATGAGAAATATCCAACTAAAATCAAATTAGATTCTCATTGGACGCAATTGGATTTCTAATATTGCCGCAAAGTGAAGATTCCAAAGCTTTCTTCTATATGTTGCGTCAACATTTTATGAAAAAGATGCTTAACAACATAATGATCATTATTATCTATGTCATCATCATTATTAACATCTACGTTACTCATGTTAATAATAAGACAAGATCAAAGTAAAGCTCTAAAAAAAAATTCCTCATTTCATTCCCAGTCTACTTTCTAGTCAATCACACTCTCTCGCTTCAACAACTCTATTCCTAGGGTATTTGCTAGTCAAACTCACGCCATTGCTCAATTAATCGAACAAGTTTTAATTGATGTTCCTATGCAAATTTGATCATGTCAACTCTTTTATTGATCTCTGCAGTCGCTGAGAATTAATGAATCAGATGAAATGTTTTGCATTTGCTTTGATTTAAATTAGAACGAGAACCGGCATCAGAACCTGAGATGGAACGCATAATTCCACATGCATATAAATATAATTCAATTATTGGGGATTTTCTATTTGTGCTTTCGAATTCCAGAGAAAAACAGCAAACGCGTGTCCAGCAGGTGCCAAGCACCGGCATCGATAAAAAAGAAGAAGAAGAAAACACATAAGTCCAGAGATTACAATTCCAATTCCAGTTTCAACTAGAAGCTATACGAAATGGCCGAACGTTTGTACAGGTAAGTACGACTTGCATTAGCAATTGAAACTCTTAGCTGTAAGCGGCACACTTGTTTACAATTTACAATTGATCTAACGAATTTCGTAAACATGCTTATTCTAATATTATAATATCATATTTGTTGTTCTTATGTGTATGGACTTAGAGCCAGCAAAGGGTATCAAAGTTTTAACTTAATTAGCATTACATACCCTAATAAGCTGATTGCGAAAAAATATAATAATAATGATGATTTATGATGCGCATATTTGTTTTTTAATTTGTTATTGACATTTGTGTTATTTTGTTCCGGAATTTATGCTTTTATGTATATTTATAATTGATATGAGGAAGAGTATTAAAAAAACAAATTTACTTTTTTTATTTTGTGATAAAAATAGCAGCTTATAAAAAATAAATAAATAACTTTAAGAATAGCAGTTCTCATATAATTTATTTTTTATGTATAATTATAATTGATATGAGGAAGAGTATTAAAAAAAAAAAAAAACAATTTTTTTTTATTTTGTGATAAATGTAGCAACTTGTAAAAAATAAATAAATAATTTTAATAATAGCAGTTCTCATATAAATAATTTCTAATATTCCGATTTTATTGAGCATATAGAGCATTGAATAGAAGAGCTCATTGACTTTTTGTAATTCTTGAAAATGCAAATAATTTTGTTTAATTAATTTTTTCAATTTTGAAAATCGCAAAGAAAGGCGGCTAAAGGCAATAGGAGCTAATTAATATTATATTGTTAAACAGTTCTTTTAGCGTTTTCATCTTAAATGAGTACTCCAAAAATAAATTGACAATTTAATTCATGAAAATAGTAGTTTAAATCAAATGAAATAAAATTGTACTTTTTATTTTCTTAATATTTATTCAATTTAAATTTATTATTCATTTATTAAATAAATTACTTTTTTAATGTGACTATTTATGTATTATTGCATATTTTTATATATTTTGTTCATTATTTATATTATTATTTTTTTTTTTATTTAATTATTAACTTTAATATATAAATTCAACTTTTGTGTGTGCCAATAAATTAAAAAATGTATAGTATTAATATATGATATATATATATATATATATATTTTTGGACTATATAATTTTTATAATTTTTGGAGTTTCGAAAAAGTACATACAACATTTTTTAATTAAAAAAAAAAATGCCCTTAAAAATATATTAATTGCAAATATTTTTTTTTTATCACAAAATTAAGAAAAAAAAAAATAAATAAATAAAACTTTTTCCATCATAACTAAAACATTAAAATCCTGAATTACCAAATTTTCTTCTCTCTGTCAAGTACTATTCACAGAGAGAACTATTCAGAGCTCTCTATAGAATGAAACATTAGTCAATAAATATTATTGTCATATAATAAACCAAAATTCGTACTACTATATTCATGAACAGAGAGAGCTACATATATACATATGCAAACATATATATATTTCTCACTCTCTCACTCTCTTTCACTCTCTATCTTTCACCTACCTCACAGCTGGCCCGCTGATGCTGGCACTGAGAATCCAGCCGCTGCCTACTATGCCGCTCAATCGCAGCTCTATACGACGGCTCTGCCGCCAGGCGCGACTCTGTGTGCGGACTACAATAACAACGCCGGCATTGGAGGTTTGCGTTATTTCAATGGCATGCCCGGGTATACAGCACCGCCGGGCTTGCTGCCGCACAAGTATAGCGGGGGTCCGGCCATGCCCGGCCAGCTGGAGGTGTGTCAATATGCGCATGCGAATGGCAGCGCCAGTTGTTATAATCGCAATCGCTATATGCCCTACAATCACAATCGGGCATGCGCAGCCGCAGCTGCCATGGCAGCGGTCAATGGACATCCATTGATGACGTTGGTGCAACCGCATCAGCAGCCGCAGCCGCAGCAGCAGCAGCAGCAGGGCTTGGGTATGGGACCAGCTGCAGCTGCAGCTGCGTTTGCCGGCAGCTATCCGCCAGCCTTTGCGCCCATTTATCAGCAGCAGACAACTCCATTGGCCACGCCAACCAGCAGTGGTCCATCCATGACGCCCACCGTGAGCGTTGCCGCTAGCAGCGCAGCAATTGCCGCTGCTAGCACTACTGCAGATTATGCCTATGGCAATGGCCTTATCAATACCATGGCACCCAGCATGGTGCCAATGTCCTGTACGGGCACCTCCACCTCCATGTCCAGCAATAGCTGTGCCAGCAGCTCCAACGGCGAGGCGAGCACACCAGCTCACACCTTTGCCAGTGTGACCGATCCCAGCGATGCGGTCACACTGCAAATCACCAATCTGGACTACTCGCTGGATGAGACCAGTTTGCGCAACTTCCTCATGAATCAGCTGAAGCCCATCACGCCCGTCGTCTCGCTCAATTTTGAGGCAAGCAGCTATGCCAAGGTCACTGTGCCGGATCTCTATGTAAGTTCGTGTCATGATCAAGTCCCTGAGGAACTGTCTATGAATTCATTTACTTCCAGTTCGCTAAGCAAGTGGTCTCCAATTTGCATCGCAAGAAGATTGGCCACAAACGCATGCTGGTTAGCTATACGCGCGACTCCTCCCTCACGGAGGTCAACACGTTGCGCTGCCAGGTCGCTGGTCTGCTGAAGGTTCGTATTTATATAGAGCGGGTGCTTGATATGATCTTTATAATATGCTATAATATTCTCTCTTCATTTATAACATTTTTATTTAATTTTTATTGCGTTGATTAAGCGCCAGGTATTTTCTATACTTTTTATTGTTTCCTTAACCTTTTTTTGTTTTTTTTTTTTTTTAATTATTATACAATATCTTTCTTTACTATCGTTAGCATCAGTTCCTTGGATTTTATTGTTGATTTTTATATTATTGGGAATAATTTGTGTACGACTCAAAACAATATATGTTTAATGTATACGATTATTCAATATCCCTTTCTTATTGTAGAAAACTTTATGGAGTTTTAATGATTTATCTCAAATGAGAAAAAGAGGAAACTCTCCGCATTTAGATAAATGAGCTATAGAGATCTATACAGCACTCATTGAAGAGCGACGCCTACTCTTTAAAATGATCATCTAATAACTACAGAGCTAAAAAAATTATTTTCTTATTTAATTATTATTTAATTTAAAAATATCATCTAATAACTTAAGAGCTAACCAAATTATTTCCTATTTAATTAAAATTGGCTCTTACTATTTGCTATTTACATTATATTTCATAGGTGGCTAATTAAGAATAGTTATTGATGGAGATCAACTATTTATGCTCAACTCAACTAATTGAAGTACATTTCTTCATTTTGAAGAGCAATGCCTTTTGTTTAAAATAGAAAAATCTTTGGTACAAATAATTTCAGTTGAAGTATTTTTTGTATGTCCATATTCCACCTCCAGTTAGGATTCCCTACACTTTTTGAGATGGCTGAAACTATAGGAAAATATTATCTTTCGGGAAAAACAATACATTCATCTGTAATGTAGAGGCGTCTACAATTTTGATTTAATTGATTATAAAAGCATTCTTTAGCTCTTCTCAAAGAGCTCCTCTTTTATTAAATTCTCATTAGCATTGCAATGCCTTTTTCAAATTCATTAATTCCAGTTCATTAAAGACAACGCGTTTCTATATATCTCTTAGTTCCAGTTCATTAATTCCTATGTTCCAGTTCATTTACTATTCTGAATTATTTTCCTTGCATTTTTCTCGCTCTCAGTTCCATTCATTCCTGAATACCCATAGAAAATGAAACAGCTTCGCGCAGAGTTCCGGGTAATTCTTACCAAGCCAAAGAGCTTCTCAGAAAATCTGAGTTTCTCTTTGTCGGGCGCACCCGACTTGAGCTGTCTTACATATTTTTTAAATATTTTTATTATATTCCTAATTCATAATATAATACTACCATAATCAAATTTTCCCCTCTCTCTCTCTGTCTTATACAATATATAATCATTAATCTAACATCTTATATCCATTAAATCCTATTATAATAATTCCTAAATCGAAATTTGTCTCCTTTTTATTTCGTTATTCTCTCGTTTTCCCCTCAATACTACCTTACATCACTCTACTCACCAACTTGCCCACAGGACGTTCCGTATTATACATTGCCCATGTATAAGTTCCGTGAGCTGTTTCAGTCGCGCTTCAAGACCTCAATCAGTGTCCTGGATTTGTACAAGATGCAGGACATCTGCACCATCAATGCGGGCAACAATGAGGATAAATTCATTAGCCTACAGCCGGAGCTGGTCAATACGCTGGAGAGTTCGCCTCTGATGGAGGGACTGCAGCATAGCGTGCCCTATTGCACGATTCATTTTAAGCGAGAGCAACACAAGGGCTGGGCCGAGCAGGAGATCGAACCGCTGCCCAATGTGTGCATGACCATTGCAGAGATACAACAGTTGATCTATCCGCTGTTGAAGCATCATCCGGGCGATATACCCGTGGCCACACTGCTGCACTGCATCGAGGGTCAGCTGAAGGTGCAAATCGCTGCCAACGAGAACGGTGTCAATCTGGAGCATCTCGTCTGCTGTGTCCAGGGCATACAGATACAGGTGAATAATTTCGGCATCAAGATTCTCGGCTGGCTGGAGCTCAACAAGGAGCTGTCAACGGGCGGCGGCAGCAGCACCAGCACGAGCAGCAGCAGCAACAACAGCAACAATGTCAGCTTGAATGGCAGCGAGCGCGGAAACGGAAATGGAAATGGTAATGGTGGCTCCAGTGGCTACTTCAAGAACTCTGTGGCCGATCCACTCTTTCAGATCTCACGCGAGGTCATCGAATTGGTGAAAATGTCGCCCAAGTCTACGATGAAGTTCAATCGCTTCATACCGGCCTATCACAATCATTTTGGCAAGCAATGTCGAGTCGCTGACTATGGCTACACGAAGCTCATTGAGCTCTTCGAGGCGCTCTCCTCGGTCGTCCAGATCATGGGCGATGGCGAAAATCGTCAGATAACACTCACGCATCGCACTCAGATCAGACGCTTTACCTCGGATCTGTTGCGTGTCCTGCGTGCCAATGGCAATAATTCTGTCCTATTATCCCAATTGCCGGGCATCTTTGCTCAGACTCAGAATCGGAATTTCGATGTGACGGACTATGGGGTCTGTGACATTGTGGACATCTTGGATGGGCTGGTCAATAGCAATATTGTTGTGATCACCACGGTGCAGCAGGGCAAAGATATACTCATCTCGATGCCGAAGCGCAAGCAGACCAATGCCGAGCTGGAGAAGACTTCTGTCTTTGCTGGCGAGATGGTGGAGCTGTTCCAGAATGCACTTCAATATACCATAACGTTCCAGAAATTCGTGCGCTCCTATCACTATCACTTTGCGTATCAGTGTCGCCTGAGCGACTTTGGATTCGTAAAGCTGGCCGATCTGATGGACGCCATACATGGCGTCGTCGAGCTGGAGCTGTCCAACGATGAGGACAAGAAGATTGTGCTGTCGCCCAAGGTGGCACGACGTGTGTTTGCCGAGCAATGCGAAGATCTCATACGGAATGTTACGGGCAACTCGACCAATTGCATGAAACTCGAGCAGGTGCTCAAGTTGCATAAGAAGAAATTTGGCTATCAAATGCTGGCGCAGACTCTTGGCGCCCCCGACATAGCCAGCGCCATTGAGTTGCTGCCCTATGTGGAGCTGGTCAACAAGGAGCAGGCTACCTGGATCATTTGTCACAATGACGATGTGGAATTCCGACAGCTGTGCTATCGTGCCTGCAAGCAGCTGCTGCAGCGTGAGGCAGTAAATAAAACAGCTGACAGTGGCGAGTCCACAGTGCCCAAGCTGGAGCCACTCAGTCAGGCGCAATTCCTAAGCGATTTCAATGCCAAGCACAAGGTGCAATTGACGGAATCTGCGCTGCATGCCATGCGACATGCCATAGAGGTGAGCTACGATACTCTCTGAAAGTATATAAATATATATATATTTGATTATTCTCTTAGATCTATGTGGAGGCTGATCAGTCTTGTGTGCGTCTTACCGCCTTCATGCGCTTCCTGGTGTCCATTGTGCGTGTTCTGGAGCAACGACCCAGCATGTACTTATACGAGCTGAAGAGCAGCCTCGACTGTGGCCTGAGCACCACCTTTGAATATGGTTTTCCCAACTTGTATTCAGTAATTGTGGCGCACGATGATCTCTTTACAATTAACATGGGCGCCACGCAGGAGCGTAGCGATGTCTCCTTAAATGTGAACTGTGAATGTGAGTAGATCTGGTTTTTATATTTTATAAATTATTTATTTGATTTATTTTTATTTTATTTCATATTTTATATTTCATATTTCCTATTTTTATATTTTATATTTTAAATTTTAAATTTAATATTTTATATTTAATATTAAAATTTCATATTTTATATTTTTTATTTTATATTATATTTTTATATTTCATAATTTAAATTGTATATTTTATATTTTAAATTTCATATTTTATATTTTATATTTTAAATTTCATATTTTATATTTTATATTTTGTATTTTATATTTTAAATTTCATATTTTTTATATTATATTTTTAATTTAATATTTAAAATTTCATTTTTATTTTATATTATATTTTTTATATTATATTTTAAATTTTATATTTTTTATATTATATTTTAAATTTTATATTTTTTAATCTATATTTAATATTTTATATTTTTAATTTTATAATTTATATTGGAAGTTTCATATTTTATATTTTGTATTTTATATTTCATATTTTATATTTTAAATTTCGTATTTTATATTTTGCATTTCATATTTTATATTTCATATTTTATATTTTAAATTTCATATTTTATATTTTATATTTCATATTTTATATTATATTTTAAATTTCATATTTTTTATTTTAAATTTCATATTTTATATTTTTAATTTCATATTTTATATTTTTAATTTCATATTTTATATTTTTTATTTTATTTTTTATATTTTATATTTTTTATATTATATTTTTTATTTTTTATTTTTTATTCTATATTTTATATTTAATATATAATATTTTTAATTTTATATTTTATATTTAAAATTTCATATTTTATATTGTAAATTATAATTTAGTTTAATTTTCAAATAATTTAATTTTTTACAAATAATACAATTTAATTAAATTATAAATAAATGAAATTTATGAAAATTTTCGCTTGCAGTACGCCTTGGATCTGGTGCCACTCATCAGCATCTGTTTGGCTCACTGAAGCTGCCCTATGCCAAGCACAAGGCACAGCGCAGCGCTCGCACGCCGCTGGGCGAGCACAATCGTCCGCCTCCGGCACAGGCGCCGCCACCGCACAAGACTCGAGCCATTGCCAATGAATATGCTAGCAGCATGGCCAGCGTGTGCAATGGAGCATTTAAGCCGCAGGTCTCTGTCAACAGCTTCCAGGCCTATCAGGAACAATTGGCCGCCAATTCCAAGTGCTCGCCACCCAGTGCCAATAGCTCGGTGCTGTCGTCCACCATGTTGAACAGTTCGCTATGCAGCAATTGCAGCAACAAGGAGAATTCGCTTAACAACTCACAGCAATTCTTTAACAACACCAGCAGCAGCGGCGGCAGCAACAGCAGCAGCAGCAGCAACAGCTCGTTCAATACATCCTGTGAGCTAAATAGCAGCCTCTGCCCTGGCGATGTTACCTCTAGCACGGCCATTACACAAACCTTGCCATATGCTCAAACGAGCAAGCTCTGGTATCGTCGTCAGGCGAGCTTCTATCAGCAGCAGCAACAGCAGCTGCAACAACAGCAGCAGCAGCAACAGCAGCAACAGCAGCAGCAACGCCAACGTCAACAGCAGCAGCAGCAGCAAATGTCCGCATTGCTGTCACATCAACTGGACTCTGGACGAGATCTCTATGATTTGAATGTGGCGCCCATTAGTTCCTGCTATGAGCCACCCAAGCCCGATACGCCGCCATCGGAGGTAAGTTAATAATAATAGTGAAAACAATTTAATATTTAAATACAATTTAATATATAAATTTATGTTGCTGTAGAAACTACCCTTCTGGATCGATCCCATTTGGAGCAATCAGTCGCAGCAGCCGAAGCAAAATTTGCTCAACATTCAACTGCCAGAGCTCAAAGCCCTCAATGTCTTGCCCATGCTGCTATCGCCATATACCATATCCAAGCATGTGAATATGAAGCGCCAGATGTTTAACTTCGATAATCACGATCGCAAGATAGCCTAAGCCATTATAATAATACGAATAATAATAACAATAATCTCTCAACTTAGTTCATAAGTGCCAAGTGGAATTGTATTACTTCCACTTTTTCGTTTAAATAGGTTCCTGGTGAGCCTTAAAATTTGTTACAATTTGATTCACATTTCGAAGAGCGAGATTTTGTTTCTATACAAAAATTCCTTTAGTTGTAGCGCAATTTGTTAATGCCATTCTATTGATACTACGAGAATTACGAGGATATATCATATATAAGATTGCTTTCTTTTATAAATTTTGTTACACGGATCACAATCAAAACATTTTGTATTTCAGTTTTAAGCTACTCAAAGATGTTGAGCAAAAAATTAGAAAAATATATTTATTTTTTTGATCGAGCTATCGAGGAGAGTTTTTTTTAGGGGGGCTAAGGCCAGACTAAAGTTTTCTTACTCTAACGTTTTACATTCTTGGAATTCCACAGTTCATTCACTATCCAACTTTAAAATTTAAAATTTATTTAACATTTTGCGATTAAATTATATTTGATAAGCTTAATTTAACAACTATTGCAATTAAAATTTGTGTAAAAGTCTTAAAAATTTGGTGCGACTTGACGAAAGATTGCGTTGGCTAGCTCAATTCCAAAGAAGGTCGCCGCATTGGCCGGAAAGGCACGAAGTATAACAGGTGTAAAGCCACTGAAAGCATTAACAAATATAGTTATAGATTAGTCATTAACAGTTAGTATAATAGCAGACTAACCGATATAGCGCAGAGATGCCATCATTTTTCTTGAGATCTTTAAAGACAGCTCTTATGCCATCAAATGTGCCATCGGGAGCTGTTCGATGAAATTTTAATGATATATATTATAGCTGGTACTACTGTTTCATATTTACCAGATTGTAAACGACTTTTTAGTACATCAGCTGGCATACCGCCAATCCAGTAGAATATGCCCGCCAAACCACCAGCGATAATGGCCGGAATTAGATCAACATTTGGACGATTAAAGCGACGCTTATACTCGTCCGTCATGATCTCATAGCTTAGAAAGTACAGCCCATTCGCGGGTATATCTGAAAACAAATATAAGCACAGATATATATTTATAGAGTTAAAATCCAATATAAAGGAATTATCATGTCATACTCGTGGCACAAATAGGTAGCCATTGGCAAAATAATTGCCATGTGCTCGTTGCGCTGATGATGTGTGTTAATATCGTGTCGGTGTCGGTGTCGATTAGATTACAATTCACTTTATCGTATAGATATGCATTAAATGCAATCCAATTAATGTGCACTAATTGCTAGTGCTACACGAGTCGAAGACAACACGCGCTGTTGTAGTAAACAATGCTCATTCAACTGGAGAGTCAACTGACTCTCAAACTGTTGAATGTGCTCAGTTTCTTATCAATTTTAAATTGATCGAGTTTAACATAAAATTGCTCAAGTCTTAAAGCAGCACAGTGCTTGCTAAAAGTGCACTGCATCTGCTTTACAATGAAACGTATATGTGCTATATTTTAGCCAAACATTTTTCAAGTTTTGTCTATCAAAACAAAAATTATTTGATTTAACATTTGACTTAAGACTAATAATTCTGCTTTTTGTTTGAATATACAATTTTATAAATTTATATATGTATATATGTTATATAAAATTTATAATAATGTATTATATATATATAAAATTGTATAAAAACAATTGCAATTTGACTTCATTAAAATCTTTAAATACAATCAATCAAACTGATTGATATAAAGACTTAGTATGAAACATATCAAAAAATGCAGAGCAAACAGTTAAAACTGTCTTTTACATAATTATATAGATATGCATATATGTATAAATACATACATATATATTATATAGATTAGTTTAACTTAATTATACACAATTTCCAAAATACATATCATAATGCATCTTGAACAATTCAAATACATTACAAACATTCGTATTTAAAAAAACAATTTTCTTTTTATTAAATTTACATAATAAATTTGCATTAACAAAGACTAACTTGCACTTAACTTGTAATTTGCACATTACTATAAAAAAGTCCTGGGTCTACCTGCGATTTGGGAAATATTAACAATTAAAAATCTCTATACTAGAAATTTGGTGCAACCAAATTGAAAAAGTTATTGGCCAGCTCAATGCCAAAGAAACAGGCAGCATTGGCTGGGAAGGCGCGTATCATAATGGGTGTTACGCCACGATATAGAGCCAATGGACCGTCCTTAACAATCAGATCCTTGAACACGCTGCGCACGCCGTGCTTGTATGTGCCTTCGGGTGCTGCAATAAATTGAATGAATGCAAATATTTCAAATGTCATTAAAATATAAACTTACCCGACTGCAGCCGACTCTTGAGCACATCGGCGGGCATGCCCAGAATCCAATAGGCAATGCCAGCGGCGCCGCCCGCAAATATGGTTGAGGCAGTGTTGATTTCGCCCGTCTTCGAGTGGGCCTTGGCCACATCCTGTATGTACTCATAGACCAGGAAATAAAGTCCATTAGCAGGCAGATCTAGAAAAACATGTTCAACGAGATTTTAGTAATCGAATATATCAAATATTATACATAAGTTTTATTTTACATATAAATATAAATACATATCTAAGCTTTCTCTAACTACTTAAGGAAATCTTATTGTTTACTTACAGCTCTGCTTATTTTATTTGAAATTTCTTGATTCTTGATTTTTAATTCTTGATTCTTGATTCTTGATTCTTGCTTGTCTATATGTTTTCGAACTGTGATGGAGGCTGTGGGAAATTACTTATATCTTGCTATGAGAAACGCGCGGCGACATCAACGGCGCCATAAATATCTTGTTTATTACAATATAGTAAATCCGAACGAGTGAACTATATACTACAACAATTACAAACGCACGCACACATACACGAGCACAGACACACAATAGTTCGCACATTGTGCTATGGAAAACATAAACAAGTTACAGTGGGTTTGATTTGTAAACAAAACACGCAACTCAATTTAAATAACAAAGAAATTTAAAAATATAAAATTAATCAAATCATATATTACAAATAGTTTTGAGTGCTTGAATATTTAAATTAACTAGACAAGTCTTGGAAAATTATAAATTAACAAAAGAATTATTTATGTTATTTATTTATTTACATGATGTTTGTATGATCTCTTGATACATTTATTTTTTTAAGTCAATATTTAATATATTCGTATTAGTTTTATTTATATTTTTGAATTGTTCAATATTGTTTTGTGAACTAATAAAACATTTGCATTTTATTTTATTTTTATATAATTCTTAATGATATTTAAACAATAATTAATTTCAAATATATTGAACCGGTTTCATATATGTTTATTATATTTTGGTGTAGTGCGTAGTTTTTAATAGTTTTGTCTCTCGACTAATTTAATTAGACAAAAGTTGAATTCATATTTGCAGAAATTTAATTTTCATAGTAAGAGTGCGTAGTTTATAATGGAATGTATAATATTTTTTTAATATATTTTGATTTAATTTATTATAAATTATACAAGTACAAAATATACAAATTGAATAATTACACAAATATTTTCTTTATGGGAGTTGGAAGTTTTAAAAAGTTAGACAATCAAAACTTTTATAGTAAGAAATTTAATTCATGAAAATTTTTATATATCCAATAAATTTCTCAATGCGAACTGTGACTAGAAAACAAATGTTTCATTTTATATTATAATGAAAAAAGATATTGTCAAAAATAATTTTAAATATTTGCATATTAGATAAAAAAGAAATTTAAATTAAATTTAACTAATTTTCTTTTAAAAGTTTGAAATTCCAGTTAGATTTCTATGGCTAAATATTTTAAGCCCAAATCAGTTTTAGGTATTTTTTATAGAGTCAATATTTTACTTAGCAAATAAAAACCTATAGTAGTTATCTTAAGTTACTAAGACGATATTAATTTTTCCAATTTCAAGTTGTTGTACAACAAAGAGGAAGACAAATTGAGAGAAATACGGGTTGTTATAGAATTTGTTTCATCGCACAAACGCGACCTTGTGCTCATTGGAAGTCGTGGAGAAACTTCTCAAACCGACGCCCATTATATACATACATATATACGATATATGCCCACACACATACATATATACATGTATGCATATATAAGTAAAGTTTTATCGAAGGATGTCACAATCAGAAATATGTATTTCCGTTAAAGCAAAAATTATACTGGAATACATAAAAAAATGTATATATATACATATATATGGAATTACAATAACAATAGGGAGTTCAAATATGTTTTCGCTCTCAGTCTGATGGGAACCATGAGGCTGCGTTTTAGTATATGAACGGAATTCGAGGCAAGTGTACCTGCTTAGGCTTGTGGAATAGAGAAAACTCTACGGACCAGCGCTTGCCAAACTGTGCGATAATCGATTGAGATGTTATCGGTGACGGGTCTGATAAAAGTGCTAATCGTGCTGCTGCTAGTGAGTGATACCCAACCAATACTTATACATATATATATATATTTATATATGAATGGTAAATCCCTATAGCACTGCCAGCTACAGTCAGCCCTGCCACAGCTGGACCAGCAGCCGGAGGCAACTGTGGAATTGGACGTTCTCAGCTGCCCCTCGAGCTGCGTTTGCCAGTATGCCGCGTTCAATGAGCTGCCTATCGCACGTTGGGTGAATCACATGACCAATGTGGATACTGCGGATGATTCCGACTTCCTACTAAACACACACATCAAGCTGGCCACATGTCTGTTGCAGGAGGAAAGCGAGACACAGACACTGTTAGGCGCTTTACCCATCGACCTACAGGCTCTAATCCTCATGCACTCGGGCAGTCCGGGCAGCCAGCTGACAGGTGAGTCTTGGCTTGAAAAGTTGACTATTTAAGTCAATGTAGTAAAGCGAAGAAAGGATTAAAAATATGATTTTAATTCACTAATTTATGAGGATTTAAAACTGAATCATTATTATCAAGCTTTATATGTTGAAAGCTTTAATGAGCTTGAAAAGGTTTATAACAAATTTGAGCTTTGATAAGACTAATCTTTGGGGACTGATAAACAATATCTATGTAGGCCAACAGTGATTTAGCGTATTAGAAAAAGTATTGGATTAAATGTAAGCTTTTAGATGGACTTCAAGCCTTAAATACTAACAGAAAGCTTTATTGAGCATTAAATTCATTTCTAGGAAAAAGTTTTATATTTATATAAATAAATCAATGTATGTAGAAAAAGCTTTAGTATTTAAACGTGATCTTAGGTTTTAAAATAAACTGCATAATAAAAGCTCAAAAGTAGGATCAAGCTTTAATGCGCTTTAAAGCTTAATATTTGAGTATTAATAAGTAAATATTTTAAATTTAAAGTCTGACAGTAAACTTATCAGGACAAAACTTTAATCGTAAAATGTAAACTTTGAGATGAATACGTTGAATATCTAATATATATAATATATTAAATATAGCGCTAAAAATTTAATGTGAAAATTCAAAATGAAAAGTTTGACATTTCTGATTAATTGATATTATCATTCTACTTGTATTTTATTGACAGAGCTTTTATATCTTTGTACAGAATTAAATTATATGGAAAGTTTAAGTCAAATGAATGAAGCTTTTTGAAGAGCTTTTTAACCATACCATTTTCTAAACAAGCTCCAGTCATACAGTCCTATAATCTGATTAAAGCTTATCGCGAATAAATAAGGATTTTACGATTCGAACAAACAAATAATTAAATAATTAAAATGTATAACAAAGAGTTTAATCACGTTAAACTAATTGCAAATTATAATATCGTCAATTGGATTAATATCAATATGAATTAATCAAAAGCACAATCAATAATATACGATTGCAGTGAATACGAGCAGTTTGCGTGCCCTCAACCAGTTGAGCACACTGGAGATCCGTGGCTCGGGCACCACCACACTGAGCATCGATGAACCGCTGGAGTTTCTGCAGAATGCCAATTTCGAGCAGGTCAAGTTGCAGGCAAGCGAACGACTGGAGCGTCCACAGCACTCGAAGCTGCCCAGCGATGACTACGCATATAAGCCGCCCAGCGATGTGAGCGGCAACGAGGTCACGCCCAAATATCAATTGCAATTCGAGACCGATGCCGCTGTCGAGATCATGAGCTATGAACAGCATGTGGAACGATTGAAGCAGACGCGCATGCCCAGCTTCTGGGGCTGGACACAGCTCGAGGTGCTGCGCATACACAGCTGCCAGCTGAGCGAGCTACACTGGCAGATGTTCGACGGGCTGACGCAGTTGCATCACTTGAGTCTCGAGCGCAACGGCATCGAGGAGCTGCAACCGTTCGCCTTTAGTGGAGCGCCGCACTTGAAGAGCCTCTCGCTGGCACACAATACAGTCGCACGTCTTTACTACCTGGGTCTAGCTGGCCTATTGGAGCTGGAGACACTCAATCTGGCCGACAATCATTTGGAGCGTTTGAGTGAGTCAAGTTTTCCGCCATTGCCACGCCTGCTCAAAGCTGATCTGCGAGAGAATCCCATTATGTACATATTGCCGGCGACATTTTGGGTGATGAACGATACGCGTGAACTGCTGCTGGGCAGCGAGCAGGCCGCTCTGGAGCTGCGCAGCTGGAATAGCTATGGACAATTTGATTCGCTGCACAAATTGCGTAAGCTGAGTCTGGGCAATGTGACGACAGCCAGCTTGGAGCAGGGCGTTTTTAAGGTTTGTAGTGGACCCTTCGGGAGAGCACTGTATCAAGAGCACTTTTTATCTCTCTCTCTCTCCTTCTCTCTCTCTCCCTCTCCGCAGGGCCTCCATGCGCTGGAGCAACTGACTCTGCGCGGCAGCATTGGCAGCGTGCAATTCGATGCATTCGCTGGCATGGAACAGCTGCGTGAGCTGGACCTCAGCCATTGCGGCATTGTGGAACTATCGATGGATGCGCTGCTCGGTCTGAAACGTCTGGAGTTGCTCAATTTGGCGCACAATAATTTGACAAACGTGCCGAATGGCCTCTTGGACGATCAATTGCAATTGGAGGTGGTGCAGCTGCAGGGCAATCAGCTGCACACGCTGCCCACCACCTTCTTTCAGCAGCCACGTTTGCGCGTCGCTCGACTTGATCAGAATCCCTGGCAGTGTGATTGTGATATGAGCAACTGGCTGCCAAGGCTAACGAATGTAATGCGCGGTCCCAGCGTCGAGAGCTGTGTGCGCGACATCAATGGCCAGCCGATTGTCTGCCGGCATGTGGTTAGCTATGAGACGGACAAGAAGCTGGTGCCACGCTGTGCCAATTATAATGGACGCAGTGTATACTATGTGCTGCGCAGGCAATTGCACTGCGGAGCTCCGCGCATACTGGAGCCCTCGAAGGGACACAGCACGCGTGGCCTGCCCCATTGGCGTAAATTGGAGCTGCAGCAGCAGCAGCAGCAGCAGAAGGAAGAGAAGCAACAACAGCAACATAAACTGAGCAACAAGAAGAA
This sequence comes from Drosophila buzzatii, assembly GCA_035045845.1. Taxonomy (NCBI): domain Eukaryota; kingdom Metazoa; phylum Arthropoda; class Insecta; order Diptera; family Drosophilidae; genus Drosophila; species Drosophila buzzatii. The sequence continues at coordinate 4,517,375 of JAWNOS010000044.1, read as the reverse complement.
GCAGCATTCGCATAAGAAACCACGTAAATCACATTTGGCGCAAAGTAACGATGTAGAGCACATATTGAAAGAGCAGCAAAAGCAACAAAACGAGGCAAGCTCGACGCAAATTGATGAACAGCAAATGTTCAATGAGATTTAGTAACAACAACAACAACAACAACAATAGCATTCAATCACACACTCGCACTTAGTTTAGCCTTAAGTTGAAATTTCAATAATTATGAATGTTTAATGCGCCAACAACAACTACTTAGAATTAATAAAATAAATGATTAAGTACATATTGACTGAAACTAAACTGAGACGATTGCGCAATCAATAGCTCAGCTTTATTAAAACGGGAAATATAATAATTATGATAAACGTTCAGCGCTGATCGTTCAGGATACGATCAAGAAAGTCTTTAAGAATTTTTATTATAAAAAGTAATGAAAATGCGAGCGTTACATTTAGCCAATAAGCATGCTAATAGGCTTCTTATTTGAAACTTGCTTATCTATGACAGGAAATAAATTTATTGAGCGCTAAAATAATAATCATGCTCATAAAATTCTGGTTTGAAACCGATTTGCTTATCAATTACAACATTAGTTTAGCATTTACAATCTTAACAAACAATTGATTTTTATAAACAAAATCTTTTTCCGCTTCTTGTTGCTTGCCAAAAAGAGTCATAATGCAGGTATTAGACTTCAATTGCATTTTAGCTAATATGCAAAAATAATTTGCATCGCAAGTGCAGAGCAAGAAGAAAGCAGGTAGAAGAAGAGGCTGCGGCTGAGGCTGAGCCACAGGCCGAGCAAGAAGCAGAAGCAAAGGCTGAGCTCAAGCCAGAGCGAGAGGCACAGGGAGAAGCCGAAGCAGAGGCTGAGTCTGAGCCGAACCTGAATCAGAACCAGAGTATGAGAAGCCGAAGCATTAGCTGAGCTGAGGCAAAGCCAGAGGCACAGTGAGAAACCGAGGCAAATTCTGATCCGGGGCAGAAGCTGAGCCGAGCCTGAGGCAGAGGCAAAGTGAGAGGCCAAAGCAGAGGCTGAGATTAAGCCCGGGACCGAGTCCGAGCCCGAGCAAGAGCCAGAGGCAGAGTGAGAAGCCGAGTCCGAGACCGAGACCGAGCCCGAGACCGAGACCGAGACCGAGACCGAGACCAAGACCGAGCCACAGTGAGAAGCCGAGGCAAAGGCTGAAGGCAGAGGCAGAGTGAGAAGCCGAAGCAGAGACTGAGTCTGAGCCGAGCTTGACCAGAGCCAGAGTAAGAAGCCGAAGCAGAAATTGAGCCCGAGCCCGAGCCCGAGCCCGAGACCGAACCCGAGCCAGAGCCAGAGTGAGAAGCCGAAGCAGAGGCTGAGGCTGAGCCCGAGCCTGAGCAGAGGCAGAGTGAGAGGCTGAAGCAGAGCAGAACAGCCGGAGGCTGACGCTCAGACAAACTCAATCCAGCGCCAGCTCTTAAGCATGCATTCACATAGTAATTTATGATATAATATGCCGAAGTTTGATTGATATACAAATCCCATAATAGATTATATGTTAAGGGACTTAATATAGAATGAATATATAATATCAAAACTATTATATAAATATAATTTTCCCTCTAAACTCGGACAGCCTGTATGCTGTGAAATTCACTTAACTTTTAATTGATCTCACTAGTTAAACTCTCACTTACCTCTAAGCATCGTTGCGCAGCTTCCTTTGAAAACACTACGCAGACCGCCCTCCTTATACAGCTTGCCAGCGCAGTCGATCATGCCGGTGTATTTCTTTTCGCCACCGGGGCCAGTGCCCTGGGTCTGCAAGAGGACCTTGATGCGTTCACCGGGTGCCATGATGAAGGTGGAGAAGAGACCCGAGAATGAGCCGGCGACAAAGATTTGAGGATAGGTAAGCTTTGAATCCTCACCGCGCTGCTGCAATCGCTTGCCCAGAGCATAGCCGGCAAAGCACATAGCAAAAATGGGCGCCACACCAGTCAACGGAGCAGACATGCCCTTGTAGAGTCCCCGGAAGCCCTCGTTGCGAATGGTCTTGGTGGCACAGTCTAAGGTGCCGCTGTACATGGGCTTCTCTCCAGGCGCTGGCCGTGGCATCGTTTGCAAACGTACCTAATCGAGAGAGAGAGAGGCAAGGAACATTAGTCAGTTCGCAGCCAGTTTGTGACGTAGTAAACTCACCTTAATCGTGTCGAGCGGATGGCCAGAGAGTACATTGCATATGCCGCCAAAGCCACCAGTGATGAATGACTTAATCGGATTAGCTTTGCGTTCTGCAGGCGCATTTTCAATCTTCTCAATAGTTGACATGGTTTACGTATTTGTGAGTCTGTAAATAGAGTATATCCTTAGATTATAAATATATAAAGTGTAAAATTAGTAACAATAAATAATTATTATATCTCTTATATATTCGAACAATATTCATAAATATTTGCGTATTTATACAAAATATTAACGAAATGTCACAGGTCATATATGTATATTATTATTAGGGTTTACTACGTGTAAACCTCATAAAAATATATCTACATAGCTCAGAGACGGAACACATATATACACAAAAGCTTATCACTAGATGCAGACACGTCTGACAGCCTATATTTTAATATTTCAGTATTTTGTAAAGGGTTAACTGGAATTTGCACTCTGCTTGCAATCACATTGCCTAATCTCTCTACTGGTCATTGTACTAAAGCTGATAAGGATTAGAGAGAATTAATGTGCAGCTCCCAGACCACATAACGCCGTCAGCTAAAGCTGACTTCAATAAGAATTGGCAAATTCCATCTCACATACCTGATCTCAGCTATACAAATGAAGATGCTCGAAAAATAATGTCGTGGCGGCAGTGCAAGTGCGAGCGAGCACGAATGATTGAGGCGCGGCGGAACCTGTTGCGGGCAGCACTACAAGATGTCGACTGTGGTTGAGATTTGGAGAGCGGCGCCTGTGTAGGTGAGTAGTGAGTGAATTGGTTATGTTGTTATCAATAATGAAGAGAACACATTGCGATTTGGTTACGTACCTAGGAGAACTAAAATTTGCTTAACTAAAGCTGCATTGCCGGCACCGAGGTTCAAAGTCCGCTATCGTTGGCAGTTTGAACCACACAATCACATCTATTTTTATCTAAGCATCGGCGACCTTTTCTATTGCAGACAGTTTCTGTCTAATCGCTGCATGGAATTTCTTTACTTTCCAATCATTAGAAGCTCTGTTTGTATTTTGAATTTATCCCAATCTCGACGTTTGTAATTTTGTGTTCTGTAATTGAAGCTAGAGATGAGCAAACCTTAAATTACACGAACAAATAAATTAATGCAAAGTTCCGTGTCAAACAAAATGTGTTCTTTTAGTAATTTAACTAAATATTCAATACTAATTATAATAGAATGTTTAGCAAGAGCTAACTAATTAATAATTTATGGGTGTTTAATTAATTTTAATTAAATATTTCATTTTGGCGAACACTGTTATAAGCACAACTTTTCCGTGACACACGAAGGGCACGAACCAGTTTCATCTCTATTCGCTTGCTCTCTCAACACGGGCTGCCAACTCGTGTAGAAATGTACGAGTGTTTACACAGCTGTTGGCACCTGCCCGGCAATTCAAAAAAAAAATCTGTATGTATAAAGTCTATCAAAATATACATATTTATTTACATAATTTGTTATAACTTATATAATAGTAAAATTATTTAGCATCTTTGTGGCCAACAATCGTTTGATTCCCTTATAGTCTAAAATGTTAATAAATCATTGGCCAGCTCAACGCCAATAAATACCGCCGCAGTTGAGGGAAAAGCACGTATTAATATGGGCAGAACACCACGATACAACGCCTTGGGTCCCTCTCGAGCCATCAGTTCCCTGAAAACGCTACGTATACCATGCTTATAGGTGCCCTCGGGCGCTACATAAAATGGGAGACGAGGGAGTTATTATAGATTTTTTTCAACGATTGTTCAACTAACCCGATTGCAATCGACTTTTAAGTACATCAAAAGGCACAGCCAATGACCAAAATGCAATGCCAGCCATGCCGCCTGCAAATATGGTCGATGTGGGCGTTATACTGCCCGACGCTGAGTGTTTTTTAGCCAAATCCTGCAGGCCTTCGTATACAACAAAATATACGCCTGTTGGTGAATCTGCAAATACGATTATCCAAAATATATTTTAAAAAAGAAAATTTCTTTACACTCACCTCGCAGCACGCACGCACACGTGCCCTTGAAGAGACTCCGTATACCACCTTGTCTATAGAGCTTTAGTGCCGTATCTATTAGCCCGTTGTACATGACTGGCCCAGTCACCGGCTGGGTTTGCAGCAAAACCTTAATTCGATCCGATGGCACCGTAACCAAAGCCGAGCAAATACCCGCCCCAGCGCCAGCAATAAATATTTGTGAATATGTGAGCTTAACGTGTTCATCGGTCTGAAAGAGTCGCTTGCCCGCCGCATAGACAGCAAAGTCCACCGCATAAATGGGCGTGACACCTATCAAAGGTGCCGAAATGCCTCTATAGAAGCCACGGACACCCTCATGACTAAATGTTTTCACGGCACAATCGATTATACCTTTGTATTTGGGCGTCTGTCCAGGTGCGGGCAGCGGCATTGTCTGCAGGCGCACCTAAAAAAGTCAACAAAAATACTTGTGAAAAATAAAAAAAAAACCTTTTTATATATTGGTTACCTTAATTGTATCCAGCGGATATCCTGTTAGCACACTGCATATTCCACCAAATCCGCCAGCTATAAACGATTTAACAGGATTCACTTTGGGATCGCTTATCGGCACAGCCATGACGCACTACTTGTAGTATTTACGTAAACGAAGCCAAAATATCGTCAGCCACCAGTCTGAAGAAGTTTACTGAGAAATTGATACATGCACGTGTAGTGAGCGTTGTTTGGGTTATGTTATCAGTGAAATTGGCTGCTGCTGCTGCTGCTTAATAATGCTAATCGATTTGTGGATTTCTTTAGCGAGCTCAATTTCCATGTCGGAGTCACAGCAGCAGATCCAGTCTTATCAACTAAAACCATATGTGAAATGGCAAACATTTACATACTGCTCAAATGTTATTAACAGAGTATGGAAATCTTATACTGTTAGAATGGTATACTCATATTTCAGTGTTATAAAATGCCATAAATTTATTGTTGATTTCAATTTGACTGAAAATAAGTGCAATTTTTTTGGTAATTAAATAGCCTAAAAATAAAATAAGAGCGATCTAAAACAATCTGGATAAGAAGTTAATTGATATTGAACACAGCTTACAGTGGTAGATTTTGGCGAAAGGCGTGGCAAATCTGATTTATGTTTACATATTTTAAAAACAACAACAATTTTGATATATATTTAAAAACAGTAAAAAGGTAAGAATAAATTTGATTTGCTTTCGTTTGGAATTTTCTGTAAAGATTATCTTTTCATAGGTCATTTGTAAAATTCAGATACAGTTCAATCACATTGTTGCTTTATTACATGCAAACATTTTTAATTTAATCAACATCCGTCATTAAAAGAATTCCGAAATTTGTCTGACATTTCAAAAATTTATTTGCACATTTGTCGATGTTCGATAACTTTAATCAAAATTGACATTCACACCAATTTTATTAGAATACCCTAAACGCATTAAATACGAAATTAATTTTTTTTAAAATAATAATAAGCTTAGTAAATGCCCAAAAAACATTGAGAAGGGTGGATTTTTATTTTAAACATTACATCCATAATTAATTAATTAAAGAAACTCGATTCAATTGCTATTGTGCCTATCGAGTGTGCCACAACAGGGCTGCCAGAGTGAGCTAAAAATTGTTGCGTATGCGTGTGCAAAGCATATGCATAGCATATTTTATTGTTTAAATCAAACCTTTTGTGCAAAAAATTGTGCAAAAACAAATGTAGAACTTATGTCTGATACAAGTGCTCTGAAATTATGTATCAGTTGTAGTGCGAGCTGCAGTAGCAGGCGCAAAAGAAGAAAGTGAAGCAGCTACAACAACAGCAGCAGCAGCAGAAGTAACAACAACAACAGCAAAATAGCAACAACAAATTTTGTAAAAGCGAAAAATAAAAATATATATATATATATACACAAATACATATATTTGTACACAATCAAACGCACACGCAACGTGCTCGTCGCACCAGCCTAATAATTCAATTCAAGGAACAACAACAGCAACAAGAAACAGCGATTGCAATGTCCAATGGTGACGATGTGCTCGACAACTGGGAAGAAATTGACGAGGCAGGCGTGAGTATAGAATGACATTACAACAAACAGCAAAACAACAAAACAAAAAAAAAACAGCAACCACAATAAACAAAAACAAAATCGTTGAAAATGCTCTCTCGATATCTCTTATAGCTTTGCATGACGTTGCAAACGAAACTGCAAACAGCCAACAACGACGACGACACCAGTTTTAAGCCCGCCTCAAAAGCTGAAACAGCAGCAGCAACAGCCACTAGCAAAATGAAATTACTTCAACGGCCGCAGAGTCTACAGGAAAACAGCGGCGGCAATGGAAGCGGCAGCGGTTCGACGGCCACAGCCATTGCGGTGGCACCCAAACAAATTATGATCGCCAAGAAGCAGCCAGCGTCAACGACATTGGGGGATGACGAATCGAGCGCATTGCCGGCGCCGCCCGTTGTGATGGTGCTGCACAAGTCGAACAGCGAGTATGATGCTGCCAATTATGCCACGCCCATTAGCAATCAAACGGTCAAAATTTTGCGGCGACCCGCACAGGCTGAGGAGCGTCGCGACACGAATGGCATACGACCCAAGCAGCCAATTAAAACCTTGCAGCAGCGTGAACAGGAATACGCACAGGCACGTCTACGCATACTGGGAAGCGCCAAGAATCCAGAGGACGATAAGCCGTTAGTATTTGTATCCATATATATATACACCCTAATGTGTGCCTTTCATACTGCCAGCTCTTATTTGCAGAGATTATAACTACATATATTTAGCTTCTTTGTTTAATGCTGACTCTCTCATCTCATATTGCTCTTAATGTTCATGACGCTTATAGCTCTTGGGTGACTCATACCCTTTCAGTGGATACAATACTTATAGCTATTATATAAAAGAGCTGGGCATACATATTATATTTAGAAACAGATTAGCGCATCAATAGATTAGCAGATAAAGGCATATAAGTCGGCTAGCTATATATACACATAGTTCAATTCCTATCGGAATATTCCATTATATCGGCTAGTTTATGTTGACTTTCATAGCCAAAACAGTGATTATATATCCTCTAGCTATTATAGCAAATATTTAATGATTCAACGATCCAGTTTCTATAAATAGTTAAGTCTTCAAAAGAATACCTGCTCCTACCAAGTGTGCTATTTTTACTTGATTCAGTTTCAATTTTCTTATAACCTAAGACAGAACTCGTACATTATGGCGTATATAGAAACAAATTTAACTTCAATCGACTAACAAATACATACTATATATAGTTATTATCCCATGGAAGCTTTCTATTATATTACCTATTTTATATTCATTTTGATAAGATAAAGATATCCTATAGCCTCGATTGAATCGGTCCAATTTCAACAAATAATGAAACCTTCCAGCTATAACCCAAGAGAGCTATTTCTAGCTGATACAGCTAAAACTATCTACTATCTATAATACTAAGATGTTATATACGCAGAGAGCTCTCAAACCATATTGTGTATAGAAAAATATTGGCATCAATAGATTAGAAGATAAAGACGTTTTCGTCCTTGTAATGCATATACCTATCGAACCATTCGGTCAACTATTTTATATACATTTTAACAACCAAGATGAAGATAAGATAACCGTATTGAGTAATCCAATTTGTATAAGCCATGGAATTCTCTATCTTATCAGATAAAATTCTCCATATACGATATTTTACCAAAACGAAATTCTTATGCAATTTTTCGATTAGCTTTTAGGACTTTATTTCTGGAATCTCTATGTATACGATAGTTCCCCTAGGCTAATATTCCATGCAATTGCTCATGTTACTTTTTAAATTAATATTTAATAATCTTCCCTAACCAATATACCTTTTTTGCGCCATCTAAAACTAATATTTCATTTTTTGCAGTGCTGCGCCCGCAACGCTCGTGGTGCTATCAACCCAAGTGCAGCCGGAGGTGACAACATCAGCGCCGACAGCATTTAACTTTAATAACAATAATATTAACAATGGCAGTGGCATTCAGTCAGTCAGTAATGCAATACCTGGCATGCATCGCTCCACATCGGCGCCAAAGATGTCGCAGACGTCGGCGCCCATTTACAACAACTACAACAATTACTATCATCCGCCGACAAATGCAACTGCCATGGGCTATTTCTATCAGCAGACACCGTCGATGCATCAGCCACACCAACAGCAGCAGCAACACCAACAGCAGCCGCCACATCAGCATCAGCAAACGTCACCACAATCGCTGGCGCATTACAATCATCGTCTGTCGCAGTATATGACAGGCGCCACTGTGGGAGCAGGAGGAGCGGGAGGTGCAACAGCTAATCCTCAACAGAGTTGGTCACCGGTTGTGGGTGGCAGCGTTTCGGCAGCGCTGCTGCGTCAACAATCATTGCATACGCCATCATTGCAACAGCATCAGGCACAGCAGCAGCCGCCGCCGCCGCAATATGCACATCCATATAATGATAATGTTCTACGGCTGCCACGTGGTCCGTGCCCAAATGGCACAATTGGATTTCAAATGCGTCGGTAACAGACGGCTAGATGGATACAACAGAATTATCTATTATTTCACTTATCCCATGCCAATTGAACGCATGCATTCAAAATTGTCATTTCTGAGATTGCATTAAGTAATTTGTTTTGCTTTATATACTATATTAATTATATCATATATATATATATATATATATATATATATATATATATATATATATATATATATATATATATATATATATATATATATATATATATATATATATATATATATATATATATAATTATTCATACTTTTACATGTGGCACATAATTGAGCGCTGCAAACATCAATCAAATATATGACGGATTTTGGTAGTTATCTTGTAAATTTACAAACAAAAACAGCAACAACAAAAGAAACATTACATTTTTTAATGCCTACTAAAAATAATAATAACTAAAATATAAAAAACCGAAAGAAAAATACATATTTTACAAAACAAAAAATGCTACTTGAATGCGATTCGATTTGAATTTCAATTAAAATTCAAATTTGTTTATAATATATTATTGACATGGTAAGTATTTACATACATAATATATGTTAATATAAATATTGAACATAAGATTTATTTGTATATTACTAATCTAAATAAACTATATGATGGTTTTATAGATCGGGTAAGTATTGTTCTAGTTGAGGTAAAAAATTGCAAAATCTTAATATCGATAGATTTGTATTAAATATTAGATACGGTGTGTAAGACTTGAAAGACTTCTTTTATAAAATGATCTGCTTTTAGATTATTGTATTTTTTATGGGCTAACTTCATAATATATTTATTTAAAATAAGTCTTATAATATTTAAAGTAAAACTAATTTTAAATATTCGAGGCTTATATCTGGCGTATATTCTAAGATTCTTTTTAAAAGGAATTGGCTACATAAATATTAGATAATTGCATTATATATTATACCTAAGTATTGATACAGGTCGGATATTAAAAATAGTATTAGAAGATTTTCGAAATAATCCCATTTACAAATTATCTGGGTTCCTAAAATTCTTTTTAAATATTTTTAAAACATTTACAATAGAATTATGTATATTTAATGAAGGTATTATATGTTTCAAAGTAAAATAATAAATATAAAACAAATTTTTCTTTGTTTTCAGATTTAAGTCCTGAGAATTATTTTTGGAAATTCCTTAAATTAATTTTTCAAGTCATGAATCACAAATTACTCTGAGGCTAATATATCAAATAATGTAATTTTAAGTATTAATAAATTGGCGAAAAATAAAAACATGTGTACACATTTAAACATACACAATGAATATTGAAAATAAGATATTTGTTTCGAGAATTCAGTGCATTGATCTCAGATTATCTGTTTTTGTTTCCGCGACTGATACAGGGCCATAAATTTTAATTGGATCATAAAAAAATCGACTGATCGCAGCTTAAATATGATTTTATTTTATTAAATACTTAACAATATCATCCAGTTAAGCTAAATTTCACACTTCTCGATTGTTCCTTGTACTTAGAAATGCATAAAATAAAATATTTAAAAAAGAATCTGCTTAATTTAAATAAAATCGTAAACAAAAATAAATCTGTGCTGATTGCAGCTACTGCACTTACCCCCACGGTCTGTGCGGTTGAGGCCCCCGTAAAAAGGTTATCGTTGTGTTTTTGTTATTTTCCAAACGGTTTCTTCTGCCTCCAATAACAAAAACAAGAGAGTAAGTGCATTGCAGTTACTGAGCGACGCCAACAGCTTTCCAAACAGATTCTTATCAGCACGCAGCAACGTTAAATACGAGACGAATAAGTGAGCGTGAATGAGTGTGAGTGAGTGAGAGAGAGAAAAAGAGAGCGTAACATAATCTACTAGAGTCGAGACGAATTCACGTTACGTACATAGGCTCGTCTACTATTTTCGCTTTTTATTTTTGTCTACACATTAAGTATTTAATTCAATCCAGTTTCAGTTGAAAACGCGGCGTCGTGCGGTGCGGTTTACTATTTGTAAAGAACGGCGAAAGCAACATAACAAACACAGCTGAAAAGAGACAAACCAAGAGCCACGCTCTCTCCCACTTTAACGCTCAATTCGCTCTTTGTTGTTCGTGAGTGCCAAAAATTCGCCACAGATCGAAACACGTGGGCACGCGGCAAGCAGCAAACACAAGAAAATAATAAAAACAACGAAAACATTTAATAAAATTTCGCGTGATTAAAACGTGCACAGTTCTCTGATTATTATTGTTGTGTGTTAATATTAGTTAACAATGAAAATGTTAAGTCGGGTGCTGGTCATCGGTAGCGGTGGGCGTGAGCATGCCATCTGTTGGAAGCTTCAGCAGTCGCCGCTGGTTGCGCAAATCTATGCACTGCCGGGCAGCTATGGCATTGGGCAGCTGGGCTCAAAGTGCCAGAATCTTGACGCCGACGCATTGGATGCGAAGGATTTTGAGGTGAGTGCAGCGTACGCTCCGGAGGTTCGTCTTGGTTAGCGCAGTGCAGCCGCGCACTGTGCCTACACTGTCCTTCACTTAACCTTCGGGCCGGGCTTAAAGTTACACAGCTTCGTGGCTGCTGTTGCTGCGGCGGATGCAGCAACAGCGATGAGACGCTGCAAATTTATCAACATTTTATTGCTATTTTGTTTTTTTCATATGCTTTTGACATTTTCTTTTATGGTACACAGTTAATTTGGTTTTAATGTTAAACGGGGCTCGTAAACGGATCCAATCAAGAGCGTAAGAATGGCCAAACTTTGCATTCTCTAACTGTATGCATATGCGTGTGTGTGTGTGTGTGTGTGCATGGCGTGTGTTTGCTCGCTTTTGTGTGTGTGTGTGCGTGTGTGTGAATGCGTACGAGAGTCTGCCTATAAATATTTAACCCTTAAGCGGCGCTGTGTGCTAAAATGTACATTTATTGCTTAACCTTGAGTTGATTGAGATTTTAAGACTTTTCATTAATGAAATGTAGTAAAGTATGAATAAATTAAAAGGTTAGTTAGTTTTTTAATTGATTAATTTATATATAAACTAAAATATGATTTTAAAGAAATTATTAGTAAATTGTAATAATAAAAAAATAAATAAATAAAAAATTAGAAGAGCATAACAAAAATATTTTATTAAAATAGTAAAATATTTAAATTTGGAGCATAACAAAAATATTTTATAAAAAATAGTAAAATATTTAAATTAAAGAAAGCGAATTTTCCTGTTAACATTTTTTATTTAAAATATTGTTTATGATTATATCTAATGTTTATTTTTTTTATATAATCTCGAAATATTTTAGATAATTTTAAAATCATATTTTAATTTAAATATACATAAAATTTTTTAGTTATGGACAGTGTATATTTTATTTTGATTTATTTACGTAGATATGTAAATGTTATACAAATTAAAATCAGATAAATAATACATAAAATCTGTAACTGATTCTTAACTAATTTATTAATTTTAAAAAGGTACAAATAGTTTGAAATAAGAAATGACTTACGTCATGGAAACTATTTCCATTTATATTTAAATATATATGAATATATATAGAGATTTCTTGATAACATAATACAGCTTTACATTTACATTACATTTTGCCTATCAATTTGCGATCAGGCGCATAAGCAAAATAATACATGAAATATTTACTAATATTTCAGCATTTACTATAAATTAATCAAATCATCTGGAAGTTAAAAAAAATGATGTTAAAGTAGATTTTTTAAAACAAAAATACAGAAGATGGCGCTTAGTTAAATAAAAAGGCAAAAAATAAAAATAAATTAATTAATTAATTAATAAAAAAAAAAAAATTATTGAAAATGAAATATCGTATATACTATATACCTATATACTATATGGGGTTTCTAAGCAGCCATAAATATAGAATATATACATATGAAGTATGTATATGAAGATCTATATATATCCTTGCATATCTACGTAAGATGAACTTTTTATATAGCACAATCCATATTTTAATAAAAAATAAGCTCATTGAATTCAATTAGATTGAGCAAACTAAATCTATATATCTTTGTCTCTATAGACACATATAAATCTCAAACTTTAAGATCAATAACCCAATTCAATATCAATTAATTGGACTCGACTTGAACTCTTAAATAAACACGCTTGCATTCGAATTGCACTTAGTTCGTCTATTCTAATTTAATACGAATTTTTGTTCGTCTATTGAAATCCCGTTTTCGATTCGCTCATAAATTCCGGTATCTATTAGCGAGTCCATTTAGTAAAGTCCCTCTACGCATTTAGCGTCTGCTCGATTGGCGCCTGAGGAGAAGTTCGAATATAAACAATTCAATATTTTTTTGTTCATATTTCTTTTAGCATATACTTTTGCTTTTATTTATTTATGTATTTTGTCTTAGCACTTCTATTAATTAATTGTTTAGATCAAATTCACAGTTTGCGTTTGGCTTGTCTGCCAGTTGCCAAATTCCCTGCCCGCCCCGTACCCGACCCAACATCCATTTCCATACACCCAATATGGATCAATTGATCGCTTCTCGATCGCTCTCAGCGCTGCGTGGGTGGTGCATGTGTCAGATGCACCACCTTGGGCGTGCTGCTGGGTCGGGTGCGTGGCGTGGTTGGCTCCTGTATGTTCCGTTCGTACACCTTAAAGGCTTCGGCATCGTGAGCCACAGTCTTCAGCTCTCCCGTATAGTAGTCCCTGACCTGATAGGGATGCGTGCGTATGTAGGCCAATGCACGCAATATATAGTCGGGCACCTTGGGTATATGATCACCAACTGGATAATAGCCCTTCTCATCGGCCACATAGCTAGTGGTAATGCGTTCGCCTTCGGGTGAGATATAGCTCGAACCGCCCTGCACGGCAATTCCACCCAATCCGGATTGTTCACCCGTAATGCCATTGGAGGTTTCGTACGCATAGCGATAGCTGCCATCTGGATCCACGTTCAGTTCATTTTGTAGTGTTTGCGTATTGCGATCCGAATCGGGTATATATGCAGCCTGGATCAGAGCTATCACGCACACGAGTTGTATCTATAAAATTTGCACGCATTTTGATTAATTGAAATCCAATTGGAATTTGGGTTGAAATATCTTACAAGCAAAGTGAGCTGCATATTTTTGCACATTTTTTAATTGAAAAAAATTTAGATAATTTTTATAATATATATATATTTTTTAAAATTTCGTTGTAATATTTTTTTATTTTTATTTTTCGTAATCTCTCGAAATCTCGTCGCGGTTGTTCGTTCTAGCGCTTTAAATCAACGACTGTTTGGTTGCTTTTTGCATGCTTTCGTTTTTATATCCAATTCGCTTGCCATGAATTTTTGTATTTTTTTTCGGTTATTCGTTTTTTTGGGGATTGGAAACCCAGTTCCGAGAGCGAAGGCGTCGTCTGTAGCCGTCGTCTCCAGCTGCTCGTCATATCATCATCTCAAGCGGCAGTCATAAATTAAATGATTTTATTTGGCTTAAGCACGGCTTCATTTTTTTTTTTTTTCCTTTTTCCTCTCTTTGTTTATAATAATTATTTTATATGTGATCGCCAAATGGTTGCAGTTCTTAAAGTTTTGTGGGCCGGTTAAATATCATTTATTGCTCTCGCGGTATCATATGCCCTATTCGAAGGTTATACGACACCTAAAATTTGATATATAGTTATAAATATATGTATATAAGTATATATTAATTGTTGTTGATCTTGAACACAATTATTGCCTTGCATTCCACAATTTTTAGTTGATTTTTATATTTACAAGAAACATATTTAAGAGATCGTTGAACCACTTGTAAATGTAGTTCGATTAAGGTTTTTTATTTTTTAACGGGGCTCGTTTACGTAACTGCATTACACTAAACAGATATTTTAACCAGTTTATAAATCTTTTAACACATATTTACAAAAAAAAAAACAAACATTGAAATGCCTTTGCTTTGGAAGTATTCTTCTGTGATTATTTTAGAGAATTTACTTTTAATTGATTTGCCTCCGTAAATGGATTTTTCTAATTTATTACGATTGTTTATTATTTATTTTTGGCTAAAGCTATATGCTAATTGGGGGCAGGACAGGGTGATGAGTTATAAGCAGGTCTTAAACAAAGAAAGCTCTTAATCCTAATTAAAACAAAATAAAATAAATAAAAATAAAATATTTAAATGTCACTTGTATAAAGTTACATAATGAACTTTGAGAATCGCAAAGAAAGGCTATATGAGTTGTACAAATTGAAAGTGTGAAATTGATAAAATAAATTATGTAAAATTGGTTGATGTGAAAGGAAAAGGGTAGAGGTCTTTAAGGACGCAGATCTAAGTAAGAGAGACGGAGGGAGGGAGAGAGAAAGAAGCAGAGAAAAATTTATAGAGAGATCAATTTAGAGCTAGAGATATAACGAAACACATACATAGACAAAGCGTCAAAGATAGAGAAAGCGAGAGAGAGAGAGAGAGGTAAACAAGATGAGTGAAGCAAAGAGAGAGAGAGGGGGGTGAATAGATCACGAGAAATGCAAGGGGAGAGAGAGATAAATAGAAATGTAGACAGTTAACGCTCCAAAAGGAAACTAAAAGAAAGACAATTAAAGAGAGAGAGAGAGTGAGAGTAAGAGTGAGAGTGAGAGTGAGAGGGAAGAAATCACGAGAAATGCAAGGGAAGAGAGAGATAAATAGAAATATAGACAGTTAACGAACCAAGGGGAGACTAAAAGAAAAACATAGAGATAGTGAGATAGAGAGAGAGAGGGAAGAAGAGATCACGAGAAATGCAAGGGAAGAGAGAGATAAATGGAAGGGGAGACTAAAAGAAAGACATTGAAAGAGAGAGAGAGAGAGTGAGAGTAAGAGTAAGAGTGAGAGTAAGAGTGAGAGTGAGAGTGAGAGGGAGAGAGAGAGAGGGAGAAGGTAGGCAAGGAAAGAGAGAAAAATAAATAAATAAATGGCGACAGAGAGACAGACAGAAAGGAAAAGAAGAGATAGGAAAGGTGAGGTGACGAAATTGAGATAGAGTTACGAGAGACAAAGAGAATGCGATAGAGAGCTAGTGAGTGAAGAAGACAGACAGAATAAGGAAGAGAGCGTATACTCAAAAGAGACAGCTAGAAATCGACAGAGAGAGAGAGAGAGAGAGAGTAAGAAAGATATAAAATGAAAGACAACAATAGAAAGCAAAAGGAAAATAGATTCATAGAAATTGGGCTCGTGAACAAATAGCAGTGAAAAGTTATATAAAATATGTCCAACAATCTGAACTCTCTGACTTCTCATCTTTCACATAAACATTTATGAACTTCTCGTACTTCATAAGCAGCGTTTCTAGTTTCCAACTGCGAACTATAAAATTCTATCTAGCTGAGTTCCTGCTCTATCCATACTTATACCCAACAAACCGTAACTAATCTATCAGATTTGCTGGCCGAAAGCTAAGTTGGGAATTACTCATTTGCATACAGTATGCCATATAGTAAATTATGTGGAGCTATATATACATATATACATTAATATATATATATAGAATAAAAGCAGTTCCTGTCCAACTTTGGAAAGTGGTCAGAAATTCCGAGACATTGTTTTGGGAAATGGGATCCTTGGCCGGATTGCCATAAATGGCGGCATGAAATTGCAAACTGTGAAGACGTCACATTTTAGCAGCTGACTTGAAGCAGACGGCGAGCTATGAACGTACTTGAACCCCGAAATGTGGGAGTAGGAGAAAGAGAGGGTGGTGGGATGGTGGAATGGGCGGGTGTTTACGTGGCTAGGTGGCCTGGGGAGAATGTTAATGTTAATGTGTTAAATAGTCTGGAACGCAGTTGCACTTTGTGGGTTCTCCGTTTGGGACTGGCGCCAAATCGATTAGAACCGAGACGAAGACGCAGCGCATCAGTCACGTTCATCCCAAACCGGATGAGCAGGCTCCGGACTTTTGTCGATCTTGTTGTTCAGCAGGCATAGCTTTTAACTGAGTCAGTACATCATGTAGTCTCTGTTGTTGTTATAATTATTATACATTTTTTTTTTTAATTTTTTTTTTTTTTATTTTGTTTATCTTTATTTATTTTATTTTATTTTTTTTGTAATAACGCCATTCACCAATGTGGCAATGCACCCAGTTTAATGGCAAAACAATTAGGAAGGAATTTTTGTCGTGTCGCCAAATTGTTTTCAATGCAGAACCAGCTATAATTTATTAGTTTCCAGCATTCTGGGCTTGCCCTGAATTAAGAAATTAGCATTTTAAATGGCTATACCCAATGCGAGCTAACAGAAAGGGCATGCTATGTTTGATGTTATATGTTGTTTATATTTAAAATAAGTAAAATATTCTTGAATATATATCAAAGTCATGCACATAGTACTTTCAAATAGCTTTCAGATTACAGCACATTTAAAATTTGTAAATTTTTTCCTATTTTAAATTTAGTATTTTATAGTCTATCATATGCTAGCTATAGCAATATAGTTAACATTTTCGTGAATATAATAAAAAAATATATATATGTAAATAAATAAGTTAATAAATTATTTTAAGGTTTTATCTGAATTTTTATGGTTAATTTAGTCCTTCATGCTATAATTTATTTATAATTTTGTCAGTCATGCTATAACTTGCTTATCATTTTCTTTAAGACTTCAACTTAGTGTATAGGGTATCTCTTAGTTTGTTGCCTAAGATTCTATTTGAGCACAAGATCCATTAATTGCATTAGAAAGAACACAAAAAAAAGTTATTTTGATTATAATACTGCAGTAAACGTTTACAATTACAGAGTATCTCATAGTTAGTTGTACTTTACCTAAGCATTCAAATATATTACAATATACATAAGTTGCAGAGTATCTCATAGTCCATCATACTTTCCATTAGCATTCTTTAGTTAATCGAACATATAAAACATATAACTTATCAATATTACAATATTTACCCCTTCAATGTAAGTTACGGGGTATCTCATAGTCGGTTACATTCATGCAAGCTCACTCAAACTTGCTTGCATAAAATATTAAAACACATAATTTATTTATATAACAATATTTTACAACATATTTACAGGAGATTTTATAGTCTGTCACACCCTTTGCCAGGCCCTTTTGCTAATTTATTTACAAGTCCATATTCATGGACTAAATATAAAAAAACATTTAACTTATTTATAAATCAATATTTCAACACTTGTTAAAATACTGCAGAGCATCTCTTAGTCTGTCACACAATAGCCAGGCGCTCCTTGAATTTTTTGAAAAGACAATTTATAGCGCATATAAAAAAATTTTTAAATTATTTATAAAATACTAAATCAGCATACGAAAAGTAAGTACAGGGTATCTCTTAGTCTGATTGCCAGATCTTTAGATCTTCTTGCTAAATTGTTTACAAACCCAATTGCTTACAGAAAATTTAAAAACATAAATTATTTATAAATTAATATATCAGCATAGAGATTAGAGAGTATCTCTTAGTCTGTCACACCCTAGCCAAGCGTTGCTTGAACTCTTATAAATGACAAAGAATTTACAGACAAAGGTTAAATTATTTATAAAATAATATATCAGCATAGGTTAAGAAACTACAGGGTATCTCCTAGTCTCTCACAACTTATCCAGGCCCTTTGTTAATTTGTTTACATGCTCAATTGTTCAGAGCAAATATAAAAAAATTATCATTTATTTATTATGCATATTACAGGGCATCTCTCAGTCTGTCAGTCAAGCACTCTTGCTCTCCCTCTCTGTCTAACTCAATTACATTCAAAATTCTTAACATTTGATCTTTTGCCAGGCCATTGCCAAGTGGTGCCAGCTGAACCAGATCTCGCTGGTGGTGATTGGGCCCGAAGATCCGTTGGCTTTGGGCCTGGGCGATGTGCTGCAGAAGGCGGGCATCGCATGCTTTGGGCCCGGCAAGCAGGGCGCCCAGATCGAGGCAGATAAGAAGTGGGCCAAAGACTTTATGCTGCGCCATGGCATACCCACAGCTCGCTACGAGAGCTTCACGGATGTGAACAAGGCCAAAAAGTTTATACGCAGGTAAAGTCGAAGTTTACTTTTAATTAAATTTCAATTAAAATAAATGAAAAATAATAATAATCATTTTTGTCTTTTGCTTTGACAGTGCACCGTATGCCGCGCTGGTGGTGAAGGCCGCTGGCTTAGCTGCCGGCAAGGGCGTTGTGGTGGCCGCCAATGTGGATGAGGCCTGTCAGGCTGTCGATGAGATACTGGGCCAGCTGAAGTATGGTCAAGCGGGCGCCACACTCGTGGTGGAGGAGCTGCTGGAGGGCGAAGAGGTCTCTGTGCTGGCCTTTACCGATGGCAAAACCATTCAGGCCATGCTGCCCGCCCAGGATCATAAGCGTCTGGGCAATGGTGATACGGGACCCAATACTGGCGGCATGGGCGCCTATTGTCCCTGCCCATTGATCAGCAAACAGGCCTTGGAGCTGGTGCAACGTGCCGTCCTGGAACGCGCCATCAAAGGGCTGCAGCAGGAACGCATTGCCTATCAGGGTGTGCTCTATGCCGGTCTCATGCTAACACGCGACGGTCCACGCGTGCTCGAGTTCAATTGTCGTTTCGGTGATCCCGAGACACAAGTGATATTGCCACTTCTCGAGTCTGATCTGTTTGAGGTGATGCAAGCGTGCTGCATCGGCCAACTGGAGCAGCTCACCTTGCAGTGGCGCAGCGGCGTGAGTGCCGTCGGTGTGATCATGGCCAGCGCTGGATATCCGGAAACGTCTACCAAAGGTTGCGTCATTACAGGTGAGTTGGCAACGCTTTATATAACAGAAATTCCCTTTTTTTCTGATTGTGGGGAAAATCACAAAATAATTCACATAAATTAATAATATTGTTGAAATTTTAGCAACTGACGAAGCAAGTTAGGCCTGTTGCTATATAGTTTATATAAAATATGTATATATATAGTCCTACATTTTGAATACTAATAAAGCTAATGAATTTACAGGGAATTGTTAGACATACTTTATAGAATATAGAACTAGAGAGAGAACCGAAGTAAATTGTTAGTTATAATGCTTAAATTCTTGAGATCCTTACGTTGCCATCTGAAATCAAATAGTATATTTCGACGAAGACTGGATCTAGTTGAACTGAAATAGTTTTCTCGTATTTATTTACATTCTCCTTCTGATTCATTCCTTATGCCCTCATCCTATTCCCTCTTCATTATCGTTTTCTGCAAGCAGAGGAGCAGAGAAGGAATATGAGCAGGAAACAAAGAGGGAAATGGTCATAGGAAAGATATAAGGGAAAGGCAACATTAGACATCATAAAGTCGGCTAATCAACGTTTAATATTTTAAGCTTGACCGGATCAAACATATTATTGTAATGGAGCCAGGTGTGGTGGGAACCCTTTAAACAGAATATAGAAAATAGAAGAATGAAATATTATAAAAATCATATAGTCATGTACTTGGTCTACCTCTTAAAGTTTTATTTCGTGTCATCTATATAGCATTAACTAAAAGAGT
Organism: Drosophila buzzatii; assembly: GCA_035045845.1. Lineage (NCBI taxonomy): Eukaryota > Metazoa > Arthropoda > Insecta > Diptera > Drosophilidae > Drosophila > Drosophila buzzatii. The sequence continues at coordinate 4,497,120 of JAWNOS010000044.1, read as the reverse complement.
CTTTAATGGTATTAGGGAATTACGAGAGTGTTAGAATGGAAGTTACCATATGTAGACTTTCGTAATAATTAAATGATGATGATGAAAGTTATCTCAGTGATCTTAAAAAGGAATAAAGAAAGGGGAATAAAAAGGAATAAAGAAAGGGGAATAAAAAGGAAAAGTGAAAGCGTATTAAAATGGAACAAGTAAACATTTTTATCCCGTATAGCATAGTCTAAGTGTTTATAGAAGTGTTTTTCTATCCTAAGCATAGCTTGCAAATAAAAGTAACCAATTTATTACAGTCTGCATCGAGCAATAATACGCTCTCACTCTCAAGCTAAGCGAGAGACTTCGTTTCTTTTCGTTTTTGTCTTCGGTTGTGCGTCTTGAGTTGAGCTCTTCGTGTGATGCTCTCTACACGAACATCATACGAACTGATGTGAATCGATTGCTCTCTGAGTTTTATATTTCATAGTGTGAGTGCTAGACACCTATTGGCAGACATTGGGAAACAGTCAACCGGAATTATTTGAGCTATATTCATGTCTATGGAACTCAATTCAATGAGTCTTAGACAATTATATTATAATTATAATTAATTATAATTATTAATATAATATAATAATATAATTATAATTAATTATAATTATTAATATAATATAATAATATAATTATCTTCCAAGAAAATAGAAAATATATAGAACTCAACTAGAGAATAACGAATTTACCTACGATAACCCTATATTTTAGATATTATTATGGCAAGGGTAAAATTTTTAAGCACATTTTTGAAATATCGATGACAATTTTTAAAATTTGTATATACTTTAATTTTAATTCAATTCAATTCTTCAATTTTAATATAATCAATATATTACATTGAACCCTCGGTTACCGAACACAATACAAAATATATAATATTATTATTTTTTGAAAATATCGAAATATATAAGAAATAAATATTAATAAATAAATAATATATTCTTTATATATTTCAAAATTTGTATTCATCTCAGGTCTGCCCGCTGCCAATACAGAGACTCAGCTAATCTTCCACAGTGGCTTGGCCGTTAATGCGCAGCAGGAGCCGCTGACCAATGGTGGTCGAGTGCTCATTGCCGTTGCTCTGGACGCCAGTCTCAGGCAGGCCGCAGCTAAGGCCACCCAATTGGCAGGTGGCATTAGTTTCGCAGGAGCTGGAGCACAATATCGCACGGATATAGCACAGAAGGCGTTCAAAATGTAAATCAAATGAGTTAAAAGCGAATAAAGCAGCTAAAAATTAAATTGGATGTTCACTAAAATTTCAAAGGTTCTTTAAGATCTAATCAGAGTTGGCATGCTAGTTAATCCATACGTGTTTGTCTTGCTCTTTAGTGTGCTATCTCACTTTAACTCTACCTTGCTCTCTCTCTCTCTCTCTTCCTTACGCTCTCTCTCTCTCACTCTATTAACTCTTTAGGGCGCCAGTTCCCTCGCTTAGCTACAAGGACAGCGGCGTGGATATAGATGCTGGCGATGCTTTGGTGCAACGCATCAAGCCCCTATCACGTGGCACCCAACGTCCCGGCGTCATGGGCGGTCTGGGCGGCTTTGGTGGTCTGTTTCGCATCAAGGATCTCAGCTATCAGCAGCCAGTCATTGCAGAGGCCACTCAAGGCGTGGGCGCCAAAATACAACTAGCACTCCAGAACGAGCTCTACGATCACATTGGCTACGATCTCTTTGCCATGAGTGCGAATGAACTGCTGGAGGTGGGCGCTGAGCCAGTTGCATTTCTGGATTATATTGCCTGTGGCAAGCTGCAGGTGCCTCTCGCTGCACAGCTGGTCAAGGGCATGGCCGATGGTTGTCGCGATGCGCGATGCGCTTTAGTTGGTAAGTTGAAATCGATCGATCGTTTGAGCTATTGATGATCAAGATGATAATATATATACTGCTGATATCTGAAATGATCTAGTAAAAGATTCAACAGATGAGGCTTAGGATAAGTAAATCCGGACTACCTTATATTGAACTTTACCTGAAGCTTCAGATTCACGTAAAAAAAAAAGGAAGAAAGCTCTAGTCGTGCCATCTCGACTACGAGATACCCTGCATAGAAGAAGTCTGTTCACTGCGTAGTTGATGCAGCGACTTGGGGATTGAGGTTTACTTTGGATGCTCATAAATGCATTTTTAGATGGACGATCTTCATGAAACTTTAGGAATATATTAATACAAGGCTCTAGTATTGGAAATGCGTTTCTGTTTTCAAAAAGGTGGCAGAGGCATCAAAAATCTGAAAGAATTGCCGAATCTTCGTATTCATAATATCTATCTTGAAGTATCTACATAGCTCAAACGGTGTAGAAGTTACGCTTAAAGAAAAAAAATTAAAATCGATTATTATCGATAACAAAGAAAGGGAAGAGTTAAATTTCGGATCCCAAGCTTTTTTAGTTTACGAAATCTGTGCGTTCATACGGACGGACAGACGAACAGGCCAATATAAACTTGTTTTTTTTCGCGCTGATCAAGAATATATATACTTAATGGGGACTGTGGCGTCTCCTTCTACCTATTACATAGATTTTCCCATTTTCAATGGGTTTGCGGTATAATAATGCTAATTTACCTGTATAATATTCTTAATACTCTTTAACACTCATCTCCCTTTTCTTCTATCTCTCTCCCGCTCTCTTTTCAACCAGGTGGCGAAACCGCTGAGATGCCCTCGCTCTATGCCGTCGGCCAGTATGATATGGCTGGCTATTGTGTGGGTCTAGTGGAGGAGTCTCGTGTCTTGCCACGCTTTGATACTTATCAGGCTGGAGATTTGCTTGTGGGCTTACCCTCGTCGGGTCTACATTGCTCCGGTTTCAATGAGCTGCTCACTCAATTGATCGCAGCTGATGTGAATCTCAAGGATCGTTCGCCTGTGAACGGCGATGGTGGACTTAGTTTGGCTCAGGTGCTGGGCACGCCCACACGCCTCTATGTGCAGCAACTGTTGCCCCATCTGCAGGCAGGTGAGATAAAGGGCGTGGCACATGTGACTCGTGGCTTGCTGCAGGATGTGGAACGAGTGCTGCCCGCAGAATACGAAGTGATGCTGGACTTTGGCGCTGTGCCCGTGCCCGAAGTGTTTGGCTGGCTGGCCGGCCAGCTGCAGCTGACGCCGCAAACATTGCTGGAGAAGCACAATTGTGGCATTGGCATGCTGCTGGTGCTACCCCAGGAGAGTCAATTGTGGCGCACACAGTTGCCCGGTGCAAAGGTTCTGGGCATACTGCAGTTACGTAGTGAAGGCGCAACGGGCGATCGTATTCAAGTTCGCAACTTTGAGGAACAGCTGGAAAAATTGGCCAAACCATTTGGCGGTTTGGGTGACGAAAAATTGCCCTCGGAGCTGGTGCATGCGCTGCATTTGCCATCGAGTATTGTGCGTGAGGAATGCTTTGAAAATGCCAGCGGACGTCGTTTGACTCGCCTGCCCACAGACTACACAGATCCCATCCTGATCCTGGGCACCGATGGCGTTGGCACCAAACTGAAAATTGCCCAGCAAATGGGACTGAATCGCACCGTTGGCATCGACCTGGTTGCCATGTGTGTCAACGATATACTCTGCAATGGCGCCCAACCCTTCAGCTTCTCCAGCTACTTTGCCTGCGGCAAGTGGCTACTGCAAATGGCCGCCGAGGTGGAGCTGGGAGTGCTCGACGGTACAAGGCAGGCAAACAGCAGCTTAATAGGTGAGTTCCAATACTTTATTATCCTAGCTTATCTTTAGTGACTCGAATCCATCTTCTAGATGCTCACTTGGCCGTTCTGCCATTGCTGTATGAGCCTCAAGTCTATGATCTCGCTGGCTTCGCGTTGGGCATAGCAGAGAAAGATGCTATATTGCCACGCCTGGAGGAGATACAGCCAGGAGATGTGTTGATTGGACTACCCTCCTCGGGAGTGCACAGCAATGGCTTTAGCCTGGTGCATACAGTGCTCAAGCGTGCGGGGTTAGGCTTGACGGATCGAGCTCCATTCAGTGAGCGCACACTGGGCGAGGAGCTGCTCGTGCCCACACGCATCTATGTGAAGGCCTTAGCATCGCTGCTTATGCAGGCCGATCATGGCATCAAGGCACTGGCCCACATCACGGGCGGTGGACTGACCGAGAATATACCACGAGTGCTGCGCAAGGAGTTGGCCGTGCGTCTCGATGCGAATCGCTTCCAATTGCCGCCGGTCTTTGCCTGGCTTGCGCAGGCTGGCAATATTACGCCAGCCGAAATGCAGCGCACCTACAATTGCGGCCTGGGCTTGATCTTGGTGGTGGCTCCGGCACAGGTGGGGCAAGTGATGCAACAGCTGCGCTACACACAACGTGCCGTGGTCGTGGGTGAGGTCGTTGCACGCAAGGATGCGCGCAAGCCGCAGGTGGTGGTGCAGCATTTTGACGCCCTATTGGCGCGCAGTCAGCAGCTGTTGTCGCTGCCACGACGTCGCGTCGCCGTGCTCATCTCGGGCACCGGCAGCAACCTTCAGGCGCTGATCAATGCCTCACGTGACTCTGCCCAGGCGCTGCACGCCGACATTCAGCTGGTGATTAGCAATAAGGCTGAAGTGCTGGGTCTCGAACGTGCCAGCCGAGCGGGCATACCATCGCTAATTATCTCGCATAAGAATTTCGCCAAGCGCGAGGATTATGATGCAGAGCTAACACGTCATTTGGAAGCCGCACGCATCGATATCGTCTGCCTGGCCGGCTTTATGCGCGTGCTGAGCGCGCCTTTTGTACGCCATTGGCGCGGCCGTCTCATCAATATCCATCCATCGCTGTTGCCCAAATATCCGGGCTTGCATGTCCAGCAGCAGGCGCTCGAAGCGGGCGAAAAGGAATCCGGTTGCACTGTGCACTTTGTGGACGAGGGCGTCGATACGGGCGCCATACTCTTGCAGGCACCGGTGCCCATTCTCAAGGACGATACGGTCGAGACCTTAACCCAGCGCATACACCAGGCCGAGCATTGGGCATATCCACGCGCTCTGGCCCTGCTCGCCACCGGTTCAATTGCGCTCAGTGCCGAGGGCAAATGCATCGCGAAGACTAACTAAAAATTCTTAACGAAATAGAGGGAATTACAGAGTTCCTAAATTTAGACAACTTCCATTTACATGGTATACGATAATATAATACATATATGTAAGTACTATATATATATAAATATATATATATATATCTTTTTCATGAATAAAATTTTGTTTGTTTCATAAAGTGTTAAACGATTAAGAGAATTTTAGTAGGGGGAGTTACCCGGAAATTAGGACAAGCGCTGCTTATCTGAATTAAAGTAACTGCACGGTCAGGCCACACAGAGTCTTGCCAGACGATTCTTCAGATTTACTGTTTATCAGTTAAACGCTATCGACGTCTACTACAATAGTTCGTTTTCCTATATACATGCTTATTAAACAAGCTTAAATCAATCATGGACTATATAGAATTTCTACTTTTGCTATAGGAACACCTCGAGTTTCAATTTAATACCGACTGAAGCATCCGCAACGTGCGCTTATAAATGGAACATTTGAAGAGTGAAAGTGAGCTTAGGCAGGTTGAACTTAAGCGAAGTGAACTTAGTGGAAGTGAGCTTAGGCAAAGAGAGCTTAGAGAGGGTGAGCTTTGCGAGAGTAAGCATAGGGGAGCTTAGGGAGAGTGAACACAAAAAGAGTGAGCTTAGAGAGAACGAACTTGGGGAATGCGAGTGATCTTAGGGGAGCAAACACTAAGAGAGTAAGCTTAGGCGAAGCGAGCATAAAAAGCTTAAGGAGAGTAAGCGCAAAGAGAGTGAGCTTAGGATAAGTGAGACTACGTAGATAAGTGAGGCAAGCTTAGGAAGAGCGAGCACAAAGAGAGTGAGCTTGATCGAAGTGAGCTTAGGGAGAGCGAGCACAAGGAGCTTGGGAAGAGTAAGCACAAAGAGAGTGAGCGTAGGGAGTGCGCGATTCGCGTGCTTATTGTGAATGAGCGAATATATCGAAGTAAGCTTAGGGAGAGCGAGCACAAAGAGAATGAGCTTGATCGAAGTGAGCTTAGGGAGAGCGAGCCCAAGGAGTTTGGGAAGAGTAAGCACAAAGAGAGTGAGCTTAGGGAGGCCAAGCACAGGTAGAGTAAAGATGACTGATAATCCGTCCCACTCTAAAAACAGAATGTACCCAGTGCTCTTCCTGCGTTCATACAGATATACAGATCTAACTTGATCAACGGAGCTAGTCATTCTATTCACGAATTTTTATGCATGCTACGTCTCCTGCTAAATTTTAATAACAAATATACCCTAAATGGGTTAAAGGTATACAAAATAATAGACTGTAGACTGAGCTCCATTGGGTATGAATATAGGGATGCAAATTAAAGAACTGAAATGATTTCATTGAATCCATCCTAAATTTCTTTCTTTAATCTAGCGTAAGGTAAAGCTCTATTTCGCTATTGCTCAACTTAATCGAGCGTAAGTTCCATTAGAGCTGAAAATCTATAAGGCTAGAAATCCTTACTTATAATTATTTCAAATATGTGCAAAAATATCATCAAATAGGAATCGAACTCATCTAAATGAGAACAAATTTAAGAGTTGAAATGATATTATCCTAAACATTTGATCCATTCTAAATCCATAAATCTGCTAGGAGTAACATGAGTATTTAAGATTACCCAACACATAGTCAACCCTTGAAACGAATAATCTTCTCTATAATTATGCTTATAATATTATCTGAAACACATTTCAATTCGCTTAAATTCAGCATCTCCTGGCTCTCAATTTATTTACATATCACATTACATTCATCAGGATTTTCATTCGCTTAACTAGAATATCACCAATTATAGTTCCAAGTAAACTCTCTGCACTCTCTCTGTCTCACAGAAACATTGAGAATAGATTCACCATGAAGCCACGCTCGCTGTTGGTCGGTTCCGCCTTGGACTTGTGTTGCTGTCGCTTCACATTGCGCTTTAGATCCGGTTCCTGGAACACGCTCTCGGCCAGCTTGTCCAGCGTTAGGCGAAAGTATTGATTCTCCAGTATGGGCACAATTAAATTGTATTTATCTATAGTTTTATTCAACTGCTGCACATCCTCCGCATGGAGTTGGGCAAACTTTTGCCAGGCTGTCTGCTCCTCCAGAGTAGCCAAAGGCCATTCGCCATAGTAGCAGCGTTCGTTGCGTATTTGTTGCTTCAGCTTGGCCGCCGCTTCGCGTATATCCCGGCTCAATGTGATCCATTCCGGCGTAAAGCCATTGTCCAGCATTATTTTGTTCAGCTTGTGCGTGGTGAAATCCAGATAGGGATTCTGGGTTTGGGCCAGCGACAGAGGTTTGCCGGCGCCATTTAGATTATTAAAGTCACCCTTGGACATGGCCTCCTGGATGAGATCCTCGACAACGCGATCGATGCCATATTTCGTCTTGATCGCATGCTTGCCGTAATAGCTGCCGCCTTTGCGCATTAGGGCGTGCTCTCCGGCTGCCGCCTTCTCCACTCGGTGTTCGAGCACGCGCTCCTGCGCCTTCATTGCACGCACCTGCTGGTATTGCTTCTGGCGCTGGAAAGGCGTGCCCACGCCAATGCCCTCGTTGGAGAGATATTGACGATGCTGCGGTGCCGTGTGACGTATATCGAATTCCATTTCCACTTCCTCCTCTTCGTTCTCACTTATGTTGCGACGACTCTTGGCAAATTTCTCTTGCAGTGTTTTGAACGCCTCGTCCACCTGCTGGAAGCGTTCGTTGCTCGCCTCATCGCTATCGGCGTCGGGATGGACGCGCTTCACCAGATCCAAATAGGCGCGACGCACTGTCTCCTGGTCGGCGGACTCATGGACGCCGAGTATGCGAAAGCATTGCTGAAGGGAAAAGGGAAGAATATCATATATGTATATATATAACTGTTTTTCTCTCGGTACTTCCTCTCACCTGGTACAGCTCACGTTTCTTCAGGTGCACGGCGCGTCTGCAGCTAGCGCTGAGAGGATTTATCAAATTACTCAAAATATTTACAGTCGGCAACATTTTATATATTCCAGTTATTTCTAATTGTTGCTAACATACGTAACCGGCGTCACAATAATTTGCTGGCTTGCTTTACATTTGACTAACAAGTTGAAATAAGTTTTTGTTATTCAATAAGTGGCAAGCGACCAAAACAAAAATAAAATCAAAACAAAATGTTATTAGCAGCTCATTAACATGGCCCTGTTACTGTATGTGCAGCTGTTAAGCTGCGTATGGAAATGCACATTTAAATATATTAAACAAATAATTCAAATTATAAGAAATAAAATAAATAATAAATAAAAATAAATAAATATTAAAACCTACATAATACACGTATTCTGGCATAAATTAAAATGTATTATTCACTAAGTGTTAAGCGACCAAAACAAAATGCTATTAACAGTGCCATAAGAGCGCTTCCTTGGCGTGAATGCACTTTTAAGCTTATTATATATATCAATATAATATTAAATAAGCAGATAAATAATTCTTATTATTTATCTATTATTAAATAAAATCTACGCTCAACTACATATATAAATTCTCACAACATTATTGGACAGCATACTGTCCTTGGCGCTTATCATCTGTTGCTTTTCATTTAAAATGTATGCATTCAGTTAACCTCTTAAATCTGTTTGCAGAATCTCTTAACAGTGCTGCAATATACAGTGTTAACATGCAGAGCATCATTGATAACATCACTAAAAACTCCACTGTTCTCAAAATGGCACTGCTCTCTCCAGCGTTCTCATAAATAGTTATCAATTTTAAGTAAGACCGTCTAGTGGATTATTAACAGCTTATTGTGTGGCCAGATTTTGGCACCGTAATCAGCTGTTGAATTTTTGGCACGCTTCGGCCACACAGTACCAAAAAAAAACTCGTTGCACACAACAGCAAAACACGCAACAAAAATTTATATTAATTCGATTTAACACAAAACGCATTACAATTCAAACTAAACAATAATTGCCAGCCAAGTGCCTCAACTGGCCGAACGTGTGTAAACAATGTGCGGTGCAATAAGCAATAGAAATTGTTTAATTTAGGCAACACACACATCAAAAAAATATATATTTTTTCGTAAGTGTCGCAGAATTTACTAGTTGCTGTGTGTGCGTGCCCCACTCATGTGTGTGCGTGTGTGTGTGTGCGAGAGTATGTGTATGAGTACGTGCGTGTGTGTGTTGTGTGCTTGTATGAATGCGAGCGTGTGTGAGTGACTTTGACTGCAGTTTACGTGCGATATATTTGTTGATTAAAATGTAATAAAAACGTACACAAATTATATGTGAAAAAGGCAACAGCCGCGCCAATAACAACAACAACATCAAATTTTGCTGCTACACAACACTGCATTGAGAAAAGAGAAACAAAAAAAAAAAAGAATAGCAGCATGTCGCGTCGTTGTGTGTGTGTGTGTCGTGGTCGTCTCGTCACAGTCTGTTAGTGTATGTGTGTGTGTTCATTAGTATTTGTGTTAAATAATGTTTAAACATTTTTTTAATTCGCACAAGCTCTCCTGCGTTGCAGTTCAACAAAAGGTGAGTAATGTCATGTAAATAATTATAAACAAACGCCTGACCAAGTCAAAAGTTCGTCAACAGTCGACCTCCGAACCTAAACCCCCTCCCCTCCCCCCTTCCACACACAAACACACATACATTCTGTGCCTCTCTAGTTAGCACGCTCTCTCTTCCTCTCTATTGCTGCTACGCTCTCAATTTTGCTCAGCTTGGGCAAACGCGCGGTCTCTTAATTTCAATGCGCTTTGTTTTTAAGTGCCATATTTGTAGTTAGCTCCTTTTTTGTTTTTATTTATTTATTTATTTTTTAATTTTTAATTTGCTGTGCGCGATTCGCGCGCTTATTGTGAATGCGCAAAACACACAAACAAACGTCAAATGTCAGACAAGCCGCTCTCGCTGTTATATGCTAACTCTCCCTTGCGCGCTCTTTCTCTCCAAAGGGACAATGTTGTGTGCTTGCGTACGTGTGTGTTCGTGTGAGTGCGTGTGAGTTTGATTTGTTTTTGTCTAATTTACTTTTTACGTCTAACAGCTTAAAACTTATATTTGAAGCACGTAAGCTAAAACATTTCACTCTCCTTCCTCAATGTATATTTATTAGCTTCGCCTTTTTTGCATTCTTTTTGATTTGATTAGATGTGCCATACTCACAAACACACACACACACACACAAATACAAACACGCACTGGCAACTTGTATTCTGATAAGATTTTAATTGTTTGAAACGGACATGCCAATAATAACTGAATGCTGATATGAGAGCAGAGCGTACCATTAACTCTCCGACTTTTACATGAGGAAAAATGTTAAATCTGAAAATATCATTACACAAAAGATCGATGAGCGAAAACAATATAAATGCATAATTAATCGAAAATCGATAATTATAATTTTTGTCAAATTAAATTGGATTTTATTTTGTTGCGAAAAACAAATTTGTTTGCTTCACAATCTTGTAAAAGGTTAATAATAATGATTAAATTTTAATAATAATAATTGATTTTGATTAAATTTTTAAATTTTATTTAAATATAAAACGTGACAAGCTTTGTAAAATAAATATATAAATTAAAATTAGGTCTCATTTAAATAAATATTTAACAAAAATTATAATAATAAATACCGATTTACGCGGCTATTTATTTATTTTTATTGCATTTTTTTAATAAATAATTAAATTCTTCACACAATTCATGTTAAAATTTTACATTTATTATTTGTTGCATAAATTATTTCGGTTGCTAATTGGAGATAAAGCAAAATATATAAAACAATTTATTTTTTGATTATTTATTTGTATTTGTGGAAGCAAGAAAGTTATTACAAAGCAACAAACAAACAATGAAAAGTGACAGCAATAACAAACCGACAACAAACAATCAAAAAGCATAACAGGGCAAACATTTGTTGTTGATTTTCGCACGGTTTCAAATTCCAATGCATTGGCAACACTAGCGCTAACTAGCAACAACAAACACAGATACGCGCGCACACACACGTGAACACATACACACACATACATATATACATATATGTACGCTGTCAATAGCTAGCAAAAGTAACAACAAACAACAGGCAAAACGTCAGGCGAGCTCTCTTCTTCAGTCGTCGTGCCACTCTCAAACATTCATTCACAATTTTACTGTGACAGTTAAGCGAAAGAGCGCATAAAATGGAATGCGTGCTTATAAATGATGCAAACATATGTTGTACTTACATATAAACATTTGCAAAGCAATATATTTGTTGTAAGCAATTAAGGCAATAAAATAAATGAGAAACGAACTTTACTGTATGATGATCATTGTTAACAGTTAACAGTTGTTGTTAACATTTTGGTTAAATTGCACTCTCTCGTACTTTTCTCATTCGTTGCGGTCTCTCTCACTCAAGGCAAATTTAACAGAGCGCGAGCGCCACCTGTTAACTAACAGCTGCCTAACATGTACAATTTGAGTCAACATGCGCTCTCTCTCAGACAACAGACGTAACAGACCCGGTTAGCAGTTGGCGCCAGTGTAAGCAGTTTTTTATTAACAGTAACAGAATGTCGTCGCGCCGGATAAGATGTAAAAGCGAATAGCGAAAATCGTGAAATTTTTTCCATCTACACGCGCCCGTCGAACCAATATCGCCATGCTAAATAAATAATAATAAAAAAAATATATAAAGAAAATTATTACAAATAAGTGTGTGTAGTAGTAATTGTAAAGCAAGTGCAATAAGTGAAGAGTTCATGCAAAGCAAATAGCAAATAAAAGCAAAATCAAATGCAAATGCAAAAGCAAAAGCAAATATAATACGTAAGTTGTGTTTATTAATTATTAAAAAAAGGAACAACGCGTCAGAATTGCCTTCTTCGTAGCGTCGTCGTCGTCGTCGTTGTCGTTGTCGCAAGTAGAGCAACGCCGCGATACCGTCGCCTGCCGCCCCTGTTGACCAACACACACGCACACATACTCGTATATACATACATACATATACATAAATATAAATGCGAATTATTTTTATTATTACCTCTCTCGCTCTCACCGACTCTTGCGATCTTTGGCGCCTGCAAATATTATGCAAATTAATTAAAGCAATAGGAACAACAACAATTAATGAAATCAATAGCAAACGTCACAGCAGCCACAACAGCATAAAATAAAAATTTCGCTTTCGCAAAGACTGCCGCAACAACAATAGCAACAACAGCAGCAACAGAAAAACGGTACAGAAAAAGTGAAATGCGCATTGACTTCAAAGCTGATTTTTTTGTTGTAAATTTTTCAAACGGCACTTGGCGCTCAATCGCGGGCTCTCTCGCTCGCGCGTAACGGAACTGCCGCTAAGGCACTCGTGATGTAGTAGTTGTTGTTAGGCAAGCACAAAAGCAAACGCCAAAAAAAAAACGGTTATGCGTGCGTTGCCCTTTGGGCTGCCTATGCCCACAACAACAACTGGTTGTAACATAATGAATGAAATACTACAAAACATAGACAATTCTCTGTACTCACACTCACACACATATACCAATATGTATATCTCAATATGTATATGCATGCCTAACCGCACATGCATAGTTACGAAATTATTATGTTACTTGTCTTGTGGCTCATCTGCCATGTTGTTGTTCTTATTCTGTATTTTGTGTGTGTGCACGTATATTTTTCTTGATTTTTATTTAACACCTGCTTTTTTCCATCAGCGCGAGCCGCGCAGTCAGATAAAGTCGCAGCTGCTGTAACAAAAACGTTGGCAACACACCCCATGTCTTGCATATAATATGGTTGGCAACTCTGCCTCAGCCTCATGCAAATGCAATTGCGATCAACAGCTGAACGAAGAGCTAGGCGTAAAGCAATGCAAACGGAAAAGTGACATCCCCGCGGTGTGTGTGGTTGTTTCGCGTGCTTGAGGTTGACAACTATAGTTGGCAACATTGTTGCGTATATTAATATGCTTAACAGCTGTTGAGAGAGTGAGAGAGCAAGAGCAAAAGAGTGTAGAGATCGAATGTGAGAGATTATTGTCCTTGGGTGTTTGGATTGTTGTTGTTGTTTTTTTCCCCTTTCTTTTATAATTGGTTATGACGAACTTTTGGGCATTTGGTCACACTTTGCATTATTTTTAATAAATTGCAATCTTTAAATAATGAATTTCAATTTGCAGCCCTAAAATAAAACAAAACAAAACGAAAAAAGAAGAAAAAAGAAGAAAAAAGAAGAAAAAAGAAAAACTAAAAGCGCCTCAACAAAAAGCAATAAATAAATAAATGGAATTATTATATTAAATATCAACATTAGTTGAAAAGTTAAATAAATATAACAGCAAAAATGCAAATTTGTAGCCATTAGCTTTAACAAAATAACAAACAAACGCATAACATTTTATGAGCAGAAAAATTCATAAAGCCTATACAAGTACGCCTTCCAATAGTTATATATACACATTATATACCGTTATTATATACACACAATATGCATGCATTATATAGAAGAAGATGATGATTATTATTATGATGATGATGATGCTGAAGACGATGCAAAACGAAAATCGTCTTAATTAGTTGATAAAAAAGTGCGTTAATTCGAACGATGCAATCAAATCTTTAAATATTAACATATTAAATCGTATATATATATTATATTACTTATGAATATATATACATATACTTGCATACATATATTTCTTATAACAACGAAAACAATTAGTAATTAAAGAAAATTTAAAATAATTTATCAGCTTGCTTACAAAAATTCAAAGTTAAAAAAAAATCCATGCAATTACTTTAGCAAATTTACTTTAAATAAAAAAAAAAAGATGAAAAACAAAACCAAAATTTATTAAAAAGACAAAAAAAAAAAAAAAAACATTTATTAAAAGCAGTGCAAATTCTAAAACTTAATAATAAGAGAGCAAATAAGAGAAAATAAAAAATAAAACACAATTTTTATATGCGCCCCAAGTGCTTAAAAAACAACAACAACAACAACAAACAAAAAATATCCAATAACAACAATGTAAAACATGCAACCATAACCTCAATCAACACAGCAAATCGAGCAATATTACGGATAACAAAACATATAATAAATACAAATAAAAAATTTATTAAACTTACTTGTTAAATGTTAACTAAAGAAAAACACCAACAAAAACAACGCCAGCAACCTGCCAGGAACGACAACAACAACAACAACAAAAACTCATGTGGTGCCCAAACGCCCAACTAGAGAAGAAGAAGCAGCAGCAGCAGCAACAACACAACAACAGCGAGAGCAACGGCTCTCAACATATTCTCAGGAGTTGCTGTTGCCACTTGCATTAACATTGGATTAGTCCCCCTCCAAAAATTCCCAAAGAAAATAATCCCAAAACAAAAATTGAGGCACTCATGTAGGGTAATTTGAAAGTGAATGGGGAACGACAACAATACCAACACCAACTCCACCACCACCACCACCACCACCAACGACAACAACAACAACATCGACATCGACAGTAACGGGACATGGATATACATATGAAAAAATTAACTAAACCACGGTGAGTACCAAATAAATTATATATATTTTTATTGAATTAATTTTAAATATACCTTACAAATTTCCCTATCCAATTTGAATTGATTACTTGCAATTTTGAAATTCCAATAAGATTCTTATGGGTTTCATATACGCATTCAAAGCGAATAATGCAGTTTTTTTGCCATTCTCTTTGCACTCTATTCCATCTTTGTCAATGGTAAAAGTATTGTAGCATTCTCTCTTGGGAAAAGAAAGAGATTTCGTGATCTTATATTTACTTTTAAATATGATAATCAAAAATAAAACTTGGTTGCTTACATTAGTAAATATAAATAAATATAATATATAATTTTTAATAATACATACTTATTATATATGTAATACTAATAACTGAATTAAAAAAGTAAATATAAATAAATACAAATAAATATATTGAATATAAATATAAATATATAATTTTTAATAACAAATTTATTATATTATATATGTAATAATTATGAATAATGAAAGTTACTTTTTAATTAAATTTTTAATTTAATTATATAAATTAATATTATATAAAATTATATAAAATTAAAAATTATATAAAATTTATTACATATATAGTATTTATGCATATTGAAAAATACTTTTTAATTATTAAAAAAAAAAAAAATAATGATAATAATAATTTTGTTTATCTAAATTTGCGAATAATAAACACGCATTTCTGAATGCAAAATAAATATAATAAAATAAATATTCTTTATAACCTCTTATTACTGCTTTAAGTATGGAATATAGACACTGAAGTTAATATTGAAAAAAACAATATTAGTTGCACATTTTGCTACTAGCCAAATATCAATCAATGTTGCTTTAGAATCGCTTGTCTTTTTTAATTGAAACAAATAACATTTTTACCAATGCAACTGACAATCTATGTCTCAACCTCAATACGCTTGAGTTGGAGCAATATAAAAATTATATACATACATACATGTACATATATGTATAATATATAAATACATACGTATATATTGACATACATATATGTATGTATATTATGCATTTGCTATATCGTTGCTCATTCAATATGAATGTGAAGCCAAGCTGCTGGTGCCCCAATGCCACATTATATGCACACACACACACATACAGATTCATACACACACACATACATATATACTCACATAAGCTGCGGAAATTCACAGACATATTCTCGTCCAAGTTCCACAACTAAAACTTTTCTCATTTCTGTGGCAACCCTTTTTATACACACACAGCGAAATATGTATATGTATATGTGTATATGTATATGTATAAATATACTTTGCTTCTATTTTTCTTCATCTTCTTCTACTTTTTTTTTCACTACTGTCAATGAGCTGCGGCGACCACTAAAATGTATAATTGAAAATTGTACGCCCACATTACGACGACTTGAAATGCACAGACAATATAAGAGATTGAGACAGAGCCATGGGAAAGAGAAGAGTGTTGGGTTAGAGGGAGCGGGAGAGGGGAATAGCACCAAAAATGGTCCCCAGTTGCTTTTAGCGCCAGGCAATAAACAGAGCGCAAGCAACAGCCGCAGCAACTATGCAAGATAACAGCTATGATGAGCTGGAGAGAGAGAGAGAGAGAGAGAGGCAGAAGACAATGAGCGGGAGAGTGGCAAAGAGAGTGCTGTCCATGCTTGCGGTTTTTTCTTTGTCCCTCTCTCCATTTAGTGCCCACCTTGACCAAAGTAGAAAAATCTAAAAGTTTTTTTCTTAAGCTTTTTTTTTTTTTCATGCTTAAATACATATACACAGCTTACGCTTATGCATATATAAATATGTATGTGTGTATGCATGTATACATATATTGCCGGCGTCGCCACGCACTGTTTCGCCTGCTGTTTTTTCTGCCTCTGCCGCTGCCTCTGCCACTGCCTCTGCTTCTGCTTCGTCGTCTTCTTCTTCTTGGAGCATTGTGTGCACTTTTCGCTGCAATTTGTCGAAAAGTTTTTACTATGCGCGTAAAGTTTAACCATAACAGATTTCTTTTGCCGTCTATTTCTTGAGGGCTAAGATGAAGATGAAGAAGAAGATGAGAAATAAAAATATAACTTGAGAAACTTCTCAATTTGGCTTGCCTGCTGGCCACGCCCCCTCAAACACGCTCTTCTGTGGGCAGTTAACAAACGCATAAAACAGCCTAAGTAATTTGACATACTAAAACTGTTTTATTTGACAAATATTTTAGTTTATTTAATTATATTTTTTTATATTCTTATTTAGTTTATTTAAATATGATTTTTGATCTAATTTCTTTAATTTTTTAAAATACTTTTAATTAGTTTATTTAATATGATTTTTCATAAAGACATTTTTCTAAAGTTTCAGCCTTCATTCTTGACAGTTAATTGTTGCTAATTAATTAAGCTTAATTGTAGTAATGTTTATGGAAATATGTTTTGAAAGCACTTTAATTAAATAAAAACAAAATCAATTAAGAGTCTAGACACGCACAAGTTCTGCATTTTAATAGGCAGGTTCAAAAGATCAAAGTCAGATATTTTAATGGGGTAAAGAGTAAAACATTAAAGAGATCTGGGCCTGTTAAAAAAAAAAAAATATATATATATATATATAAATTTAGCATATAAATTCAGGGAAATTTAATATTTTAGAGCCTCTGCAAATATTTAATATTCTTTAATAAGAGGTTCTTCTAGCTGTTATTATAAATATTAATATTCAATAAATGTTGTTCGAACCAATTGAATTGAAATCCTATTTTGCATTTTCAGCTTAAACTAAAATAAAATTAAATTAAAAATATAATACAAAATTACATGTTTATTTTAAAAATAAAATTTCAATAAAGGGGAAAAAATCAAATAATATAATATATAATTATAAATTATTTTTTGATGCCCAAAGATGCTTAAATAAATAGTAAATCTTGTAGCTAAATAAATTAAAATAAAATTAAAAATCTTAAATAATAAAAAAAAATATATATAAAAAAAAATAAATAAATAATAAATAAATTTCAATATAAAAAATAAATTTTCAATAAAGGATATAACTTAAATTCAATTAGAATATAATATATAATTATATAAATGAACATTTTCTTTCTTGTTTTTGAAGCCCAAAGATAAGCGAATAAAAATAAAATAGATTGCAAATATTTAGTCTAAAGTCATTCAAATTAAAATTAGCAATTTAAAAAAAATAAAGTTTAAAAATTAAAATTAAATCAAATGTAAATTACATTATATAAAAAATTCTAAAATTTAAAATCAAATCAAATATAAATTACATTAAATAAATGACTAAAATTAAATGTATTATATTTAAATATTTCAAATAAACCAATAAAATCTGAATCAATATTTACTTGCCTTTACTGCATTTAGTAGATTCAACATTATAATATCACACGCAAGCTAATCAAATATTTATGTTTTCAGTTGTTTGTCAAAATCCGTCATATATATGTATATACACACATATAAAATAATAAAAACACACACACTCAGTCGAAAATATGCTGATAAAATTTTAATTTGTATAAAATTGAAATTTTAATGTGTGTCTAAAGCGCGCGCGAGTTTTTGGCCGCAATCTCCATTTCACATGCTCAGCCACAAAGCTCCCGGTGCTTTTAGTCCGTTGTCAAGTACTGTCCTATAACACATACACACACACACACACACACACGCACACCAATACAGACGCGCGCACACACAGACAGACAGCTGCACGCGACTGCAAGTTTCTGGTTTTTGTGGCTTTTCCGCTTCTCACTTCACAACTGTCGCTCTCTCGCTCTCTGTCCCTCTCTATCGTTCGCTCGCTGGCGTTTGGCATTGGCTAAAAGCGAATTCCTTTCGTTGAATTATTTAAATTTGTCGGTGTTTGCCTCTGTGTGTGTGTGTGTCAGTTATGAATAGCTAAGTGAGTGCAAGTGCTAGCTGCAAGCAGCCTTTTCATTTTCATTATACGCAGTCCCTTAAGGGATCTGCTTGCTGGCTGTTGTGAGTGTGGTGGGTGGTGGGTGGTGTGGGGAGAGTGCAGTGGAATGGAAGGGGTTGCTGCAAATGTAAATTGGCATATGATAAGTTTTACTATGCAGCATTTTAATTGTATTTCACATAACCTTTATCAAATCACGAATTTGATTGCTCAACTATTTGTAATTTGAATATTTTTTATAAATAAAATATGATTTTTATTAATAAAAGGAGCTCAGTGTTAAGATATGTATTTCATAATTATATTAAATGTATAAATAATAATGTGATAATATAACATGCAAATATATTGTTAAATAAATATGTATTTGTCAGTAAAAAGCTGCTAACATATATTTATTAATACGTTATTCAACAAAAAAATAATAAATAAATAAATAAAATAAAAATAAATAAATAATAATAATAATAATAAAAACAATTAAATAAATAAAATGAAATAAATAAAATAAAATAAATAAAATAAAATAAATAAATAAAATAAAATAAAAGAAATAAAATAAAATAAAATAAAAAATAGAAAATAAAATAAATAAATAAAATAAATAAATAAAATAAAATAAAAGAAATAAAATAAAATAAAAAATAGAAAATAGAAAATAAAATAAATAAATAAATAAAATAAAATAAAATAAAAGAAATAAAATAAAAGAAAATAAAAGAAAATAAAAAAATAGAAAACAAAATGAAATAAAATAAAAAACGCTCGTTACTTGTTTATATTTATTTACCTATATTTGTATTAAATATCCTCAAGCTCCAAGCTTCCTATAATTTCGTAACTTGAAAACTTTTGAAATTGAACAGCTATAAGTTGATTAAAGCTCGCCCAACATATAAATTAGATTCTCATACTCGATCTCTTCTATTACAAGTTTCATTTTCAGCTTTTGCTGCTAATGATAAAAGTAACCCCAAAAAAAAAGCTGGCAAAACAAATGTCTAATTGTTGCAGTGAATTGATTGGTCTGCCCATAACACACACACACACACACAACCACATGCCAAGCGCCACAATCGTTTGCCAAGGGCATAGATATAGGTATCTATACATATATAGAAATATATATCTATGTATTACGACACATACATAAGGCAACAACAAGTCAAACACGGGGCGAACCCTTGTAAAAGAACGCAGCAAATTATTCGCCAAAGGAAAAAGCCCGAACAAGAAATAAGAAGCAAAAGTAAAAGTAAAATAGAATAAATAATAATGCGGATGTAAGTGAATATGAGAATACACTGTTTATTGTCTCTAATAATATAAGGGAGCGCCAGAACTCTGAGAGAGAGTTTTAAGAGTCACACATATAAATATGATATGAAGGGAAGTTGATCATTTTTGTAATAATTAGATAGTTCTAAATTGTGGAAGAGCTTAGATAAGTATATAAGAATATAGCTGATAGTCTTAGCGCTCATTCAAATAATATCTCTATTCATATTATTCCTCCATAGTTTTCTAATCGATACGAAAGCGTTGCTCTAAACCCAATATACTCTTAAATCAGTTTTGTGGAACTGTGTATAAAACCGAAACAAATGTTAAGGGAAGTGATTTACTTTATCGATGGACACATAAAACAATTTGGCAGCACAGTCAAACGAATACAGCCTACTCTCTCTCTCCTTCTCTCTCTTTCTCCTTCTGTCCTCCTGTGTATGGCCCCCCTTTCCCTGTTTCGCTTGCCTGCATCCCTCGAGTGGCGGCAAAACATCTGTCATGACGGTTTGTCCTTTCGCCAAATCCTTTTTCGCACAAAAATCAAAATAATAAAAAATGAAGTAGAATTAAGCCAGTTGAGAGCATTCTCTTTTATTAGATACCCTGGAAGCGTAGCTGAAGCTTTGACTGCAAATGATACTGAACAAAACAAATTATTGAGAAAACTGAATTGAAAAAAAAAAAAAAATACTATAAAAAAATATGTTAAAATATTTTGTATAAATAATTAATGTAATTAATTATACAATTTTTTTTTTAAATTTTTATTTAATAGAAATGAAATACAGATAAACAAAATAAAATAATAAAAAATAACAATGATAAAAAAAGTATAAATTCAGTAAAGATAAAAATAAAATAAAAATAATTGTATAATTATAATTAATTTAAAATTTAAATAAATAAAAAAAAAATAATACAAAATAAGTATTTTTATTTGATTTATTTTTTTTCTTAATCTTTAATCCAAATGAAATAAAGATAAACAACATAAAATGTAAATATAAATAATATAAATTAAGTAAATATAAAAAAATGTATAATCAAAATTTATTAAAAATTAGTTTTATTTTATTTATTTTTTATTTGGTTGATTTTTACTTAATATTTATAAAAATATATAACTTAAATTTTTATAAATATATTTATATAAATTAAATAAAGATAAAAAATAAATAATATAAAGAAAATAAAGATAAAAAATAAATAATATAAAGAAAATAAAGATAAAAATAAATTATAAATATATTTATAAAAATAACATAAATTAAATAAAGATAAAAATAAAATAATTGTATAATTAATTATAAAATAAAAATAAATTATAAATATATTTATATAAATAATATAAATTAAATAAAGAGAAAAAATAAATAATATAAATTAAATAAAGATTAATTAAATTCAAAAAAATTAAATAAAATAAAATAATATATAAATATATTTAAATAAATAATATAAATTAAATAAAGTTAAAAAATAAAATAATTGTATAATTAATTATACTAATTATTTAAACGATCGATCGAGTTCTAAATCATTTTGATTTCTAAAATATCACAATTTAGTTGTATGTACTTTTTTGTCTTACTATTAACGATCTGAATCTTTGTGAACAGTCAACTCTATCGTTTACTCAATCATGTATAGGGTATAAACAGCAAATCTTTTCTTCTCTTGCTGTTGCACGCTTTGCAATTTTATAAGGTATGAAAATTACATATGCCCCGCTGAACACACACACACACAGCGACAGCCTAGTGTGCCTGGTATCCTTTTCGTATCCTGAAGCGAAGTCATAAAACTTGCACCCCAACCAGAGCTGTGCAGTGGTTCCTTAATGCTCTACATTTAACTCTCTCTCTCTCTCTCTTTCTGTCTCTCTCCCTCTCCCTTTGCCTCGCCATCTTCAATTTGCAGCAAAGTTCGCCAGAGAGAACTTGGACTTTACCTTGCGTCCTGCTGCTTTACATCCTTTCTAACTGTTGCTGATTTATGGTCTGCCGAAGGCTAGGGCCTGGCACTAGTTGGGCGCTAGTGGCAACAACTGTCTGTTTAGTTTCTCTTTCTCTCGCTCTCTCTCGCTCTCTGTCTAGCTCTCTTGCAGTGGTTCTTCTTCTTGTTCCGGCATCGCATTTAAATGACATAATAAAATGTATAATTTCAACATAAAAACTGAAATCCCCGGGGAGATTTCTGCTCATTTTTGCCAAGGTCCCCTATAAAAGAGCCCTATAAAATATATATATATAAAACGAATCCTCTAAATACCTCGTACTACCCCTACCCTAGCATACCTTGGGCTGTCCAGTTGGGTTTTCCTTTTGATTGTTGAGTCAACGTGCGGCATATCAATTAGGTGTGTAGGTCAATAGCTTAAGTGTGGATGATGAGGCGAGAGTGGGTGGCGTAGAGGGAGACGAACAAGTGGAGGCGTAAAGTTTGCAAAGGGCTCAGGGGTTAGCCTATTTGATTGGTAGGCTATTGGCTTGAGGCTTGGCTTTCATAGTTCAAATACGAATTTTCGCATGAACTTTGGGTTATTTGAACTAGAAATTGCAACATGAATCATGCATACAGTTTGATGTGTGCTATATACGTTTGTTTATAGAGTGGAACACGGAATAGGCACAACTTATTGACATGCCATATATAGCTCTATATATATGTATGTAGTTGATATACCTTATAAAATATGCTCAAGTTGCTAATCTTGCTCATGGGAAAATGTTTTGTAATAATTAAATGGAGCAAATTTATTGAGATTAATTTTAGCTCATTTATAAGAGTTTTTCTTAAACAAAAATATACAAATTATTATATCTTAATATATGTATATAATTTAATTTCAGCTTGATATCTGTTCTTTATGAAAGCATTTTTGTTTATTTACTTTTTTCATTTAAAAACAAAATTTTTTTCGATTTCTTTTATCTAATTTTTATTTTTTTAATTTTGTATCTAATTTTTATTTTTTCAATTTTATTTATTTTATTTTTTTTTTATCATTATAAATTTTGTCTTATTTATTTATTTTTTATTGAAATTTAAATTTAAATTATATATATTTATTTATATATATTTTATATAATTTAATTTCAGCTTTATGAAAGCATTTTTGTTTATTTACTTTTTATTTTAAATTTATTTTGTTTATTTTTTTATTTTAAATTTATTTTATTTATTTATTTATTTTAAATTTATTTTATTTATTTATTTATTTTTTTTCATTTTTTTTATCTAATTTTTATTTATTATTTTATTTTATTTTATTTTATTTTTTTTTTCATTTTTTTATCTAATTTTTATTTATTATTTTATTTTATTTTTTTTTACTTTTTAAAATTAATTTTTTTTTTTTTTTTTTTGTTATCATATTTTTGTTGTCGTATTTATTTGTTTTTTATGTTTTTTAAAATCTTATTATTATTATCTTAATTAGAATTCTATTGGAATATAATACTTAAATTTTAATTATAATTTTAAGAAGTTTCTTGAGAAAGGATTTTTTGTTATTGCCAGCTTTTCGCAAATAATATGAATTCTTTGAAACATATAAATTATTCTTTGCGAGTAAATTGAATTTTAATTGACCTTTTGAGATTGAGTTAATTTACTAAGAATTTTGTCACATTGAAAATGATGTGATTGTTATTTGCTTAAGACATTCTAAGATTTATTCCAAAAGAAATCTGGATTGATTTGGCATACAAATTATATATTTACAAATTAATTGATATTTTTCTTGAGAAAGCATGTGCTTGCTTTTGCAAGAAAAATATCAATTAACTTTTAATTGTTTTTTATTTTTATTTTTGAAGTATATAAATAAAAATAATACAACATTTTCGTTTATATATGTAATACATATGTATAAATAATTAGTATAAACTTTTTTTCAAGACATTATTATTTTTGCTTATTTTATTTATATTATTATATTCTATTATTTATTATTACCTATTTTTTTTATATTATTATGATATTTTCTTAATATTTATAATTATTTTTCTTTGTTAATTTAATATAATTTAGTATTACTTAATTTATTTATATAAATATTAAGTAAAAACAAATTTTATTTAATAATTATAATTATAATCTATTATTATATTATATTATTATTTATCATTTTTATTGTTATAATTATTGCATCAATGTTTTAGAGAGCTTTTATCCTTGTCAGTTGTTGACATAAATAATATCTATTTTGCGATCTAACTGATAAATTGATTATTTCGAATGTCACCTTATAATAGTTTTTTATTCGAATGCATTTTGCATGCGGTACACTCCTTCTCGAGAACCTCGACCTGCTTTTATCTATCTCTCGCTGTCTCTCTTTCTCACTTTTGCTCCTTCTCATAATGCTCATGTTGTTGAGTTTTGTTCAAGGTGTTGTCGACGGCGACGGCGACGTCGACGTCGTCTCCTCTGGACGTGTGACAGCATATTGTTTATATGGCAACTCGTCGACCCTTTGCAGCGCATATAAATGATTAACTGTTGCATGTGTGCCCCCCATATGCCACGCCCAACGTCGTCGCTCAGTTGCAGTTTGAGAACTGAAGGACACGACATTTGTTGATGTTGCCTTGGCAAAATGTTTTGCCGCAGCGCACCCCTGCCCTGAGCTGACCTGACCTAGCCTCTACTAGCCTCCTCCTGTCCTGTCCTGGCCAGGTCTGGTTTGGTCTGGTCTGGTACTACCTGTATCTCTCAGCCACTTGCGCGTGGCAAATGGCAAGTGACAAGTGGCATATCGCCACACACACACACACACACACACACACCCAAGTGCTTGCGCCACTTTAAGCCAACAACTGGGAACTGCAATTGCGAGTGCAACTGTCAAGTCCTTTGCTGCCGCAATTTTTATTTTTTTAATTTTCAAATTCTAATTTTAGGAATTTTTACTGCAAATACCCTATAAATTATTAAAGAAAATGCTGTTAGATTATATACTTTATTTTTAATATATTTGTATGTATTTAGTATTTGGCCTTTTGATACTACTGATCTTTTATCAAGGAAAAATAGGTTTTAATCTATATAATTTCTTTTCAAAATATCATATATCTAACTGATATGACAGTTGTATGAAGGAACAAAATACAGGTTAAATATGAAACATTTGTATATATGTATATATACCCTGTAAATTATTAAAGATAAAGAAAAAGCTTAAGCTATATAGTTAATTTTTTAAATATTTAATGTTTGGTAATTATTTATTTATATCTAACTAATTTTCCACTAGTATTGCCGATACTCTATACTAGATTATCAAAAGGAAAAAAATATGAATCTTATTATTATAATAAATAAAAAATAATAATAAGAAAATACATATTTTCACATATATAACTGAAATGACAATTGCATTGCTAATACCCTGTAAAACATTTATTTAAAAAAAATCTTTACGTATATAGTTTCTTTATGATATATTTGTATTTCCTATAAATTATTAAAGTAAATATACATCGTTTTTTTTTTCTTTTCAAATTATTATTGTCAATATATCGTTTCTTTTGCTCCTGTAAATTATCATAGAACTAAAAAAAAACTGGGTTAAACTACATAAATTCTTGTAAAATTATTTGCATATATTTAACTAATTAAATAGATTGTTCTCTCTACGCAAATAAAATGGGGTGACAAATTGTGATAGACACACATAAATGGAATTCATAATCTATTGATGTAAACATATTCCACGGTCACGCTCTCTGCCTCTGTGTGCGTGTGCTCAAGGCCTTTTGGGTATTTGTAAGCTGAACTAAGGTCCTTGTTGGACTTTGGGGCGGGTACTTGCTGTGGTTGCTACTGCTGCTACTCCTGCTCCTGCCGCTTCTTGTTCTTGATTCTTGGTATTTCATCTACTTACACAGGGCACAGCCACCCGCCGTTCGCCAATTGAAGACGCCTTACGACGATGAAGACGACGCGGAAACAGTAAATAAGTTGCACTTTTCCGCTGTCAGAGAAAGCGCCGGTCAAAATGGGGCACGTGTTGAGGGGATGAGATGTTGTGGGCGGCGGGGTTGGGCTATTGAAGGGTCTCTCGGTTAGTGTCCTTCGTGGCTGCTGCCTGCAAATAAAAACAAAAAACTTTTTTGCCATTTATTTCCAGTTGACGGTATTTTTTTTTTTTCCTTAGCTCCCGCTTCGGCTGTTATTAATATTGACAGCAAAGGGGCTGGGGAGGCGCGAGCTGAGCTGAGCTGGCTGCGAAGGCGATGGCGAGGGGGTGGGGCAGGGGCAGCAGTAGACAGGTTCTCGACAAGCCTTTGGGGTCGCTGTAGCTGTTGCTTGTTTGTTTGCTTTTGTGCTTAATGCTCTGGCCAGCGATTCGCCTTTGGGGAGTCGCTAGATCTTGCGCGCCATTTCCTTTGCCTCACTTACTCTGCCGCTCTCTGCGTGTCTCTCTCTCTCTCTCTCTCTCTTTCGCACTTGCTGCCAAAGTATTTCCGGTGTAGGGATAAAAATTTGTCGTGGTTGAAATATTGTAACCTGAAGCCTTTATTGAAGGACTTTTTAATGAGTGTTTGTGTTTGATTGTTGAGCAGCAGCAGCAACAACAACAAGGGCAGCAGCCGCGTCAGCAGCCAGGAAGTTGTGTGGTCTTCTTCGATTCATCTCTCGCTGGTATCTTGCGTGAGAAACGTGCCACATGTGGGCCAATTACGCTTGCCACAAAGTTGCAAGCAGCTCAAGAAATAAATTGTAAGGCAAACGAGTTATTTGCTTGAATTTATCTATAATATTTGATTTGATAAATATGTTTTATGGAACAGCATGTTATTGATTTATTTTATTTAATATAACATTTAAGTTATATAAAAACGATCAAAAATTGTATAAATTATTATAAACTTTAACTTACAAATAAATATTAATAATAAAAAATAATAATTATTCAAGTGTTTAATATATCGATATATATTTATTTAATTCGTAATTCTAACAAAAAAAAAAAAATCAATTTAAATATTTATAAATTGAAAATTTATAAATGCAAAAAAAATATAAAAATTGTATTATTTATTTCGCACATAAAATTTCCAAAGGTCTATCGACAACTGATATTTTTTTTATTGAATCGGTTATATTGATGACCTATCGATTACGGATACTATATTGAATCGATTATATTTATGACCTATCGATACTTTATTGTATTGAATTGTTTATATTTCTGATTGTAAATGCTTATAATGCCACTTTCTTTGATCTATCGATAACATATACTTATTGCATTTAATCAAATATTTTAATGATTTTTATTTATCTATCGATAACCGATTATTTATTAGTTTTGATAATATTTAATTGATTATATAAATGATTTTTTTATGCTTATAGTCAAACAAGCTCACAAAAGAATGTTTTTTTATCTTCTAGTTTCCATTTCCCAGCCAAAAATCAATTTGCTTTTTTTTATTGCAAGCTTCAACAGTTTTGTGGGAAATATCATATAACTGAACAATAAAATTATACATTTCAATGGCTATGCCACTCAAGTATATGTGAACCACATAATTTTTTTTGCTCTTTGGCTTTTTATTTATTTCTCTTTTTTTTTTATAACTCTCAACCCTTGCTGATAAAATCGAGTTTGCTGCTTCTGGGCTTCTATAAAACTCCCCTAACTCCTGTTCCATTTCTCGATGTCACGCAACGGTTAACTGAAGTACTTTCATTATGTTTCTCAATGGGTTTTAACCCCCTTTTACTTTTTTTTTCTGCTGGGACACTATTTTCATTAAATGTTGTGAATACATTTTATTTGATAAGCTGTATATAGAGAGGGATAAAAAAAAAACCCCATGTGAAAATCAAATGTAATTTAAATTGTTAATTTTTGGTTGATTTTTTATTTTATTAGCATTGATATCATGTTTAATTGAGCGTAAAAATGATTTTTTTTTTTATTATTATAAATTAAAGCAGAAAGTGTCTATAGAAGTTTAAAATAATATAATTTGAGAAAAGTTTATCATTCATTTATCAAAATGTCTGAAATATGCGAATACTATTTAATTTAGAGCCTCTTATTATTAAATACAAATGAAATATTAATTAAATTAATATATTTTATTTATCATATTTATTATTTATTATATTAGCAATCTTTGAAATACTTTCAATTTTGACCTACTCAGTAATAAAAGCATAGAACATATATTTTTAGTGCTTTTCTCTTTATTTTTGCTTTTTGAAGCTCTTAAACGTCCTCCACACACTTGCCGGCAGCAGCAACGGCAACTACAACAACAACAACAGCGACAAAAACTAGAACTCTAATGAAAAGAACAACACTTGAATGACTCTCAAATTTAAATGGACAGCCTTGCTCTGCTTTAGTCTCTCTCTCGCTCTGCCCACTCTTCGTTTTCCTCTACTCTGCGCTTCATGCTCACCACTGCTTTGCCACAATTAGGTGTTAATACGACATTTTACTCAGCAGCAGCAGCAGCGGTGGTGACGGCAGCGGCAGCAGCAACAGCTGCAATAATAACAACAATAATAACAACTGCCTGAAATATTAATGCAATGCTTGCACATGAAATATTTATGCTTGTGTGCGTTTGTAAATTACGCTCTCTTCTACGCGTTCTTGACTCTTCCAATGCTCTGTCTCTCTCAGTCGTGTTGCCTAACGATCGATAAAATGTAGTCCCTCTCTGCTCTCTGCTCATTGCTAGCTTCCTGCTGTGTGCGTGAATCTGTATGTGTGCGTGAGTGTGTGTGTGTGCATTTGTTTGTTTGTGGATTACAATGTAAGTTCTGCCTCTCTTCTAGGCTGCGTATTTTGTAAGCGCAACAACAATATGCCTTAACATGCTAGTATGTATGTAAGTATGTACATGTATCGCAAGCTGTGCTCGTCCCCTTACCCACACATATACATACATATACTCAAACACTCTTTGTCACGCATTTGCCTTGTTTTTGTTTATTTTATTAGTTGAGTGGCTTTTAGTTGAAAATTTCTGGTACGTTTTTGTCGCATTTGGCTTGTTGCTATTGTTATTTTAATGTTTATTGATTGCTGTTTGCCAGCAGGGGTATTCCCTCGACTAAGTGTATAACTAGATATGTACATCCAGAAGTACATATATCGATGTGTGTATATGTGTGTGTGTATCATATATAATTGATATTAAAATGTTGCAATGTTTACATTTACTTTGCGCATTTGCTGACTCGGAAAATGAGCGCTGTATAATAATTGTGTTGTTTTTTATTGAGCGTTAATTTATTTATTTATATTGGGTCTTAAAATAGTGCAATGCTTATTGGAAAAGTGAATATGTACATATGTACATATGTTGTCTTCTTTGTAAGAGCACAAAATCGAAATGCTCAAAATGACTCAATTTACTTTGAGTTTATTTAACTGTAATTGGTGCTCTCTTCACCTAACGGTATTTGATCATCATCTCAGCACGACTTCGACGAAGCGCACATATGAAAGTGGATTGAGCTGTCTCTCTCAGTCTGTCTCACTTTAGCGTGCGCGCATATTTGACACAGTCTTATACACAAGTAGAAGAGTCATCTGTTTTTGTATAAGACTTAATTCGAATTGCAATTGAAGTCGCAAAATTAATTGTAATAAAAAATCTTTTCTTTTTTTTTACTTGCAAATAAATAAAATATTTTCTGACTACATTTGCTACAAAAATTAATCATCTTAATGTAATTTTCAAAACATGTTCATCAATTTCTGAGTCATGAGCAATTTTTACATCTATTAAGCAAAAAAAAACTGAATAAAGAAGAATAAGCAATAACAGCAAATGTATGGCTAATTAGCAGCATTGGGGAATAGGACATTTAACACTTGATTGACAAGCAAAATAAATCAAGCGGCAAGGTGAAACAACTCAAAGCACAAGGTAAAAAAATTAAATATAATAAAAAAAAATATATACAAGCGAATATGCGTGCAATGCAAGACAGCGACAATAACAACAAAAGAAAGAGAGTGTTTTACAAAGAAATATAAAATAGATAAATAAACGGGCTAAAAATAGAAAATTGCAGAAATGCGACTGTGCGGGGGGGAAACAATTATAAGGCCATAAATTGTGGTCAGGCAGATATTTATAGATTTCGTATTATTTTGTTTATATGTATATAAACATAATAGCTGATAATGCAAATGTTTAAAGTTAAATAAAGAAAAAGAAAGCGATATTTCAATTTAAGAAGAGATTTTCGATTAAAAAATAACTGTTTGAGCAAGGCTTACACATTCAGCCTGAAGCTCATCTTGCACTCTTAATCTTTCGTTTTCACTCTCTCTCGCGCTCTTTGCTGCTTGAGTTCAATTCTTGGTATTTCGTATGCGCTCTCTACTGCTCGCTCTCTCACCTTTCGGCTCTAGCTGTCTACGCACTAGTTGCCTTTGTCGTTTTCTATTTTCGTTGCCGCTTGAGCTGCGAGCAGCTTGTTGCCGTTTATTTATAAAACACCGCCGGCAGCGACAAATACAAGCAACAGCAACAACATGTGTTTGCTACTAAATTTACTTTATATACATATATATATATACTATGTATATATATATTTTTTTTATTATTTTATATATATTTTTTTTGCTGTCTTAGCATGAAGTGGGCGTCGCTGTAGCTGGATTTTGTGGAATTTTCTTTGCCATTGAATAAAAGAATTTGCATTCAAATGAAATGGAAATAAAATAGCAACAAGGGCAACAACAATAAGTTAGCTGTCTCGCTCGCACGCTCTCTTTCGCACTATCTGCTGGGCGCCACATGTCTGCGCTTCATTCTGCGTTTTCAATTATAACCGTTTATTTACTTTGCATTCTGCGAGCTAAACTAAAAAGTGAAGCGAAAGAAAGAAGAATTAAATAAGAAGATAGAATTGCAGAACGATAATTGACTTGATATCGATAATATTTTGAAGCATTTCTGCAGTTCCATTTGAGTTGACCTGCTTTGTTTTGATTATTAATCTATGTCTGATAAGCAATAGGTATTCATTTTGTACAGATGCGTTGGATTGCATTTGAATTGACCTACATTGCATTCATATTTAATCAAAGTGCGATAAAGAGTTAATATAAATCAAGTACTTTTGTGATAATCAAATAATAAATAATTTCAATATAAATAAGAAATAATTTCATAATATAATTTGTGTATAGATTAACGAATAAAATTAAAGAATTTTTTATAAATAAAATATTTGTTGTAGCAAATTTCATAATTTATTTATTTATTAACGCATAAAATTAAAATGCGCTCTAATTGTTGTTCATACATATGCATATGCAACAAGTAGCATGCATTAACAACAATTGCATTGCTGCACACAACAAAATAAATTTACAGCTCGAAGAGCAACAAGCAAAGCAGCGCTGCTGGCGCCGAGCGTCAGCAGTAGCAGCAGCAACAGCGTTAGCATTGGCTGCATCAGCTAGTGGTTTAATATGACGTTTATGGGATTTTTATGTTGGCCATTGCCATTAAAACTAATGCGCATATTGCAAAAACATGTGAAAACGTTTAAAACTAAATAAAAACCCATAGACATAAACTATGCGCATTTTGTATTAAAAAAAAAAGAAATAGCAAAAAACGCAGACACATGCACACCATGAAGGGCTGACTAAAAAAGAGAGCGAGTGAGCAAGCGAGCGAGCACTGAGAGTGAGAGAGGACTCTGGTAACGACAGACGACGTCAATGTTTTGTGAGCTGTGTGTGTGTGTGTGTGTGTGTATGGGTGGGTGGGGTGCGCTGGTTGGGTTAAGTTTTGCTTTTGCATTTTGCTTTTGGTTTTTGTATTCGGCTGTAGCGCCTCTGCTCTCAGCACTGTGCGTTGACATTCATGGTGCACATGCATCGACACGTTTTTTATACCCTGAACCCATTGAAAATGGGAATTCAGGGTATAATGGTTTTGTGAAAATGTATGTAACAGGAAGAAGGAGACGTCGCAGACCCCATAAAGTATATATATTCTTGATCAGCATAAAAAAATAAGTTGAATGAGCCCTGTCCGTCTGTCCGTCCGTCCGTCCGTCCGTCCGTCCGTCCGTCCGTCCGTCCGTCCGTCCGTATGAACGTCGAGATTTCGGAAACTACAAGAGCTAGAGAGCTGAAATTTCACATGAACACTCATATGTTAGCTACGCAGTACGAGTTTATTTTGTTTTTTCGATAACTCATCCCATTTCCAAATTATCGATAAAAAATCGAAAATTCGTTTCAATTTTTTAGGTTTTTTGAGCATAGCTTCTACACCGTTTTAGCTAAAGACTTCGAATTTGTATATTTAGATAGATATTATAAATACGCAGATTATGTAATTTTTGGATTTTGGATGCCACGCCCCCTTCGCCCATAATTTGCAAAAAACGCATTTCAAATACTAGAGACTTGAAATTTGGCACATAAATACATTTAGCTATTCTTAATCTACTCTGAAAATTTCATTAAGATCATCCATCTAGAAATGGAGTTATAGGCGTTCAAAGTATAGCCCAACCCACCCCCAAGCCACGGCAGCAACTGCGCGGTTAGCAGAGCTCGCGCTCATGCGATCGTAAAGAAGAAGAGTATCACTTTTTTTGCAGGGTTCAGGGGATCTCGTAGTCGAGCCGTCTCGACTAGAGCCTTCTTACTTGTTTCATATTGCCATTCTTGTTGTTGTTGCTGCCGTCAGTGATTGAAGTTTCTGCATGCAAAATGAAGTGTTAATCAGCATGTTTGCTGTTGTTGCTGTAAGAAGAAGAAAGGGAGAGAGAGAGTGGGAGAGACTGTGTAATGTAATGTATTTGTATGTGAGTGTGTGTGTGTGTGTGTGTCTGTCTGTCTGGCTGGCTGGCTTTCGCATTGCGAAATAAAACTACAGTTAACTGCTTACAGTGCCGTAGTTTAGGAAGCTTTCGAACGGCTGCCAAACGGGCGTTCATAAAATACTGGAAAAGGAGTAACTAAACAAGATGCGTAAAACGTTAGCTCGAATTGCTGAATTTTAATTGCCAGCAATGGATGCTGTCAGGTTTAAGTTTTGATTGTTGTTGTTATTGCTGTTATGTGTGGAAGGGATGAGGTATAATAGAGTTATCGATTAAAGTGATCAGGAATGCTACGCATGAAATTGAAAGATTTTGTTATATGCAAATTATATTACAAATAATTAAGAGTTATGTATATATAAATAATAACTAATTTATATTCTCTGTCTTCTTTTAGACTCAAATATCATTGATCTAAATTGACGATTTACCAAAATAGTTTAAAAGAAAAGCAAAATTATCTAATCGAATAGATAATGCTTCAGAAGTCCTCATTTTACATATTTAGATTATTCTCATTGTTAATCTCTTTTTTTTACTCAAATCGATCTATATTTAACTTAATCCAAATTGATTAAACTCTGATTTAATATAAATACAAAAGTAAAGTTGCCAACTTTCTTTCTACTCTGCGTACAATCGACTCACTTATTATTCATTGACCGTTGTCTGTTTATGCAATTTCTTTTGCCATTCATTGGCCAACAAGTTTGTCTAAAATTCAGCAGAAAGTTCTCACACACCAACATAGTTACAGCTATTTCGCATGCTGCACAACCTTCTCATAATTCACATTTGGAACAGTTTGTGAATTGGTAAAATGTAATGCGAGAGCCGTTGGCAAAGCACGGACATTCATTTCATACACTTTTGTATTGCAATTTCATTCGACACACACACATACACATACTTGGGTGTGTGTGTGTGCGCACGTGTGAGGGCAGCACTCTCGCGTGGGCGGCAGGTGAGCTGTGG
The DNA here is from genome assembly GCA_035045845.1 of Drosophila buzzatii. NCBI lineage: Eukaryota > Metazoa > Arthropoda > Insecta > Diptera > Drosophilidae > Drosophila > Drosophila buzzatii. Next base: position 4,463,495 of record JAWNOS010000044.1, on the reverse strand, counting down.
GGCTGAGCCGGCGTTGACGGCACATGTCTCTCACGTTCTCCTCTCTGTCTCTGTCTGGCCAGTCCAGCCGTCTATTTTGGCGTGCAATGTGCAGTCGAGGACTTTGGCATTTTATTAAATTACGTGCCTCTCTCTTCAACCTCTCTCCCTTCCTCTCTCTCTCCCGCTCTCTCTCTCCAAAGCTCACATAGTCTGTTAGAGTGGCTCAAAACTTTGTTACTCCCGCTCTCTTGCACTTGTTGTATTTGTGAGCGCGCGTTGAAAAGAATTGAAAATGTGTTAAAGTTTTTGGTTGCGGTTAACGTTGGTTGCTCTCCCTATGTGTGAGTGGCAGTGTGCGTGTGTGTGTGTGTGATTGTGGATGTTATCGACGATAGATTCTCAGGCAAATTGGTTGGCAAAACGCAGTCGGCATCTTGATTCCCGCAGCGCACAGGCAACGACGCTTGTCATAATTCGCTTAGAGGTAGGGCTGATGGATTGGAATGGGCTGTCATGTGTCAATTCGATTGCGAAGTAATCGGAAATTGTATAAGAGATGTGATAACATGATTGGTTATCGATGAGCGCTAGGTAGTTTGCATAAATGTAAGTGAGCGCAAGAGGAAGTATGTATCAAGAGCAGATTAAAGAAAAGCTATAGGTGTTAATATATAAAGATGTTATCGATTACTTTGTTAAAGATGCATTAAGGTCGTGCGAATAAACAGCAAGCTAAGATAACAATAATTAATGTATAGCTAAAATGAGCTACAACAATTTATCGATAAAATAAGTAATAAAATATAGATAATAGGTTATCGATATATTAATGTCGAATCGCTTAAAGAAAAGCAAAGATAGTATATAAAAGTGTTGTAAGACAACGATAAATTATGTATAGTTATCGATAGGTGAGAAGTAATCTGAGTATTAATATTTAAAATGTTATCGATTGATATGTTATCGATACATTCATGCAGAAATCATTGAAAAACACACATTTTGCATTTCAGTGCGGGGCATAAGGATAAAAAGACACAATAATATAAAGCGGAATATCGATAAACGATAATTAATGAACTAATAATAATAAGCTATCGATACATTCATAGTCGAAGCCATTGAGAAAGAAGATAAAATAATATATTAATATCAATAATATAAAGCTGGATGTCGATAAATGACATAATAAATAATATAATATTTTATAGCATAAGATTATTGAGACATGAAAATATGTAAAAACCCGTAAAATAAACAAAAATTGATAACTGTCATACACACAGATCATAGTAAATCAATATATGTTCACAAGTTATCGATTAATCAAACTTGCTTTACAATCATCAAAAAAATGAAATTGCAAACTCAACACAAATGTTCTGTGACAATTTCGGCATTGATAAAAAACAATATGAGGGAACAATGTAAATGAGATAGGCTTTGAAAGCGAGCACGTATAAAAGAAAACAGTCGAGCCTACAAAAGCAAACAAAACGTGCAAAAATGTTCATAAAACGAGGCAAAGAACAACAATAACAACAGCAAGCACAACCTCGATGAAAGATAAGAGGCAAAACCAAAGCAAAATCAAGTAACAAGTCAGTCAGTTGTCTTATCGGGTCAAAAACTCGAAACTCAATGCTTATCAGCAGGCAGACAGCAATCGCTACCTCGCTCTCTCTTACTCTCTCTCTATCTCTTTGGTCGAATGGCTATGCACAAATTAATCAGCGTCAAAAGTTGGACTATCAGGCAGATGAAACGTGCGCCAGCTAAAAAGCTGCTTATAGCTTTGAGATTATTATTAAGTTGGTTAACTTTTTGAATGAGCCAGGCTCGTCATCATCAACATCATCATCATTATTATCAGCATTCAGCATCGTCAGCTCTGCTAGCCAAAAATATGATTTCAATGCGCACAGACAAACAAAGTTCGTTTCATGAAAATTTCGCTGTTGATTATGTTTATGATAAAGCTGATAATAATGACGCCGTTGACAAGCACTGGGGCGTAGTTAATAAAATTGTTTGCTAAAGAGTAGTTCAAAGAGTAACTAGCTACACGTAAATATATTGAGTATACGACACATGGGGAGCTCAGGCTAGCTTAATGGCTAAATGTGTGAACCGAGGGAATTAATGCACTGTGTGCGCAGCAAAAAAAAAAAAAAAAGAAGAAAAAAAGAAGAAAAGTTTCAGGTAATCGATACTACTATGTGGGGGCTAACATGTTTAATAACAATCAAGTAATTTATAAGTGTATTATCGATAAATGACTATTGCTTGGAATATTAATCACAAGGGAATTCTAGATTACGGTATATTCCCAGAGTATAATACGTATATAGTTAAGTCAGTTTTATAAATAATTTTTGTAAAATAAGTTAAAATATTGCTAAATAGGATTTCCATAAATAATCGCCTGGGACATGCCTTTCGATTAATTTTATTACCAGTTATCTTTATCTATCAAAGGTTCTTTACTTTATTTAGATGAAGTCAATTTATTTTATTTTTTTATTTTATAATTTTTAGTTCATTTCTCTGCAGTAAATTCACAATTAGCGATAAATCGATTTGTTTATTTTTTTAAATTTTCAAATATATTGAAAAGTATCGATAAATCGATTAGTTTAACTCAATCCCTTTATTTTTCTTTAATATATTAAAAAGTGCTGACAAATTAATTTTATTCTCTTTCATCTTTTAATTTATGTACAATTAAATTAAAATATCGATGATTTATTCGTTTATTTTCATCTCTCAATTTTTCTGTAATTTTTTAATAATTATCGATAAATCTATTGGTTTGTTTATTCCCTTTCATCTCTTAATTTTTTTTTTTAATAAATTGGCAATTGTCGATAAATCGATTTGTTTATTTTAATCTCTTTTATCTCTTATTTTGTTCTTCAGTTAAATTAAATAATTATCGGCAAATGGGTTAGTTTATTTTTATCTCTTGACAATTAATTTTCCTTAGCCTAAAGTGCAATAAATATTTCATTTTATTTACATGTTATAAATGATCTATAAGTTTGAATGGCTTATACTAATTGTGTAAATTATCGCACGCTTGTTATCGATTAACTACACAATGAGCTGACGCTTAGATACTTATCTTTTTTATTATATCTATAAAATTAATTGAATTTAATTGCCTTCTAGTTTAATTTACATGTCAAATATGTTATCGATACATCGATAAGTTAATGTTGAGATCTTATTAATGCTAATAACTTGTTATTCATAAATATCTAACATAATTATCAATTAAATATAATGATTTACGCTAATTAGGTAAATTATCGAATAGATGTTATCGATTAGTTGTAAAATGAGCTAACTGAACATAAATATGCAGCAGCTGTAACCAAGTGGCAACGCGCGCTGTGGCAATACAACAAGCTAAATCATGTCGCACGCCGCCTTTACACAGATTTATATGTGTACATATATACACGTATATAATATAATATAATATATATATATGTTGACTCTTATCTGTGGCATACCAGATGACAGATTCCGGGTCCTGGTTGCGAGGCATACGCTCAATTAGAGCGCCAAAACCGAAGCGTAACTGCCGCCAATGAGGCTATAAAATATCAGCAGCCAAGCGACCAAGCACATAAACAAAACTTCAAAGGACGCCAAGTGGTGGGCGGGGCAAGGGAAGTAAGCCAAGCAGAGAGAGTGGGAGAGTGGGAGAGGGAGAACTGGCAAAGGACTTGCTGTGCCGAAAAGAAACTGCCACTTAAAGCGAAAAAAAAAAAAATAAACAAAAGGAATTGCAATGAAAGCCAAAGACAGTAGAATAAAGGGAAGCAAGCGCCAAGGACGCAGGACGCAGGACGAGTATATATATATATATATATATATATATATATATATATATAAGCGTGTATGTCTGTATGTGTAGCGACGAGGACAACTTTAGCGTCGAGGACAACGACGCTAGCTCAAAAGCAATGATGATTTATGTTAGAGGCCAAGTCGGGAAATGTAACTGGACTTGCACTGGCGCCCAGATGGGTGGGGCGGGGCGGCGGGTGGCATTGGGTCTGAGTCTATGCGGCTGGCTGTTCGCTTACTGGGTGTATGTAGGTGGCATCACTTGAGTATTCATGCAATTTCTGGGTTATAGCCGCCATTAAACTTGCCAGTCCAACCCCTACTTTGGCAACAACGAGACCCAAGCTAAGCAGATAATTGCACAGAGCAGGCCCAAAAGCCAGACCAGAACCGACAAAAACAACAACAACAACAACAAATACTTTGCCTATCTGCTTGTTGGCAGCGACAGTAACACAGACGTGCTGCAACATGTCCATGCAACTTGCAACTTGCAAAAGATGCAAAAGACTCTAAACTCGGCTCTCAACTAGACTTGACGCAATATGCCAGGCCACGCCCCTCGACGCCCTTCGTCTGCTGCCTCACTTAGTTCTGCTTTTGCATTTGAAAATTGCATGTGCCAAAAGGAATGTGCGTGTGTCTGTGTGTGTGTATGTAGGCACAACGGTTGACAGTTCAATGTTGCATTTCAAAGTAAAAGGAAGGGCGGACGTGTATGTCCTCCCTCTCTTTCTCTCTCTCTCCATCGCACTTTCCCCCATGTGTATTTTCTAGTTGAAGCGTTTTAGGCGCTCAACTTAAAAGCGTGTGGGCCATATTAGAGCAGCTCAAAAGAAAACAACGCTTGTGAATGAGTGAAAAAATGGTTAGAGAAAAGGGCAAACATTTCTAGTCCTAGGAATCGAGTTCTTTATATGTGTGCGTGTGTTGCTAGCATTTGCTGCAATAGTAGCGCCAAACGAGCGAAGTCAAGTTGAGTTGTTTTGAAGCATCTGTGCGGAATTGGAATTTTAATGTGCACCAAGTAAGGCAGCACATTAGGGGCGTGGTTAGCTGTGAGTGAGTGCGGTGAGCGGATGAATGGAGTGTGGGAACTAAGAATGGATTCTTTCATTGAACTGATTTGAGAACTAACTTAAAGAAAATGGAATGCGAGAAATTATTGAAAATTTATTTTAAATTCAAGGAGTAGGTAGAGTTGGTAAAGTGGAAAAAACGTACAGAAAATTACAAAAAATAGTTATGAATAATAATGACAACTAAAGATTTGCGATTTTTGCAAATTGTAGGCGAGGGGGGGGGGCGTGGCATCCACAATCTGACAAAAACCGAAATTGTATTAAATTAGTATCTATATATATGCAGATGACTTGGAAACTCTAACTCTAAAGATGAACGAGATATAATTTGATAACTGATTCTCTATAAAGTGTTTTATCGATTACTTTGGAAATATAAAAGTTATCAAAAAAATAAAACTATAAATACAAAATGTTTATCAAAAAATTATAAAAATAAAAAGTATAAAATGTATAAAAAAAATGTATATAAAAAATGTATAAATAATAAAAAATGTATAAAAAATAAAAAAGTAAAAAATTAAATTTAAAAATAAAAATAAAAACAAAAACAAAAACAAAAAATAAATAAAATAAAAAATAAAATAAAATAATAAAAAAAAAAACCAAAAAGTATTACAAAATAAAAATAATTTAAAAAAATATTTAAACAATAAAAATATATTAAAATATAAAATGACAAATTATAAGAAAATATAAAAAAATATACAAATATAAAAATACGTTGTAAATGTAAAAAATAGGTATTCAAAAAAATTAAAAATACATATAATATATCAAAAATATAAAAATGTATAAGATGAAAAAGTTAAAAACTATGTGTTAAAATATAAAAAAAAGTGATAATAATAATAAAATAAAATAAAATATTTAATTACACTGAATTCTTTGTTTTTGATAATATTTATATGGTAATATTATACGTAATATAAGTATTATTTTATGAATTTCATATTTATTATTATAAATTAAACATATATGGTTATTTATTCTTTGTTTTATTATTTTTCTTTTATAATAGTCAAACAAATATATGTACATATATATTTATTTTATATATATTCAATTTCATATAATCAGTATTTAATAACTCTACTTTACTGTCCAGAGGAAAATATCAGTTTTTCAATAAATTTAATTAAATATAATTTGCCATCAGTGTTCCACTATGCTGCGTCTCTTCGTGCGAGCTGATAAGCCTCTTGTTTACAGTTCTAAATACAACTTGTTTATCAAGTCCAGTAACTGTATATATTTCAACTATTTACTTTAACTAAATCAATCAAAACACTATTAACATTCTATCTACTACAGTATATTTTTTTTTTACTTTTGCTCTGCTTTCTTTCTATGTCGCTTTTTTTTTTTGTTTTTGGTTTCTTTTTCGCATTTTGCTTCTGCTGCGGTTCATTAAACAAGCTTCTGCTGCTCGACACACTTTGCTTACTTAATTTATCAATACCAATTACACACACACACACACACACGCTCTCTCTATAGCCATCTCACTTTGACTTTTCTTCTCACTCACTCTCCCTCTTTCGCTCTGTCCTTGTCTTGGCTGCGTTTGAAAGCGCTTACATTGATTGATTACCTCGGAGGCGCGACTTTTGTTGCGTTTTTGCACGCGCGCGTTTTTAAACGCGAGCTTCCCTCTAGACGTGTGCGTGTGCGTGTATGTGTGAGTGTGTGCGTATGGCTTAATTGTTGTCAAGGTTGTTCTGCTGCTCTGTTGTTGTTGTTATTGTTGTTGTTATTGTTGTTGTTATTGTTGTTGCTATATTTTGTTAGTTTATATTTGCTTGTTGTGCGGCACATGTTTCTCGTTTTGTTTTTCTTTTTTTCTTTTCGGGCCACTTTTTTTTTTTTCTTTTTTATTTTGCCTTCTGTTTTGAAGCATGAACAAAAAAAAAGGAGAAGGCTTTTTTTTTGTTCATGCTTCAAAAGTTTTCAACTGTGATTTGGCCTAATGCAATTTGGTAGCTGCTTTTGTTTGTCTTTGGCCTAAATTTTGTGCTCTCGCCATTGTTTTGTCTAATTCGTGTCGTTGTTGTTGTTGTTGTTTCAGTTAGTTGTTGATTTGATTTTCCATTGGTTTTGCAGTTTTCTTTTTGCCATCTGGGCCAGCTGCCGCATCTATTTTGACAGCTGTCATCTTTTTAGTGCTGCAAAGAAGAAGTAATAATAAAATTCAATCAATAAATTAACTTGAGTCGAGATTTAAATCGTAAACTAATATTTAGTGCCTGACTGTGGCCGTTCTCTGCGATTCTCATGAATTTCACTCAAGCTAAATTGTTAACATGCAATTTATTATCTAGTTGAAATTACTTTTACTTGCTTTTTTATTTTTGTTATTGCGAGTGCGAGCTCAAGTAGTACAACAATAACAAAATAAACCATAAATAAATGGAGCATATGAAACAAGGTCAGCGCGAACGAGAAGTGCGAAAGCGTAATAAATGCTTCGAATCGGACATGCAAAAAGACTCGACCCAGAGCTAAAATACAACTTGAACAGTTGAAAGATGTGTATATTCATGCAGATATACAGACATATGTGCATACATGTATTATATATGTATGTATGTACATTTATATTTATATAAATATAAAGCTTATAAGCCGCTTATGCACCTATAAAATATTTAAATAATTCAAGCAAGTTGAAGTGCTCTTCTGCTGAGTGCATAACTTGAAGACATCCAACTACAATGATAATTAGCATAATATTTTTGATGATTATCATTATAATTATTAGCAATCATCATCATAAAAATGATGATTGTTATAATTATTACAATTATCAGCATATTTGTAATATTAATAATTCATAATATTAATATAATAAACTATTTTTATTAACAATTTAAGATTATTTTCAAATAATTATTTTTATTAAAAATTTAAGATTATTTGCAAATAATTATTTCTATTAAAAATTTAAGATTATTGCAAATAATTAATTTTTGTTAATAATTAAGATTTTTAGTAAATTTTTTTTTAGTAAATTGTGTCATTTTTATTAATCATTATTATTATAAACCTTTATTAATATCATGATTATTTGATAAACATTGTCTTGATCATTATCATTGCTCATTATAATGCTAATCATTATTAGCGTCAATTGTATATATTTTGTAATATTCAATAATAATTTAAATAAATATATTTAAAATCTTGTAATCATATATTCTATCAAATCTATTAAAAAATATAATTTGATTATCAATTTTTATTTATATAACTTTGAATATATAATATATATAACTTTTTAATATAATATAATATATAAAATTAAGATTCATTTGGATTTCTTGTGCGAATTCTTATAGAGAGCTACAGAATTTGCCCAATTTTAATGGTTTTAAAGCATAAAAATTTAGTTGCTCTTGTTGTTGTTGCACACGCAGTTTGATCAATAAAATTTAAAATAGAGCAAAATAGACAAGAGAGAAAGAGAGAGAGAGAGAGAGAGAGAGAGAGAGAGAGAGAGAGAGGGAGAGAGAGAGAGAGAGAGAGAGATGCAGGAGTGGCAGAGGGAAAGAAAATTGTGGAAATGACAAATGAAATTAATCAAATAAAATTGTGAAAATGAAAAACTTAGCAAAGCATAAATATATACTGAAAAATATATAAAATAAATTGAATATTTAATATAAATATATAAAAAACATACAAATAAAAATAAAAATAAAGAAAATATATTATATATAAGTATAAATATACAGAAAAAAATTAAATATTTAATACAAATATATAAAAAACATACAAAAAAAAAAAAATTATATATAAATATAAATATACAGAAAAATATATAACAAATAAAATATTATATATAAATAAATAAAAAATAATTTATATTATTAAATATATAACAAAATATTATAATATAAATATATAAAAAACATATAAATAAAAAAATAAATAGAAATTGTATTATATATAAATATATACAGACAAAAATATATAATAAATAGAAAATGTATTATATATAAATATATACAGAAAAAAATATATATTAAATAAAATATATATAAATACATAGTAAAAAACATACAAATTTATAAGAATAATAATTTAAAAAAATATATAAATATATAAATAAATAATAAATAATTTATATTATTAGATGAATGAAAAATATTAAATAATACCAATCTATTTTCATTTTAATTTTTGATTTGAACGAAAGTCATTATAATGTAATGTCCAACCATTTTTAATTTCTTAACTTTATAAACAAAAGCAACACTTTTTACTCTACTTAAAGCTCTGTCAGATATTCAGATACATATGTATATATACACATATATCTTTGCATGTCTTTAAATCAAAGTAGTAAAAAACAAAGAAAAATTCCAGTTAAAAATTTGTGTTGACAAAGTCCAAGGTAAAGTTAATTTGTTTTAGCTTATAACCCAGGCGGGCTCTTTATAGCTAACTATAGCTAGAGCTATGTATATAGCGCCTATATCTGTGCGATTGTATAGCTTCTGTGTTTCTTATTTACTTTTTGTTTTATTTGCACGCGCTGATAAGTTGTCAAAGATTGCGAGTTCGAGTCCCACAAACATTATACAATCGCTTATCAGTTTGTGGTTACGAAAAAGAAAAATGTTTAGATTGAAATTGCTTATAAAGTGCTATGTGTTATGTATTATATATGTGTGTATAGGGTTTATGCATGAGCTAAATGTGTTCAACTGAAAACACATTTAGCAAACCACGTTCAGTTCACTAGAATTCCATTTAATTTTCGGTTAACCGCAAAACGTTATATATACATATCGCCCACAATTTGTTGTCCCTGCACGCAGTTCATATATATGCATATATAAATGTATATATATATGTATATATAGACATTTATATATCTGCATAAAAACTATATGTATATTCCCTTGCTGACTTTTCATGGTATCTCTCGCGCGCTCACTCTCTCCCTCTCTATTTTGCTTCTTCTCTTTTAGCATTTTCTTTTGTTTTGTTTAATTTAATTTCGCTTGTCCTCCTTTTTTTCTGTTTTATTTATTTTTATTACTTGAAATTTTTTATTTGACCATAAACTAAAAAAAAAATTAGGCTAATTAATGAAGTGCTTTGTTTTTAATGCGCCTGACAAAATACTAAACTAAAATACTGAACTTTTTTTAAACTTGTATATTGCACTTGTATAATGTTTATAAATATAAATATGTATATATTTTTATATTTATATATTTTTATATTTTTTTTTTTTTTTTTTTTAATTTCTGTTTATGCTTCAAGTGAGTTATGGACGTTGCTTGACTTGGCGATTTAATTCCCCGTTTAGTTTAGCATTGTATTAATAGTATTTCTATATATTGATTAGATTTATTCTGTTGTATTTTATTTTGTTAAGTAAAATGTATATTTTTTTTAAAGTGAGTAAACAATTTTTTTAAATACTCATTTGAGTTTACTTATAATTATTAAGTAATATAATTCATTAAATCTTATGGCATTTTATATATGAATATGCAAGAACTGATTCAATAATAAATACTAATACAAAATGTTGTTTTTAGTGAAGCTCAACAGTGAGTCATCTGAAACATTTGTGGAATATAATACCTAATTTGTAAAACATTTAGTTTTATCTGATATATGACTTGGTACGTAGGGGTATATGTTTGTAACTTAATTCATAAATAAGATTAGAAGTTACTCAGGGGCAAATATAATTACGTTTTTATACGATTTGCAGCTAATTAAGAGAGGAAAACAAAAAGAATATTGCAATTTTCTAAAATATTAAGGGAAACGAATAAAAAAAGTTGTCAGATTCATACTAATAACACAAAAACACATTATAGATGTGATGATAAATATTAATATATTAAATAAAAAATATCATTTGTTTATTATACGAAATAAAAGTTGAGAAATTGAGAAAAATTTTGATCATGATGAATATAATTTAATAATTTATGTAATATATTTTTTTTTTTAGAATATTGCGAAAAATATAAGATAATATAGTGAAAAATATAATATAATATAGTGAAAATTATAATATAATAAGGGGAAAAAATATAATATAGTAACAAAATAAATATAAGATAATAATCAAAGTTGTTTTATATATTTCATTAATTTATACAAAATAAAAGTTAGGAAATTCAGAAAAATTTTGATCATGATGAATATAATTTAATAATTTATGTAATATTTTTTTAGAATATTGCGAAAAATATAAGATAATATAGTGAAAATTATAATATAATAACATAATAAATATAATATAATAATCAAAGTTGTTTTATATATTTCATTATTATTAATTTCGTAAGTAGACATTTTCAAAATAATAGGGATTCATTCTCCAATTGAAATCTACTCTTAAATAAATGAAACTCCGCTTAATTCTAACCAGTAATAATATAAGAAGAGAAGTATTTAAATCAAAGGGACTAGCTCTAGCTCTTGCTCTAGAACTTTGTAACACAACACTATATCTGAAATACATAAAACAACAAAATGCCACACGCAGCGACCAATCAAAATTAATAAGATTAACATTAGGACACACAAAACTTGCACAAAAACACCACATCAACCCTCACCTCAGCCAACTATGCCCCAACTGCCTTACAGCAGATCCAAATACTATACACATCCTCAAAGACTGTCTCGCAATCTCTCTCCTTAAAACTCAAAACTTCAAAAACGCATGCCCTATATCGATGCTCGCACACCCAACCCCAAAAGACATTCCCAAAATAATTAAGTTCCTCAAAGAATCCAACACATATCACCTCATATAAGAATAAATGTAAAACTTCAAGCCGAAGGCCTCAGTAGCCAGTGCTTTAGCTTTTAGTTAGCTTGAATTAAACATTAAATCTAACTGATATAAATAAATAAATATATCCATGTAAATATTACATACAAAGATTGCAACAATTTTTCATTCTATAATTTAATAATATGCTGAAATATTTTTTATATCTTTTATATATTTTTTCTCTCCAGCTAATAGTATTAAAATTAGTTAACTTGACAATATATAATAATAATAAAAATATATATATATATATATATATAAATATATATATATATATATATATATATATATATATATATATATATATATATATATATATATATATATATATATATATATATATATATATATATATATATATATATATATATATATATATATATATATATATATATATATATATATATATATATATATATATATATATATATAGTTTAGCTTTAATGCCATGCTATCTAGCCATAAGAAATTAACCCAAAGCGATTTGCGTCATCGACTGCTAATTAAATATGCAGTTTTTTTTTCTCTAGCTTTACATAACACAAATCGGACAAACTTCCTTTCACTAAGAGAGGGAGAGAAAAATAAAAAATAAAAAAAAATAAAAAAAATGCAAAACAAATTTGCATACGCTTGAACCTTAGATATATATAGATATTTGTAATATATGTGTCAGATATTTGTATTTATATGCAGCTGGGTGTAGTCAAGAGTCCGCGTAGAAACCCCCATTGTGTCACGATGTTTATATTTTCTATATATATAAATAAATATATCTTACATATATTATTAATGTAAATTTTAATTGAAATTTCTTTTTTACTCTTATCTCTTTGCAGGTGAGTAAGAAGCGCATTTCTGAAAAGATTAACGACTTTCCCGCTGCAAGCGTGAGTGTTAAGTAGTACCCAGTTTTATAAACCCCATAATATATATATACATATACATATCCGTATTTATAATTCCAATTGCTGGTCGTTGAAGCGAAAGTTATGTGCAAGTCTCGGTGAGTTCCATTGCGTGTTGCATTGATAAAGCAACTTGACTGGAAATTTATGACGAGTCACTAAAATCGACTTGAGGAAAATGAAAAAAAAAAAAAAGAGAGAGAAAAAAAAAATGTTTTTAACTGCCTTCAAAGCGTGCGAAAAGTCGTCGCTGTTGCGAGTGGGTAGATAAAGCATTGACATTGTCTTACGCGCGACGACGCCCAAAATGAGAAGTGTAAAATGGAAAATTTTATTATAGATTTCACTTTTTGCCAACCCAAGCAGCAAGTGTAGACCCCCATGTTGTAGCCCGTTTCGTTCTCGACCAGCCATAGAAACAAACAAAAGCTTAAAATTTACGAGCCGCATTCGCCCGATGACGTTTATGACATTTTTCACTGACCCGGACCCGGACCCGGCTCTCCACTTGGACCCGGACTCTGTTTTGAAAACTGACGACGCTGCTTATTAAAAAGGGTCGCCTCTCATTCTGTCTGCCAGCCGCCTCACACGCGCTCCTGCTATGTCCTGTTCACTCTTCACTGGCACTCATCAACCTTCGACACATAAATGACGACCTTCTCTTGGCAATTTTAATGGCTATGCCCTAAAGCGGGGCGTGTGTCTTGACAATCTGGTCAACAAGTTTGTTATGCTTGGCGTAAACATTGTAGCGTTTATAAGTTGACATTCGACGGGAGTGAATCAAGATTTTACTTTATTGGAGAAACTAAGAAAAAAATGCATCGCAATTAATTGTCGATATAAATATCATTTCATTTTGTCTTAGAACAGTTTATGATTCATTCATGATTCATGCAATGAATCATATGAGAATTTACTACTATTTCAAACAGCTTTAGAACAAACATATAATGCAGTCTTTTCCAAGAAAAAAAAAAGCATTTATCGATAAGATATCGATATGTCTTGAAACATTTATAATGGCTAAGTTGGTGATATTTTGTGAATATTTATTGATATTAAAAGAAGCTTTAGTGGAAAGCGATATATTTTCTAAAATAATCTCCTCTTCGATAAAACATTGGCATTTATCGATACATTTATCGGATTTTATTCCATTTCTATTGTTAGTGTGCAACTCTTTGTTTTTTTCTAGAAGACTCTATTCATGATTAAAAAAGTAAAAATGTTAACATTCATCGATTGTTTTTATCGATTAAGCATTTATTTTAGCATTTCTGTTTCTGTATGTGCCTTGAGGTGAAACTATGATGCTTTTAAGCATTGCATTGATGTATTCTAATTTTTAATAATTTATTAATTTAAACATGATTTTCTTCTAAGCTCTGTTATGCTAAATATGTTAACAATAATCGATATTTTTATCGATTAATAATTAATTTTATGATTTCTTTCTTTGTATGTGCTTAAAGATGAAAGATATGATATTTTTAGACATTACATTGATAGATTGATATTTTAAATTATTAAATAATTAACATTGGGTTTTTCTTCTAAGCTATTCGCGCTTTCTGCTGTTTACAGCATGATATCTTAACTTTAGTCTATTTGATATACTCTCTCGCTTGAAACTCTATATGTGATATTCAGTTTGCTAGCTCCACTCACTGTCTTCCATGTACATATACTTTTGGCATTTGTGAAGGGCATTTAACCTACAATTTGGCTAAAAGCAAAAAAGAATACTTAACCAATTCTTGTTGTGTCATCAACTTTGACCTTTTCAACAGGCTGTACAGCAAAGCTTTATTTTCTTTCATCCCTCCCCTCACTCTCTCTCTCTCTCTCGCTCACTTTTTCTCTTGCACTCTTCCCATCTCTGTCTGTTTGTTCGTCATTGTTCGTCACACGCACAGTCCAAGCAGTTTGACAGTCATTGGGTTTCACTTTTCTTATGTACACACAATATGGGCCCTGTCTCTCCTCTCCCTTCTTGCCCATGCCACATGCCACTTGTTTGTGCCTTTTATTGTTTAACTGGCAATGATTAATGTTCTTCGACAGCAACAATAGCAAGCAGAGAATGTGTGCCTCTCTCTCTCTATGTGTATGTGTAGGCCGTCTCCGTTTAGGCCAAGTGTTGGCATTTCATTCTGTCAATGACCTAGAAATCATTTTGTTTTCGTGCAAAATATCCGTAATGCTGGCTGAGTTGTAATTAGAATCTTTCTTTTCTTTTTTTCGCACGATTAATTAACCTGGAATTATTGATGAATGAGAAGCGCATAGATAGGCTGAGATTAAGATTAAAGTGATTGCTAAGCGTAAATGGAATGTTTGAAATCTTTAAGTAGTATTAATATAAATAATAAAAGTATAAATAACATACACAAATAAATAGACAAAATAAATTTTTAATATACTAAAAGTGCATATAGAAAAAAACTATAAATAAATAAATACATGAAATAATATTAAGTGAAATTTATAATTAAAAAAAAAAATAATAATATAAAAAAAAAAATAAATAAATAAAAAAAATATATATATATAAAAAAAATATTAAAAAATAAATATAAAAAAAAATAAATAAATAAAAAAATAAATAAATAAAAAAATAAATAAAAAAATAAAAATAAAAAAATTATAATTAAAATAAAAATAAAAATAAATAAAAAAATGAAATAAAAAATATAAAAAATACAAATAAAATAAAAATAAAAGAAAATAAAAAATATATATTTTAAAAGTATTAAAAAAAATATTTAAAAAATATATAAAAAAAATATTTAAAAAATATAATTAATATAAGTACAAATAAAATAAAAAAAATAAAAGGAAATAATAAATAAAAAATAAAATAATGAAATAAAAGTATACATAAATAACTCAAAAAAATAACTCAAAATCGAAATTCTTAACAAAGAGACGAAAATATTCTATATTATATATATGAAAACATTTTTTTCCATATCAAATACTATATTTTTATTTACTTTATTTCTAGAGAAATTTCTGATTAATTTCGAAAGTATAATTCCTTAAGGCTTTGTGTTTTATAATACTTCAATCTGTATATAACTTTTAAAACATGATTCATTTTGGGCTTGATTCATCTAAAGTAACGGGAATAGCATGATTAATGTCAATTTATATAGATGTAGGATTATATACATATGTATGTGTGTATATGAAAATATATACATAAAGATGCAGAAAACATTTGACTCAAATCTGTTATAAAATAAACTTGAGCTCAAAGCTATATAGGATATATGTATGTACATATGTATGTGTGTGTGAATGTATGTGTATGTGTGTATATATGTATATATGTATCTATATACATATGTATTTGTTCTTCTGTTGAGCTCTCTAAATGATATCATGCTCTCAGCTCAAGCCAATCAGGCCCTTCCTCAACTTTTACGTATGCATGCATGTGTGCGTGTGTGTGTATGTATGTATGTATGTATGTATGCATTATAATCAACGTGTTTGCAGCACAACAGACACATTTATAGCGCTGCCTGCAGCCACGCCCACAACACGAGCAGCCTTCTACATAATAAGTACAAGCTACGAAATTGCCATAGAAGGTGGCGCAGCAGAGTAGAGAGAGACAGAGAAAGAGAGAGCGACAGCGAGAGAGACTTATATTTGTATTATTACACAGTATACTTCATATTTGATTTAGTTTTTTTTGCTTTTGCTTTTGCTTTTTGTTTGTCTTTGGTTTTGATTCTGTGCGACGCGTCGTTTGTCTCATGTGAAAAACCTGCCTCAAGGTTATTGCCTTCTGCTTTTGGCCCCGAAAAGCGTGGCCAAAAGAGAGCGCACAGCAAAGCAAAAAGGCCAAAAATGAAGCAACACGAAATGAAAACAAAATTTCTCCATTACATGATGAGACGGCGATTTCTTAGTGTTGTTGTTGTTGTTGTTGTTGTAGTTGTTGCTCTTGCTGAGCTCAGCTCATTTGGCTTTAATAGACATGCCGACTGAAACTTATCGAGTTCATTATCTTTTATATATGTATATATGTGTGTGCATATATATGCATAAAAATGTTGGTTCTTTTTGGTAGTCGTAGCTTCGTCTCGCTTAATAATAGGGTCAAGGATTTTCATAATTTCAGAGTGCCATAGAAAGAACATTGTTGTTGGCCTAGACACTCACTCACTCTATATTGCTATCTCACTCTGGCCTGCACTTAATTTAGATATGTATGTGTGAATTATGCATGTTTTTAACGGCCTGTCTGAAATTTGGATTTTTGACTTTTGTTTTTGTTTATATATTCGCAATATACGTATGTATATCATATATGCATAATCGTGGGCCAATTGTGAAGTGTTGAAAATGATGTGGCATAAAGGTGAAATCAGGTGTGCTGCTGTTGCTGTTGTTACAAATTCCACAATGATTATGACATGGCTTGGAATTTTTAATGTTGACTGAAAGTAACAGTAAATGGTATGCAGTGAATAGATAGATAGATGGAATGAGTGTGATATAGTGAGAGAGGGGTAGAGAGGGGAAGTTAATGATTTAGAGACAGTCAACGAGACAACGAGGCAAAGAATAACGTGTGAGACAAAATGAGAAAGGGAGAGAGATGGAAGGGTATAATAAACGTGAGAGGAATGGAGTAGGGTTTATAGCTAAGGAAGAAGCTGCAGCTTAAACAGTTTACTATATTGCTATGCATTTAAATAATATATAAATATATGATTATACATATATATTTAATATGCTCTTTACACACACCCCAGTTTACTATTTAAATCTGTCTTTCAGTTTGATGCAAATCTTATTTTTAATTATGAAAAAAGTTCCAATTGTTTTTTTTTTTCCTTTGCAACTCTGCTCACAATTAAAACTGTAAATCACAGCTGAGTATCTCTGCTTGGCCAAAGAGTTCACTCAATTAGGCGCTCGATCCCCGCTCTCTCACTCTCTCTCTCTCTCTCTCTCTCTCTCTCTCTCTCTCTCTCTCTCTCTCTCTCTCTCTCTCTCTCTCTCTTACACTCGTGTGTGCTGCTTGAAAGTAGAAGCTCTCTGCATTTTAATCAAAAGCGCAGCGGGCTGGCGCTGCTTTTCGTCTCGTTCGCATTCTTGGCTGTAGTTTTTTTATTTTAATTTTTTTTTATTCTTTTTGTTTTGCGCGCTTCTTTTTTTTTACAACTTTGCTTGCAAATGGAGAAACTTGCAGCAGAATTTCTTGCGCAACTTTCAGTCAACAGCTGCTTGTTACTTACCACAAATATATACATATATAAATACATACATACATATGTATATGTATAGACTATATGTATGTATTTACCCTGGCGCTACCTTCACGCCCGGACCGCCGCCCCTGTTGCGCCATCTTTACTCTTGTCCAGTTTGTGACTTTTCAACTTCTTTAACCACTTAGAATCATTAACTTGTTTTGCCTGCTGTTTCTGTTGCCAGTCTTTGCTGCTCTTACTCCATAAAAATTATGTGTGTGTGTGAGTGTGTGTATTTGCTTTTTATTTGCAGTTGCTTTTTACAAAAGTTGTGCATGCCAGTTTAATTTGCTTCAGCTTCAGCAACAACAAGTGAAAGAAGTTGTAAATGTTGCTACAGTTTGAAGCCGCTGGTCAGCATAATAAAGTTTACAGTTTTGCAGTCTCGCACACACACACACACACATGCATGCAATTCAGTCGCACATGGCAACGCATTTATAATGAACTTAAAACGAATTGACCGACAAGAGGCGAAAGAGAGCGAAAGACAGACAGACACACAGAGAGACCGCGAGACGCAGACAGCAGGCACAGCTCACAGCTGTAGAACACTCTTTGTAACACATTTCCAGTGGATGCAGCGGCAGCGACGTTGGCATCAGCATCAAATGCTCCCAAAGCGACGCTAGCGCCGACGCCAGCTTCGTCACGTCAGCAGCAGCCGTGCGTCGGCACACGCTCTTTGGCTTGGTGCTGTTGTTGTTGATGTGATTCATTTTTTGTTGTTTTTCTTTTTTTCGTTTTTCGTTTTCTTTTGCCCCAAAAACTGTTTGACGGCTGCCTGCTGGCTCTCGTTCTATGCTGTCTGTCCTGCTTGGCCGTTGCTCTTTGCTACGCTTGTTTTTTTTTAGACAAATGAGCAAACGACAGCGGCCGCCAATGTCTGTTGCTACTGTTGCTGCTGCTGTTGACACTGATGACAGTTTGCCGTAAATAACAGCAGCGAAAAAAAATAAAAGGCGATAGCAATAACAATGTATGGCGCCGCGCGCTCTCTTTATCTTATACCTACTTATGCAGCCAGCAGTGGGACAATTAAGTAAATACACAAATACATACATACATGTGTGTGTATGCGTGTGTGCATACGTATGCGTGTGTAGCTATGACTTGTGCGCTTAATGAAATATTAGCGCTGGGCATTAGCTGTCTTATTTGTATGCTAAGCATGTGCAAAAATGTTATTACTATGCTATGTTAGTATGGAAAGAGTAAAGAACACATAAAGAGAGCGTGTGACAGAGAGTGTAGACTTTGAATGTTAAGGTAGGAAAAGATTTTGTTGTTGTTGTTGCTGACATTCTTATCCTAAATTACTCTTATTCTGCTCTTATTAGACAAGCTACATTCAGCTGATTACACTTGATTCTAATGTTAAATAACAGTAATGAAATTTTAAGCACATTATTTAACTTTTGGCTTTCAATTTTAAATCTTTGTGTTATCTCTGTATTTTAAATATATTTATATGCCAGCAGTGATTTTTCCCAGGTACCTTAATCAACACTCAGCGCATGATGAATATACCAGCTGCTAAAAGTAAATGAAAAAGATGTATACAAAAAATATACAACAACCAATTAAAAACTCATCAAATTGCTCAGCAACACAACTCCCAAAGCGCAGGGAGTCCAGCTGGCTGTCCCACTCGTGGATTCGGCTATGCTTTGGGTTTTGAGGGGCCACCCACTCATCAAAGAAGCAAAATGACTTGTGCGGCTGGCGTTGAGGTAGTTGTTGAAAGAGCCCAAGGGAGCCGAAATGCAAAACATTTGGCCACCCGTCGCGGCGACCTTATGTTTTACTCTTCTTCCCCCCACACTCTCTCTACACTCTACACTTTTAGTTAGTGGCTCTCTTGAAAAGTGTAGAGCGAAGGTTGTTGGTGAGGGCTTCGGTGTGCGAGAGGGATAGGAAATGGGAGAGAGAGGCGGCGGCGGCTGTCACTGAAAATTGTTGCTGTTAGCCGCCGGCAGCCACATTTCGTCTGCTGCTGCCTCTGTTGCTGTTGCTGCTTGTGCTGCTGTTTGCCAAAGCTTGTTTCGTTTCCATGTTCCGCACTCTTCCCGTTTCCACTATACAGGCCTCTCTTTCGCTCTTCCTGTGCATAAGCAGACACAAAACTTCACATTGCCTGTGCCCGTTGTGTTTTGCTTTCCATTTTGTTGCCACTGCTGCTGTTGTTGTTGTTGTGTGAGCGTTCGCTCTATTTGGCTCAAGTGTTGCCTGTGGTTGTTGTTGCTTTCTTTTGAGTTGTTTTTGCAGTTTACAGTTATTTTCTATTTCTTTCATTTGTTGTTGTTGTTGCACCATCTTTTGTGTTGAACATTAAAAGTTGCAAATAAATGAAAATAAATATTCGCGTGTTTGAAAAATATTTGTGTGTGTGTGTGTGTGTGTGTAAGTGTGTAAGTGTGTGTGTGTTTTGCAGCAGTAAGAGTTTAGTGACATTTACCAATACTTTCAAGCATTTTTTTTATTCATAATATGCATTAGTTCGTGTCATATTGTTAGATTATATTGTTTGCTGCAAATGCTTAGAGTGAACTTTTGCATTGATATTGGCTACTGATATATTATTTTAAAATAATCTTTTCTGCCAAGATTTATTGATATATTTATATATAGTAAAAGTAATGTCTGCTAAATTTATATATACTAAGAGTAATGTCTGCTTTGGTTTGGTTGATTTATATGTTCTTGTTTAAAAAATACTAAAATAAACAAAAATAAAAATAAAGAAAAATAATAAAATAATAAAAAATAAATAAAGAAAAAAAAAAAATAAATAAAGAAAATAAAAACACAAAAAAAAAAAATGAATAATAAAAAATAAAATATAAATAATAAATAATAAAAAAAATAATAAAAATAAAAAATTAATAAAAATAAAAACAAAAATTAAATAAAAGTAAAATAAATATATATGAAAAATAAAATAAATAAAAACAATAAATAAAATAAAAATAAATAAATAAAACAAATTATAAAAAATAAAATAAAATAAAAATAAATATTTACAAAAAATAAACAAATGCAAAAATAAATAAATACAGAAATAAATAAATAAAAATAAAAAATCAAATAAAAAATCAAATAAATAAAGCAAATAAATAAACTTTAATATTTAGGTCATTTAGTATTATTATTTATAAATCTGAATGTGAACTTAATACTATATAATAAAAAGATGTATTAAAGATAAACGAACTTGATAATCATATTAAATTAATTAAATCTAATTCGATTAGCTTGTATATGTCTTAACATGCATATTTTACAACCCTCTTACTTAGACAACTGTTTTGCAACACTGTCATTTATATTCTATCAACCAAATTAACACCCTTTCCCTTGTTAGCCTTGTTTACCAATACGCACATATGTATGTTGACTTAAATCAATTGAAATTTTTGCCCTATCTAATTAGGCAACACTCCATCGAGCCTTGTTTGCCAACACTGTCAAAATATTGATCGAATTTAGCGCATTTCCCGTTTACACTTGTGTGTGTGTGTGTGATTTCTTCATTTTTTCTTTCTCTTTCTTTCTCTCTCTTTCTCCCTTTGTCTCTGCCCATCCCACCCACTTGGACACAATTAGCCAAACATTTTACATGTCATAAGCATTTGTGTCATTGTCGTTGCGAAGACAAAGAGTGAGAGAGATAAGGAAAGAGAGTGAGAGTGAGAGAGAGCACCTAACCTAACCTAGTCCCAATCTGTGGGGTAAACATGCAACCTCCCCAGCCTTTATGCCCATTTCACATTTTCTAGGCCATCCTAATGATGTTTGGTCACTTGACGGGGTGTGAAATATTATTGACCGTCATTCTCTGTTTGTCTGTCGCTCAGCTTGGCTTGGCTCCACACGGACTAATTCTGACTTTTGGCTAAATTGATGTGGGTTGGCCATTATCATGTTGCTATTGTTGTTGCTGTTGTTCCTGTACTCGTATCTATATGTATGTGTGTATATATTGTAGATATATTTGCAGCCTATTTACCTAGCTGCAAACATATATATTTGGTTCGTCTCTTGCGCTGTGCCACATTTTGCCAGCCATGATTAATGATGAGCTTCACACAATACTTATATATATATACATCTAATTGTATATATATATCTGTGTATATATATTTGTAGTTAGCATAAATTAAGGGAGCAGAGTTTTGGGCGTGCTCAAACAGCCAATTGTTGTTTTTGTGTTTTTTAGTGGCTCCATTAAATTTTAGTTTCAGTCAAATAACCAGAAATATGCATTTAAAACTAATTGTATTTTACGTTCTAGTTAATGTTTTAGTAGAGTTTTAAATGCTGCGAGAGGGTATCTGAATAAAGCAAATGGCATAGAGGATTATGAAGTGTAGGGGAATAGATATATACTCTTGATAATAATAATACATAAATAAATAAAAAATAAATACATAAATTAATAATAAATAAATAAATAAATAATAATAATAAAATAAATAATAAATAATAATAATAATAAATAAATAAAAACAGAAATACATAAAAAAATATAAAAAATAAATAAATAAAAAATAAATACATAAAAAATAAATAATAAGTAAATAATAAATAATAGTTATTACTAAATAAATAAAAAAGAAATACATAAAAAATAAATGAGTAAAAAACACATAAAAAAATAAATAAAAAATAAATAAAAAAAAAATAAATAATAAAAATTAAATACTCTTGATAATGATAATAAATAAATACATTAAAAAAAAATAAATAAATACATAAAAAAAAATAATAATAAATAAATACATTTAAAAAAAAAATAAATAAATAATAAATAAATACATTAAAAAAATAAATAATAAATAATAAAAAAATAAACAAATAATAAATAAGCAAATATTTATAGCAGAAAATGAAGTCATATATTATAGTAAGAGTGATACATCAGCGAGTCAGTCAAATTATCTCTATGCATTTCTCTATTTTCAATAGCTGCCAAATATCTGTCACAAGCCAAGCGTTCCCCTGATGTGACACTCACAATTTGTCACGTTTAGATTTATTTTTGAGACTTTTTATATATGATACCTAATATCTAATAAGCTATGATAATGACATATATAATATAGTACTGATAAATTGCTATTTAGCAGCAAAATATCAACAAGTGTTTGCAGTATATTTTAGATACAGATTATGATATATGTGTATTTAGAAACTTATATTATTTATGGTTCTCGTTAGCGTTTTCTTTTTCTTTTCTTTTTTTGTTTATAAATTATGTATTTTTTATAGCTAAATAATTTATATTTTAATTGATTTTTTAAATTAACAATTTATTATTTTAATTTATTTAAGTTAATAATTTGATTTTTATATTGAAAATTTGTATTTTTTATTAATAGTTTTTTTTCTGTATAACTTTTTTTTTTTTTAATAATATTTTTGTTATTAAATTTTTACTTATAAATTATTATTATACATTTTTTGTTATATAAAACTCCAGAGAAATTTTCAAAATATGAATTATTTAAATTAATTAATTTAAGCGTTGTTATAAAAATATATTATATATTTACAATATATGTGGATATATTTTGTAATTGTTAATTTTATTTAAAAAATATATTTGTATAATAAATTTTATTTATTTTTTTCTATAATTTCTATTTTATTATTTTTTCTATTAATTTCGTATTTTTTCTTTAAATTTAATTTGAATTCAAAATATTTTATTTTATAAATATGTACTTTTTTTATATTATTATTTTTTCTATTCAATTATTTATTATTAAACAAAAATTGCCTTTACTTTATAAATATTTGTATGTTTTCTTTACTTTCCTTTTACTATTCCATTTCGTATTCATCTTAAATAAGAGCATTCAATTGTTGCCCAGCCTCTCTGTGTCATTTCCATGTTTTTCACTCAATTTATGTTTCATGGCAGCACAAAGTGTTGCTGTCTGTTTGTGCTAGCCAGGCCTACCCGCTCGTAAACTCTGCCTTCGCCCCTCGATTAATGGATTTACAAATATAATTTACAAACAATTGCATTTAATTGTTATGACATTTGAGCTGGCGAACGTTGTTTGCAATTTATTTCCTTAATCAAGAGCAAATGCTATTTCATTCTTTTCTTTTCTTTTTCTTCTTTCTTTTCTTTTTCTTTTTAATTTTTAATTTCATTTTGTTTAACCATATTCGATTTAATTTGAAAAGTTACAAATTGTTCAATTAATTTGGTTGCAGTCGTTAATGTGGCTTAGATTAAATTCGTTATGGGCTCAAACCGATAAAAGCTAAACAATTAGCTCAAAAAACACGGCTATATAAATGCTAAATAGCTAAAGTTTATGCGAATTTATTTTTTGAAACATGCTACGAATGCTTATTTAATGTAATTTGAGTTGGTGAAGTGCTTAGATTGGCGTGAGGAATGTGTAGATATATGGGAAAATACTTTTCTATATTTCGGGATTATATAGTTGTATTATGTATTGTATTATTTAGAACTGAATAATATCGTTGAATTGCATTTATATATATGTTTAATATTTATATTTTGTCTTTAGCCTATGCATGTCTACAAAATATATTTTCGATTCAATCTAGAATTATTCAAGTGAATTTTTATAAGAAAATTGCGAGTTTTTGTTTCATTCTGAATTTCCTTTTCTTTACATATTATATATGAATGAATATATATGAATGAATATATATGAATGAATATATAACACTGAATATATATGAATGAGTATATATGCATTAATATATATGAATGAATATTAATGAATGAGTATATATGTATGCATTAATATACATATATGAATGAATATATATGCCTTAATATACATATATGAACGAATACTTATATGAATGAATATTTAAATGAATGAATATATAAGAATGAATATATAGGAATGAATATTTATATGAATAAATATATATGAATGAATATCTATATGAATGAATATGAATGAATATATATGAATGAATATTTATATGAATGAATATATATGAATAAATATATAGATAAATGTTTATATGAATGAATATATATGAATGAATATTTATATGAATGAATATTCATAAGAATGAATATTTGTGTAAATAAACATATATATGAATGAATACTTATATGAATGAATATTCATATGAATGAGTACATATGCTTTATGAATGAATACTTACATATATGAATAATAATATATATATGATTGAATATCTATTACTTATATTCTATATATTCAATTATGAGCTTCAAAATACCTTTAGTTAAAGTCCTTGGATAAAATGAACTAAACTAAGGAAATGAATAAAAAAAAACTAGTCTGAAAAAGTTGAGAAAGTTCTAAGTATTTGTATAATTTATAATGTATTTTATTATGTTAAAAATATTGCTAATAATGAACGTTTATAGTTACCGCGTATCTCTAAATCAGAAATATTTATCAAAGATATCAATATTTGCATTGTTTTCAATTATGATTAACTTGAATAGAAGTTTTTTCAATAAATGTAAAGAAAAAGTAAAAGTCTAAAGTTCTTCAACAGTTTATCGAAATTTCAATCACATTAAGCAATACATAGATATAAATAAATATGTAGTAGACCTGGCCGAAAACTTTTGGTAATACAAGAGCTGTCTTGGTTAAGTGATAGATTAACTGCAGACAACTGAACAAAAAGTTTTGTTTATTTACCGCAACAGAATTGTCCAAAGTTGCGTGATAAAATGTAGTTAACATGGCAATCGGTCCTGACTTGTGAACTATATATATATATATATATATATATATAGAAATATAGAAATATATTTTTAAACCTATGCAAACACTCGATAAATTTAAATCACCTTGAGCATAATTCCCATAATATATCATGTGTCTAACGGAACTTTATCAGGAATCATAAGTATAGCAATGGGGAAGAACTTGTGTAAAACTCGATGAAAAACTGTGAAAAGTTATATACAGAGTTTTACAGCTGCATTTAATGTGTGCCGTTTAATGTCAACTTAAATCAATTGAAATGTCAATTACAACAAAACATGAAACGAAAAACAAGAAACGAGAAACGAGAAACTTGCAAAAGCCCAACAGCCAAAGACGACGACGTACCAAAGTTTTTTCGAGAGTTTTTGCCCTCTGGCATAGACAGAGGAGAGAAAAAGATTTCGAGAGTTAGAGCGGGGGGGCGAATATGTATGTTGAGACAGCTAAGTGAGGAGCAGCTGCCGGGCCTTGCATTTTCCCAAGTAATTGAGTCGAATTGAAGGTGAGCATAGACGCTGACAACAACAAAGTTCGTAGATTGATGTACAGTGGGGAGAAATTAGGAAAATGTGGAATAAAATATTACATGAGATAGATGATAAGGAAATTAAAGAAATGATGAAAAATATATATATTTCAAGATGAGAAGGTGAGAGTTGAGAAACGAGAAACAGAAGGGATGGGAATGATTGAGAAGGGAAGAAAATGATAAAGAAGCGAAGGGAATGATTGGGATGGGAACACAAAATGGAAATGAGACAGGAAAAGATGCTATGGAACGTCATGAGAAGAGTATAATGGAGAAAAGAAGAAACAGAAGAAAATAATAAAGAGCTGCAAAGTATAGAGAGGAGAATGGAGAAAAGGAATGGAAGATGAGGAGAGAAAAAGTAAAACTAACACAAGTTAATATAAAGAATCGTACATGAGGGATAAAGACTGAAGTGATGAGGATAGCATAGATGAGACAAGATGAAGAAAAGAGAAAGTAGAGAAGAAAATAGAATATTATTGATAGATGAGACAAGATGAGAAAAGTAAAAGTAGAGAAGAGAAGAGAATATAATTAATAGATAATGGATGAAACAAGATAATGAAAAGAGAAAGGGTAGAAAAAGTAGAGAAGAGAAGAGAATATAATTTGAAGAAAAAAGAAGAAAAATAAAAATAAAGAAAATAGATTCAAAAGTAAAATGAAACTAAGAACAGTAATGATAATGATAATGATGTGTGAAGGAAGAAGAAGTTATGTGAGGACGAAATGAGAGAAAAGAAAAGTAGAATAAGGAAGACTTTCAAGTCGATGAGAAATGAAAAGAAAGGAAGAGAATGAAAAATATCAATTAGAAAGATCAAAAAGAAGACGAAGACAAAGAGGATACGTTTATAATAATATAATAATAATAAATAATAATAATAAAAATAAATAATAATAATAATAATAAATAATAATAATAATAATAATAATAATAATAAATAATAATAATAATAATAAATAATAATATAAAATAATAATAAATTTAAGCAAAATGTGGAGAGATAGACTTGAAGAGAAATAAGAAAAAATATGAAAATTGAAAAGAAGAGAAGAAAGAGAAGGGAAGAATGTGAATTGAAGCAAAGCGAGAGACCTAAGAGAAATTAGACAATTGAAAAGAAAAAAAGAGAAGAAAGATAATTGAAGTCTATGAAATATATATTTGTATTAAATATGTGATGCTAATTAAATTATATAAAATATATCATGCAAAGCAAATGCCCATATTATTCAATTTAAAGCTCCACTGTACATTGCGAACTGGGCGCACTCTTTATTTTTAGATACAGGTGGGCCGCATAAAAGTTGGAAGCAAAGCGCAAGTAAAAGGTATAGACGAAGAGAGAGAGAGAGAGGTAGGGAGAGG
The DNA here is from genome assembly GCA_035045845.1 of Drosophila buzzatii. Taxonomy (NCBI): domain Eukaryota; kingdom Metazoa; phylum Arthropoda; class Insecta; order Diptera; family Drosophilidae; genus Drosophila; species Drosophila buzzatii. Next base: position 4,435,914 of record JAWNOS010000044.1, on the reverse strand, counting down.
TACAAAAATAGATAGATGTTGGGGTTGAGCAGAGTAGAGCAGAGGAGGGCAACAGCACATTACTGGGTTGCTATGCTCCGCTTCAGCTGAGTTCAGTTTCAGTTAAGTTTAGTTTAGTTCGGTTCGGTTGGGTTTGCTTTGGTTCGGTGTCAGTTTGAAAACAGGTTGACAAACAGCTCTGGTAGTTCAAATGTCGCCAACTGGGCTGGAAGGGCGCTTTGATACAGATACAGATACAGATACAGATAGAGTGTGTGGAGATGCAGATACAGATACAAATTGCCTAGACGAAGTGCATCACGTGGCTGGCTAAGGAATTAGCACAAAAGACAAACCAGCTGGAAAAAAGTAACGCAGAGAATATGTGGACAGACAGAAAGCCGCTGATACAAAGAGCGTCAATAACATGAACAAACTGGGAATTACAAAAAGTAAAGAAAATAAAGGAAAAATTAAAAAGAAAACTGCAAAAAAAAAAAAAAAACAACCTTGCCAAACTCTTTGTCGATTTGTTTATCAGACTTTCTGCAGGCTTGTGTAATGCCTTGTTTGTTGTTGTTTCTTCTTCTTTTCCCCCCTTTTGTTTTCTTTCTCACTTTGACTTCGTTTGGGGGCAAGCATAAAAGTCGCAAGTCGCAAGTCCATGGCTCTTGTTGTTAACGTTTTGTTTGCTTGATGAATTTTTGAGTTTTGCATTACGGGCCCAGAAAATGAAAGGAAAATGTTTAGCGCGCAAGGGAACGGAAGGTGAGGAGGAGGAGAGCGAAGAGAGTGGCAAGTACTGTGACCAAGTAATTAGGAAACTTGTAAGTCGAGATTTTGCAGCTTTTGCGAGGTTGTCATCCATTTGCTTTGGGGGCGAGCAGCGATTGAAGTGCGCAACCACGAAATTTGTTGCAGGACTTGAAATACATAACTAAATATATATATGTATATATATTGATTAGTTAGGTGTATATATATTTTGATTAATTATATATATGTATTGTATTGTATGTATATATTTATGATTCTAAAATTAATATATAAACAATGTTAATATAATAAAAAATTTAAATAAATAAATAAAAATAAACAAAAAAAATAATGAAAAAATAAATAAATAAAAAAATAAATAAAAAAAATTAAATAAATAAAAAATAAATAAATATAAATAAATTAATTTAAAAAAAATAAATTAAAAAAAAAATAAATAAAAAAAAATATAAAAAAAAATAATAAAAATATTTAAAAAATATTTAAAAAATATTTAAAAAAAAAAAAAAACAATAAAAAAATAATAAAAATAATAATACAAAATAGTAAAAAATAATACAAAAATAGTAAAAAATAATACAAAAAAAAAAAAAAATAAAATAAATAAATAATTAAAAACTAATAAAAATTCAATCAAATAATTTAAAAAAATAAAAATAAATAAAAAATAATAATAGAAATTCAAACAAATAATTAAAAAAAATAAAAATTCAACCAAATAATTAAAAAAAAGTGAAAATAAACATTTTTTTAAATAAAATAAATAACAAATAAAAAGTATATATAATCATTAAAAGAACAATATAAATAAAATTAAAAAAAAATAAAAATAAATAAATAAAAAAAAATAAACAAATTAATAAATAAAATAAATATAAAAAAATTAATAAATAAAATAAAAATAATAAAATAAATGTATGTAAATAAAAAATAAAAATATATAAATGTCAATATAAAAGAATTAGAAATATTTATATTTATATTTAAAAAATTGATAAGAAGTATCTAGCAAATATTAAAATTTGTGAATTCAAATAGATTTATCGCAATTAACTGGCGATTGGCAAATATTAAATAGTTTTTAATAAATATTAAATTGATTTTAGCTACTGTGTCTACTATGCCTAAACCTGTCTCAAATTAACGTTTATATAAATGTCTAGATTCATTAAATTGAATATCTTATAATTAATTGACAATGAATAAAATATGCAAAATGATTTTGTACTTCATCTAAATGACACAATTAACATTTGACACACATTTAAAATATTTTCATTATCATAACTGTATAATTAACTTGGCGTATACGTAATATCCGTTTGCATACTGAATTCAATTTGTTATCAGGTTTTGTTTATTTTATTTTTTTTATATGATATACTAAGTATATGAATGTGCATAATCATATTTATTAATCGAGAGTTCAGGTTTTATTTTATGTTATTTTTATATTTCTTCTTAGGGTATTTAAATTTTTTTCTGTTATTAATATTTTTTTTATTTATTATTTAAAATTTTTTTTCAAATATTTTTCATGAATTTTTGTTATTTTTATTTAATTTTATTTTAAAATTTTTGTATTCATTTTTCTTTTATTTATTATATTTATATATTTTTGTTATCCAACCAGCATTCATTAATGTCTATTAGTTAACTAATACTCTAATAACACTTTGCATGCTCAGTGCATTTATGTTTTAAGTGCGTGTCTAAAATCCAATAAGAACGCGGCTGAATCAAAGGAAATTTGGGTAAATGCCGTTAAACGCCAAACAACAATTAACCATCTATTAAGCCAAGCACACGCGCACTTACCAATACTCTGCCCCTCTCTCTCTCTCTCTCACACACACACAGACGCGCTCATATGCTTGTAGACATACCAACAACACTCACACAGTCGCTGATCAAAGTCAGTTAGTCAATGCCATGGGGCAAATTGCAGGGAAAACCCTCATCAAGCACTGTTGTCGTAACCCATATGTAGTAATCACAGCAGCTCGCATAATCATAATTATGAACGTTGCCTACGTATGCCGCACAGCAGCAGCAGCAGCAGCACACACACGTCCGTCTAACGGTGCTTAGTTGAGATTCTCTATATGAAAAACGTCCTTTTTGGCGCGCCGTCCGCATTTTGCGTCGTGCAGCGTGGCGTATGAGCAATTTGCATGAAACACAAAGTGAAAAAGGCGAAACGCATTTTCAAATGCCAAGCGAAGCATATGTCGCATAGCCACGCCCATGTCTCCCATGCCTCCCACACAGACACAGACATAGCTCGGCACGTTGCTTGTGTTAGCTCAGTGCTCATTATGAAATTATGCAGAGATATAAATATTTTCTTCTGTTTTCCATTTTTATTTATTTTTGTATTATTTCTTTTGCTCCTTATTATTTTTGGTATATTTTTTTTTTAGTGTGTGCAAGAAATGGAAACTTTTTCGCTCTACTTTGGAGCACTTTCGGTGCTTTTGCTACTTCAGTTTTTATATAAAACTAAATAAAAATAATACAAAAATAAAGTAGACAGAAAATTTGTGTTTATTTCTTTTTCTCTTTTGCATTTTAATTTGCTTTAATGAAATGAGTAAATATATATAAATTATATATATTTTTTTCCTCACTTAATTTGCCTAAAATTTGTGTTGTGGCAGCTTCGGTTAGGGAATGGAAAATGAGGAAAATGAACTTGACTTAATGAGGAAAGCTGTTAAGTACCTTAAGCGCAGAAATATGAAGAAAACATAATAGCAAAAGTAAGACTAAGAAAAAACAAAAGCAGCGAATGGAATGCAATGATAAATGAGTTGATGAAATGCAAAGAAAGTTGAGTTGAAGAGAATCAATTATTAATAAATCAAAAATTATTAAAAATAAAAATTACAGCAATTAAAATTAAAAAAAAAAAAAAAAACATTTTTAGATAATGTTGTACTACAATAATAATTAATAAATTATAATTAAATAAAAAATTAAAAAAAGATATATAAAATGTTTTAAAAAATAAATAAATATAATATATAAATAAATATAAAATAAATAAATAATAAAATATAAAAGAGTTAAGCGAAATAAATAAAATATATACAAGATAAATATTAATAAAAAAAAACTAAATAAATCAAAATCAATTAATTTGATAATTATTTTATTTTATTTACTTAATAAAATATAAACAAAATAAATATTAATAGAAAAAAAATATTGAATGTAAATAAATCAAAATCAATTAATTTAATAATTTATTACTTAATTTATTAACTCTAAATAAATCAAAATCAATTAATTTAATAATTATATTATTTTATTTACTTAATAAAATATATACAAAATAATTATAATATATTTATATAATAAATATATATATAAATATATTAATAGAAAAAAACTTAAAATGTAAATAAATCAAAATCAATTAATTTAATATTTTATTACTTAATTTACGAACTTCTTAAACAAAATAAAAATTGATTGAAAAAACAGTTTACATTTAATTAAATCAAAATGAATGAACTAATAAATTAGTTAAGTAATAACTAAACTAATAAAAATTTGTTAAAGAAATAAATAATAAATGATTTAAATTAATAAAACACATACAAAGATATATAAACATAAACTGATATAAAAGCAATTCGTATATGGCTTTTTTTATTATTTCCGCCGGAAGCGCCGGCTAGACAAAGCTGAGTTCTGTCGATTGACTTTTAGAACTTTTTTTTGAAGATAAGTGTATAACAAAGAATTTAAAATGCAGAGATCTTATAGTCAATAAAACATAATTATTTATATTATTAATTATGTAATGTAAATATGTATATAATTTAAATTATTTAATTAAGCTTAGGCATATTAATTATACATATAATATATTATCTAATACTAAAAGAAATGAAAACTAAATTAATTAAATTGTCACTGCTAAATATCAATATAATTTTTATTATATTACAATTTTCTAAATATAATGTTTAGCTAAACTTTATATCTTAGATATATTAATTTCTAGTTAAAATTTATATATCAATTCAATTGAAATTTCATTATTTCCATTAATTAAATTAACTGCAAGCTTTTGGCATAATATATTTAATTATAATAAGTATTGATGCCTTTACAAGCAGCTTGCAAAGTTCCTTGCAATGCTTTTATGCATTTTAATAACTGCCCCAGTCGGCTGCAGTTCATAACAGTTGGCGTCGCAGTTTGAAGTAGCCCAAACTCAACTTCAACTTTTTCATCAAGCTAAATAAACGGCCTACATTTTGATAGAGTCACGCCTACAGCGCCCTGCTCTGCTCTGCTCTGACGTTTTTAACCCAATTCAGTTGCATCCGAAAATATCTTTTAGCGAAAAGTTCAATAAATGCTCCCATTTTCCATTTGGTTCGCACAGCAACCAGAAATTACGCGCCCATCAACCCAATTGCCACAGCAGCCGAGGGTCCATGGGTGGGGCTAAAGGGGGCAGCGGCGATGGGTGGGGCAGCGGGGAGATGCGCTTTCATTTCAAGTTAGTAGACGTGAATCCTTCAGCCAAACAGCAAACTCTTTTTGCACACTGCTCATCGCTCTCTCGCTCTCACTCTCTCTCTCTCTCACTCATTCGCTCTCTGTTGCTCTTAAGCATTTCTAGAAAACTAGGAGCGATTTCCTGCCAGCACGAGCGCACAGTAAAACCGGAAAATTTTGTACTTCCTGACGGGCAAGTGACGAGCGACTAGCGAAATGCAGCAAATAATAAAAAAGTATATAAAAAAAAAAATAGTAAATTTAAAGTGTTACAATGGGGTATGAGAGACTATAGCTAGTTGATTGAAGGATTAAGGAAAGTCAAGAGATTTTAGATAAGGTTTCAAAGTTCTATGACAAAATCAAAGCCAAAACATTTGAGAGTGAAATTTTATTAAAAAAAAAAAATTATATTTAAGTATTATACATTTTTAGTTTAATTTTCGATTTTAATATTTTATATTTAATTATTATAAAATTTTTGCTGTTTTTTTTTTAATATTTTATAACATAGTATTTTATAAATATAATTTACAAATATTTTATAAAAGAAATGCTATGAATTGTTAACCAAAAATTTCAAAGATTATAAGAAAAATATATATTTTATTGCAATTTTTTATATATATATTTTGATGAAATCGTTTATAACGGAAAATGAATTTAATCAGCTCAAATTTTCATACCAAACACAGTCTTATATATCTTAAATTTTTTTTATCTTTAAACACGTGAAATTTCTAAGACAAAGCTTGACTCCAAAATCTTTTTAGGCAGCTGAAACTTGCTAAATAAAATTTTCCTAAAAAATACAGTTTATTCGAGCGAGACCTCTATATAAAAAGATATAAAAATCTGATATAAAAACAAGATATATATATGTTAAAAAAATATATTTACCTTTAACAGATTTTACATAAATCCAAATATAAATAATGCAACTTTAGCTGAGATTTTTAAATCTCTAAAATGATGAAGATATAAAAATATGATATAGATATAAGATAAATAATATATAATGTATTTATCTATATCAGAAATTGCCTAAACCCAAAAACAAATAATTCAACTACAGCTACAATTTTTAAAATTTTGTTTTACAGCTGAAGATCTTTAAATTGATAAAGTCTAATAAAATCTAATTTATTATATTTTAAATATATATTTTACACCTAGTCAAATACAAACCAAAAATGAATGCAATTTTATATCTAACTAAATAATTTAAAGCCAAATTTAAGTGTCTTTCAGACAACTGAAAAATCCTCCAAAATTTCAATTATATGTAAAAGTATTTAATGCCTTGTAAATATGTCTATGCTGGACTTGCATATACCCCAAATAGCTCAACTGCAGCTCTTAAAATCTCAGATGCTAAACCATTCAAAGCTGATGATCCTCTGGCATACCCAACACTTGGTTTCGCTGCTTACAAAGCCTATATATACATATAATATATATGTATATATAAAATAGAATAGTAAAACGAGCAAAACCAAAACGAAATGAAATGAAACAGTCAGTGGGCAGGGGGCATAAAGCATTTTTTGGTTAGTGGGATGCACAAAAAAAAGAAATTAAAAAAAAATAAGCACAAGTAAAACTCATGAAACGCGACGAGCTTGGGCCTAAAACCAGGCAAATAACCAAAGGCCACATCTATGCCTCTCACTCTAGCTAGCTGTCGCTCTCTATCTCTCTGTATGAGTTTTTCGTTCCTTTTTTTGTTGGCCAACTTAAATTTTAGTTCCCAGCCCACTCGCTCTCCCAGCCCTGCTGCTGCCACTCAACGCGCATAAAACTCTTGAAAATGCTTTTGGTCGTAAATTTTGAAGCAACTGGCGAATGGGGATAGCAGCCAAGCACCAAAGAAGGCGCTACAAACGAGGCGTGGCCCTAGATGGCAGCCACAGGGTTAGGGTGCAGCGAGCTAGCTGAATGGCTGGCACAGGACATTGCCGCAACAATTGTTGGCTTTGCCGTCATCGTCGTCGCAGCTGCATGCAAATTTATTTTCAAATGCGGCAAGGGAGCAACAACTAGCTGCAACAAGGGAGGAGACGGGGTGGGAGAGTTGGATAGAGTTAGAGAATGGGCAAAAAGTGACAGGAAAATGCTAAGAGATATTTATAATATAGAAAAGTGAATGCTGTGATTAAATACCCTGGGTAAAAGCTAAGCATAAACAATAAATTATATATTTAAGTTAAAAAGGTAAATAAAGAAAAATTGTTGAATATATATAAAAGAAATTATAATAAATAAAATTATTAAGTGAATAAACAACGTTAAAAATTGCCTTTAAAATTAATCGAACAACATTTTAGAATAATAATGGAAAAATTATTTAATATAAAATATATTAATAAAAGTGTATTTAATATATTAAAAAATATATATGTAATATATCAAAAAATGGGAAATTTGAAGTTTATACAATTTTAAATCTATAAATAATTTTTTTAATAAAAAATAAAAAATAATAAAAGAAAAATATAAAAAGAAAATATAAATAATTGAATATAATAAAATTAAAATAATAATATAATAATTATTATATAATAATTAAAATATTAAAAATTAAAATATAAAAAGAAAATATACATAATTTAATATAATAAAAATAAAATAATAATATAATAATTATTTTAAAATTATCAAAAGGACATACAGAAGAATCTTGGAACCAAGATTCTATTCTATTATATTTTATTATATTATTTTATTATATAATATTATATATATACAAAAATTTGTTCAAGCAAATATTAGAGACTGTAAGAGGCATGTAGATCTATGCTCAGATCTATGTAGCTGAGCAGTTTATTCTTAGCAAGTTTTTAAGCGAATATTAATATTGACATATTATATATTAATATGAAATTTGTTGTTACAAATTGTAATAATATTTACATATAATAATAGATATTATTATATATATATATTTACAAAATATAATAATATTTACATATAAATATATACTTAAGTAGTCATCGAGCGTAGGCTAAGGCCTATGGCCATGCAGCCCACTGTCGTGTCTTATATGACCCTATTTCGCTGGAGCATAAAGTGTTAGAGTTTGGCAGCAAACAAACGTCCGTTTTGCACACATGACAAAGTTCACTTTGCGGCGTCCCCTACACATTTCCCCCCTACATCCACAACCGCCTGTTGTGCCTCTGTCGAGCCAATCTCAAACTCAACTTGTCTTAACCAGTGCGACGGCAATAAAACAAATTTTGTGGAATAATATTCGCCCTTTTGCCGAAATATACACATATATTATTTATGTAACACACATATATATACATATATATAGTAAAATTTGACACAGTGCAAAATAAAGAAATCAGAGACTAAAGGACGAACACGAGCAGCACACATGAGAGCTAAAAAGGATTAATGATGCAAATGCCAGGCACACTCGCGCTATCTCACTCTCGCTCACTCTCACATTTCTTTATGTTGTTTCGCCTTGTTATATAAATTGTTTAGCATGTTTTGGCCATGCCTTTTGCACTGTATCTCTCTCTTTCTACTTCGCTGTGCTTTGGGTTATAATTCAACATCGAAAAGCTGATAAGATTATAGTTGAAATATGAGTTTGTTCCTACCAAAACACCCAAAAATCCACCTCCACCTCGTGCTCTCACTCTCTCTACCACAAATATGTGGAGTATTTTTCTTCTCTTTTTTTTTTTTTCTTTTTGCGTGCTGCAATTTTTGTTGTGTGTGTGTTTGTGTATTTATTTATTTGCGGTCACGTAGCTTCGACGAATTGCAACAATAACAACAGCAAGAAAAACTGCTTTAAAAAAATAAATTTTTGTATATAATATACGTGTTTTTCCAGATGAAAAACGTGCAAATTATTTTGAATGATTTTGCACAAAAGACATCAAGTGAAATTTAATATGTATTTAACAGTTAATATGTTGCAGTACATCATTTGCCTTGACTTTGGCATACAAGAGAGCCAGCATTAAGAGAGCGAAAATAAATTGATCACAGAGTGAAAAGAGCGTTGAAATGCTTGTAGTCATAAATAGAAGAGAGGAGGGAGGTCACTGACAGTTTGGAGAGTTGAAATACTTTGCGTCTGCTTGCTGACTATAAATAGAAGAAGAGAGGAGGTGGGAAGAAAAGAGAGTCATTGTCAATATTCTTAAACAGAACGATGATTCTTTTTTATTATTATTTATGCATTTTTTCGTGGTTTGACCTTTGACCCTGACATAAGCTATACAGTTCATCACACGCAAATATTGAAATGCAAATTTGTGTGATTCATGTGAAATTTGTTTCCCTTGTTGTGTTGATTTAAATATTATTTTTGCCTGCCATAAATCGAGAGCAATTAACAAGCAAATAAAATGTATGAGAGCGTGCATGTGTGGCCGTGTGAGGAAAAAATATGTCAACGAACCGTACGAAATATGCTGTTAATTATTTCCGTGAAATGTTGTGCAGGTGACAAACGAAACGAAAAGAAATTGCTCACAAAAGGCAAGGCGCAACAATTTGCACAGCTTTAAATACGCAAAGATAAAAAGGAAAAAAAAATGTATAAATAAAAATAAAAATAAAATAAACGGAATGAAAATATAAACAAACGTGCAGGCAAAAGCTACAATTACCACACGTCGAGTTGCAGTAATTTTCACACTCGAGGCATTTTCTCAGAACTCGCAGAAAATACAAATTTATTTCATTTCAATTATTTATTTTCACTGACAGTTTACGGTGCATGCTGACGGTGACGTTGACGTTGACGTTGGCGTTGGCGTCGCAGCCGCTACTTACATTTCGCATATATAGCGTGCTGTCTCTTTTTTTTTGAAAGAGAGTCAGTGTGGAGAGAGGGACGACGGTGTCAGAGTGGGTGCAATATTGACGCAGCGTTGTTGTTGCTTTGTTTATGCTTCTCTTTGTTTTCGAGGTCGAATTTGGTTTCGAAACGAAGTCAATAGTGACGCAGCATATGTATACGGCAGCAGTGCGTAAGTGTTTTAGCAAATGGACAATGCATGCGAATCAGAAAGCGAAATGGAATTTCGAAAGAGAAATGGAAATGGAAGGCCTGAATGTGTGTATGAGTGTGTGTGTGAGTGTGCTCGTTACCTGCAGCAGCTTTGGCTATTTAAGTGTAGCTATTTTCCAGCTAGTTTTTTATTAACTTAGCACACTTTTGATTAAAGTATCTCTTGCATTTGATATAAGTTTATGTGAATAAACAGAATTCCATTACCAAAGCATGTTTGTGCGTCTTTTGCGCTGCAACATTGCAATCAGCTGGAGTTCTTTATGAGCCCGAATTGTATGTTGCGCACGTCAGTTACATCATAGCCAAAACGCCCCAACCGCGCTCCCCTCTCTCTCTCTCTCTCTCTCTTTGTACACACACGCACACACTGCGTATGTCAGCAGCTTGACTGTCAACGCAGTTTGCTTTATATTTGTTGTGCTTGTTGTCGTCATGTCTGTCTTTTTGGCGGACTAGGCCTTTTCAAATTTCAGTCAGTCAGTCGGTCGTCCATGTTGCTAGGCATATGGTTCTGGCACTCCATTACCATGGAAATAAAAAAAGTGAAAGATGAGGAGTAGACTAGGAGCAGAGGCAGCAAAACTTATTTAGGTTGTTAGATGAACGACCGCTAGATGACAGAGATGGAGCGTAGGGAGAGCAAAGTGTGGAGAGAGAGCGAGAGAGCCATGCCTACAACTCTCCAACTCTCCGCCAGCCTGTTGGCTGCTTGCTTTGCGTATTGCTTTGGTTGAGCAACACAACATAATCAACGGGAGTAATAGCAACAAAAGCAATAAGAAAATATATAAAGCAAATGTGCTTGAGCTGTAACTGAGCGACTAAGAAATACCCTATGTGAACAATATGACTATGGGAGTAGAACTAAGAAAAAATTAAAATTATTATAAACAATAATTAATGCATAATAATATACAAATGATATATATAATTATTGTACATAAAATGCGAATTTTGATTGATGACTGCATCTTTTCTAATTAAATTTTATGTAGATGGCATCACAGATATAAAGATTAAATATGTTTTTGAAGAATAGATATAAAGAAAGAAGAAAAAAAAACCGTGAAAATGCTAAAGGATATATATTCAGAGTATAAATATTATATATATATTTTAATATTCCATATATATTCCTTTATTATCTACTGCTCTAAATGCTTACAGGGTATACACACTTGTCACATATAAATTACGCACTCGCTCACTCGTGTAACGCATCAATGTTTTTATGCACTCTCCCTGCTGTCTGTTTGTCCAGTATTCTGTCTGTCACTCTCACACTTTCGAATTAAGACTCTCTTCAGCGTTAAGTCTAAGCTTGTTTCTGTTTTACTGTTGCTATCGCGTCGCTACGGCGCTGCTGCTGCGCTGCTGCGCTGCCTCAGCTGTGTAGCCGCAATGGCGACAGCGCGCGGTATTTGACGTTTTGTATGTCACACGGTTGCCATAGTTTTGCTCTTTGCTGTTGTTGTTGTTGTTGAGGTTCTTCTGCTTCTTATTGTTGCTATTTTTGCGCCTGTGTACATTTGTAATCCCAGCTACTAACGCCAGCTCTGCAGCCAACCTTTCGTGCTGCTCTTATCACATTCTGGTGAATGCGAAAGAGCAGCAACCGCTGCCATTGCATGATAAGCGCTACGGAAATGCAAACCACAATAAAAACAACAACTACTATTACTGCAGCAGCAGCAGTCAAAACAAAGAGTGCAGCATTCAATGGGTGTGTATGTGTGTCCGTTTTCAAATGGAATCCAGAAGAAAGAAAAAAATAGTGAAAATGCTAAAAATGAAAAACTAAAGTGCGAAAAAAAGTGAAATGCATACGGAAGGAAAAAGTTTGATTTCAACGAATGGACGACACAAGTGCCAGGGTCGACAACAAACCGGACAATCAAATGGCAACAAAGAAGCCAGCGAGAGAGTCGTAGGAGAGAGAGAGAGAGAGAGAGTAGACAGAGAGTTGAATGAATTTCGTGACATTTGAGAGTTGATTGAAAACCGTTTAAGCAAACGATTTTGGTTACATTTTTTTTTCAAACTGAAATTGCGGCGATCAAATGAAACTTGAACTAAAGATTGACTTAGTTAAGGCTGTTATAACTGTAACTCTTATACTTAGTGTTATATTTGCTGCTGCTTAGGCTTGCATTGCGTGTGGTTTATTTTATAGTTTATGTATGCAGCTCTTATATTAACTCTTCTGAATATTATAATAAATTTATATTATGCATAGACTGTAAATGTAATTCTTATACAGTCTTATATTTACTGCTGCTTAGGTTTACATTGCGTATGCTTAATTTTAAAGTAGTATATTTAACTCTTATACTCAGTCTTATATTTGCTTTGGGTCTTTTGCAATCAATATAATTTATGGACCATATATTTAACTCTTATAATCAGTCTTATATTTGCTTTGGGTCTTTTGCAATCAATATTAATTATAGACCATATACTTAACTCTTATACTCAGTCTTATATTTACTGTTCTTAACGACTCTACTTGGTCTAGCTGTGCGTATGCTTGATTTCATAATTCATTTATGTTATGTAGAGACAACTCATGTAACTCTTATACTCAGTCTTATATTTCTCTGACCGCCTCAACCTAATATTACATATAGACTGCATTTGTAACTCTTATACTCACTCTTATATTTACTCCCCTGATCGCCTCAACCTATTATTACATATAGACTGCATTTGTAACTCTTATACTCACTCTTATATTCACTCTTCTGACCGCCTCAACCTAATATTACATATAGACTGCATTTGTAACTCTTATACTCAGTCTTATATTAAGTTTTCTTGCTCTATGTTTCACTCTCTGCTCAGCTCTGATGCAATTACAATTCTCTGGAAAAATGTATTTTAATTTTTATTTGATTTTCAATTTGAAAATGTTTCCCTTATGTAATCATATAAAATTTCAATTGCTCGCATTTCTTTTCTCCCGCTCGATGGCATTTTACATTCCGAAATGCAATCGAAATTGAAAATGCCTTAAATTGTGTATTCAATGCCTCAACAAATATGAAAACAAAATCAAAGCCAACAAGCCGATGTAGCTACATATATAAATTTATATATATTTGCTAATGGGGCGTGGCCAAATCCCAATTTTATTTCCTTTATTTTTCGACTCTTTTTTTTTTAAATAACAAAACAAATTCAACAACTGCTCAAACGTTTCCATATTATCGCTTATGTTCGGCTGTGTTGTGTGCGATATAAGCCGTAAAAAAGTAACACAAAAAATAGAGAGTGAGAGAGAGAGAGAGGGGGAGAGAGAAGCAAGAGGCAAACACGTGCCACGCAAAAATCAACAAATTGTCAAAGCGAATCCAAAACAAATAAACGTGCAGCGAGAGAGAGAGATGAAGCGAGGATGAGAGAGGGATGCAGCTAGAGTTGGGGCTATCAATAAAACCTAAATTACAAATACATATCGAAATATAAATATCGAAAACTTTTATTTCGAGGCTAAAATGCAAACACGTCAATTTATGTTGCTGCCCAAAACAACAACAACAGGGCTCGTGCTTATATAAAAAACAAAGGAAGAACATAACGTAACGCAACCCATGCTAAATTGTCCTGCGGCTCAACCTACACATGGCTAAAATTTCATCATGCTCAGATTCTCGTTAAACTTTCACAATGGACGAATTCTATTGCACAACAAAATGAAAGAAAATCTAACAAATATATATAGATATATATGTTTTGTGTGTGTATATCTATAAAAGTTGCTAAAAAGCAGATAAAGTAAGCTCGGTGTGCTAGTACAAAAAAATAAATAAAAAGAAAACTTTTATTGTTTTTCATGGCACGCAAATAAAAAGCAGCGTATGTTTCTTTTTTCTAGCTGCATATATACCCTATAATTGGCAATTGATGAGGGCATATTAGAAGCTGAAATTTGCTAAGCTATATTTAAATTGTTGCAGCGCCTGGAAGGGCCTGAAAATAGTAAATTTTAAATGCTGATGAAGCTTTAGCGTAAATGATAAAAATGCTTAATAATGAAAATAATATTATTCGAATTATTTTCATCATTTTATTTATTTTTATGATTTATAATAATTAACTAAAAAAAAAAAATATATATAAAAATTTTAAAACTGTTTATATTTAGCTTACAGACAAATAACTATAAAATTGGTAATATAGAGAAAATAAAAAATCTTAAATAGAGAGAGATGGGATAAAGCTCTGTAATTCAAATAATAGTAAATAATAATAAATTTCGGACAATACAACTTTAACGACAAACCTTAAATTTGTTAAAATAATTTGAAATAAATATTATAATTAAAATATATTTTAAACACCGATTTGTTTTAATGCAAATTACACATAGAACAGAAATTAAATAAATAAATAAATTTAATTCAATTAATTTTACTCTTAAAAATAAGTTAAATAAATAAATAAAAAAAAGTTAAATATTAGGCCTTCATTCAATTCTCTGTCGAGCTGTATTAAAATTTAAACACAAGAAAAATGTAAATCTATTTATTTTATTTTTATTAAAATTATATGCAGCTAATAAAATGCAATAAAATTGATCATGAAATAAATCAATTGAGAAAAGTAAATAAAAATGAATTAATTTAATTAATGATTAAAAATAAAATAAATTAAATTAATGAATAAATAAATAAATCAAATTGAGTTAAAAATAAAATAAAAAAATAACAAAAATAAAATAAATTAAATTAATGAATAATAAATAAATATAAATAAATAATAAATAACTAAATAATAAATGAATATAATAAAAAATAAATAAATAAAAAATAAAAAATAATAAAATAAAAAATAATAAAATAAATAAATAAATATTATATTAATATTATATATAAATAAATAATAAATAACTAATTAATAAATGAATATAATAAAAAATAAATAAATAAAAAATAAAAAATAATAAAATAAAAAATAATAAAATAAATAAATAAATATTATAGAAATAAAAGATGTTATACAAATAAAATAAGATAAATAAATCAAATACTATAATAAAAAATATAAATATTATAAAAAATATAAAATAAATGAACTAAAAAATATTACATAAAAATATATATAAAAAAAAAAATAAAGAATTAAATCACATTCAAATCTTGTTTTTAATTTTCAGATTACAAAATACATTAATAAAAATTTGTAAAAATTATAAATTCATCACTGCAACAATGCTGATCTGAGTTAATAATAAAATTAAAAATGAAATTGTTCAAACTTTGTTTTCTATAGCTTGCCTTTTTTTGTATTATTAAATTAATAATAATTATAAAAATGTTCTTATTTAATAAAATCTGCTTCATTATTGTAACTACTACGATTTACAGGGTATTGCTTTGACACATGCATATTTGCATTGATAATTCATTCAATTTTTTGCACATCAACCAATTTGTCTTGGAGTTGCGCTAAACAAACTTTTTGGGCGTATATATATGTGTGTAAATATATATATAGCTAGTCGTAATCGTCAAAAATCTGTCGCAGACACCTGCGCGAACAACAGCAACAACAAAATGATGTTTTCCATTTTTTCTCCATTTTTTTTTTTTTTTTTGACTGAATGTCAATGCGACAGGTCCTGACTCCGTGCGGGTTCTATCTGTCTCTGTGCTTGTCTGTCTGCCCGTCCGGATGTCTGTCCCATTACTGGGGCTGTCATGACTATCATGATATGATGACTGAAGTTTATTTATTTTCATTTTTATATAACATACATAGCATGCGGAACATGCTTTTGCATTCACATTTCAATTGCCAGAATTTGCGAATTTATTTGAATTTTAGTTGATTTTATTTCATTTGACATATAACAAATATATACATATAAATTTATTTTCTAAGTGAAATGCAATGAGACTAATCGTTGGTATTTTTATTTAAATTGCGATTTTTCGTTGGTTTTTGCTGTTTGAAAAAAAAATAAATAAAATAAAATAAAATAAAAAAATAAAAAATAATTACAAATTGTTCGAGTTAAATTTATATTATTAAAATTTATAATATATATTATTAATTTAAATATTAAATTATGTGAATATCTAAGACGAAATTTCTTAAATCAATATTATTAATTTTTATTAAAATTTTATCAACTTTATCAAGCTAATTTGCCAGCTAGAAATATTCTTTGATTATATTGTTAATACTTTTGACTACTTTAGCAAAGAATTCTATAGAAATTGGTCAGTTGCAGCTGCTAAAAGTTTTTCATTTGAAACATATATTATAACGATTGTCTGTGTGTGTTTTTTTTTTTTAGAGAGCAAGTTTATCCTTATATCTCTTCTTTTCTTCCTTGCTGTGAGCCAACAACTGTGTGCATATTTCTCTCTTTTTTATATGCCTGTCCACGATTCATTAAACGCCGCCCAACTGGCAACTCCTTGACAACGGCCCACACCTCTCTCTCTCTCACACACACACACACACACACACCACCCTGTCATTTGGTCCCCTGCTCGCATAAATTATCCACCCTGTCATCGGTTGTCTCTTTGCTGTCCAGCTGCAGCAGCCGAGCGAGTCAGCCATTTGCCACTTTATAAAGCTGCGCCGCTTCATTTGTTGCCGTCTGTCACTGCCGCCCCATGCCCACGCCCACCTAACCCCCCCACAAAGTGAGCAACAGCTGCCCCCCTCTTGCTACCCTCATACGCCAAGCTCCAGCATCCGTTACTCGTGAGTCTAAAAAAAAGAGAAAGAAACGAGGAAAAATGTTCAAAAATTTATTAAAAGTCATTTGCATTGCAAATTAATTTTATTATTTTTTTTCTACTTCTGCTTCTTCCTCTTCTTCAGCTTCTCTCACTTTTTGTTTTCCACTGTCAAAATTACTATTTTATATTAAGTGGAGGCAAAAGCGAACAATTTTGCACTTTGTGTGGGGGGCGGAGCGACGCATAAAGCGTGCAGCTAAGTAAACAAAGTTTAGAAGTTGTGTGTTTGTGTGCAGGGGGAGGGATGGATGAGATTACGGGAAAAACTGCTTTTTAGATATCTAACGAAATTCCTAAATACTTAAAAATGGCAAGAGAGTGCATAACAAAGTGAGTGGAATTTAAATGAAAGAGTTAAGTCAGGGGAAAATATTTTCAATAGTGCAGAAATTTTAACAAAGTTCATATAAAAATAATTATATTTATTAAATTTGCAAATATATACTTAACGCGAAAATAGGATCCAAATTATAATAATTAATAATTTCTCATTTTAACAATGATATTTAAATAATAATCAACTCAAATCTAATAAAATGAGATAAATTATTATAATTAAAATAATATTTATATTACGTGAAATTAATATTTGTAAATTTAATAAATATTATAAAAATGAGATAAATGATTACAATTAATATAATATTTTTATTGCGTTAAAATATGATTTTAATAATAATTATTTTATTTAATTTAAAAATGTCTGCTCTATTAATATTCAAATTAAATATTGTTTAATCAATAAATTGAAATGAGATAAACAAAATATTTAAAATGTTAATAATTATTAGATAATTGACATTTTATATAATTTAAAATTATATTTTATCGCTTATTTAATAAGTGAAAAAAAAAAGATTAAAATATATAATAATTTTAAAATAATTGATATTTTATTAATTTAAAATTAGCTTTTTTCTGTTAAGTGAAAAAAGATTAAAATATTTTAAAATTTTTAAATAATTGATATTTTATTTAATTTAAAATTATTTATTTTTTGATAGAAATAAATGATTAAATTATATAATAATTATAAAAATAAATGATATTTTATTTAATTTAAAATTATCTTTTATCTGTTATTTGATAGTTAAAAAAAATTATTAAACTATATAATAATTATAAAATAATTAACATATTATTTCATTTAAAATTTATATTGAATTTGTGTATAATTGAATATATTAATCGAAATGAGTTAAATATATCTTTGAATTGAATTAATTGCTATGTATTTTAGTATATTTGTATATATTTATTTAACAAATATGTTAATGAAACAAGAGAAATAATAAACTTAGAAATTTGACTGATTATTAAGTATTTGTTTTTAAATAAGTCATGAATAAATTAATCTAATTTATATTCAAATCAATGAGATAACTTTGCTTCATCTAAAGAATTATTTATGTAATAACTAAATTTACTAGAAAATTAAAGTTTACTAAAAATAAAATATAATTGGGAGTTGACAGAAACGTTTAACACGCTCGATATTCAGTTCATGTTATATGATAATGAAATCTTAGCAGTTTATCTATAGACAATTTCTACTTAGTGTATAAATTGCAGTAAATCTATAAACATTACAAATACACATTTTCGTCGTTAATCAACACTGTCGGCAGGTGTGTAGAAAAATGTGTACTTTAGTCTCTAATAGCTTACTATTGCATCTCTGTTGTGCTTCTAATGAGTCTATTTGCCGCGTCTATATTTTTACACAACAAACAAACAAAATACTTGAGGTACATTTATGTCTATAATTTACGTGTATGTATGTGCATATATATGTATATAATAGGCACGTGTGCACGTTGGGAGTTTTAGCTAATATCAATTAGCTTCTATGATTACTTCTAATGACATCGCGTGCCGTCGACCAGAAAATGCAGCTAGCCTGTCCAGTTTTTATATCCATTTTCATTTTTCCTAATAATACGTTTTATGCGCATTGTTTTTCATGCTCATTAATGGAGTGAGGCAAGAGAGTATATTGGTTGGGTGTAATGCTTGTGTTGCTGCGAGTGAGTGAGCTGGTCTCATAGAGACTCACTCTTATAGATGAGCTCTATGGGGGTTATAAAGAAATAAAATCTTTAAACTATTTTAAATATAATTTTCAATTGGCGCATCTCTAAATGGAATAGCTTTCTTGATACCTAAGTAAATTTTCGATTTC
This sequence comes from Drosophila buzzatii, assembly GCA_035045845.1. Lineage (NCBI taxonomy): Eukaryota > Metazoa > Arthropoda > Insecta > Diptera > Drosophilidae > Drosophila > Drosophila buzzatii. Next base: position 4,416,656 of record JAWNOS010000044.1, on the reverse strand, counting down.
TTTTACAGTTTTATATCTATAAAGTCTAGAAAATTCTCCAAAATGTTTTACTTATAGGTAGTGATGGCAAATAATTTTCAATAACAAAATAATCGATTAATGGACATCATATGATTAATCGTACCATCACTACTTATAGGAAATATGATTGCTATATATAATGTTATCCTCTCATTAAGACTAAACAAATTCAACCCAAATACTATTATATTCCAATTTAACTGAACCTATATTAGGCACTCGATGCAACCCGGTTGGAGCCCAATTTTTTTTTTTTTAGACTGTTTTCTTTTGTATTCTGTTATTTTATTATTTTTCAGTAAATTCATAAAAAAAATTGCATTAAATATTATCACTCTATTCTATTCTTTTTACTATTTCTTCTTTTTTTCTTTTTTTTATTTAAGAAACTTTTTTTTTAATTTTATTTTTTATTTATTTTGCTTATTGCTTGCACGTTCGCTTGTTTGGTATTTTCGTTGTTATTGGCCTTTGCATTTTAGTTTATTTTTTATTGTATATACATTTTTTTTCTCGTCATTTTCATTAACGGCGCGACGCGTGTTTGACTTTGACCAATTGCTATTGTTGCTGTTATTGTTGTTATTATTAGTAGTTGGCCTGGCTTTTAGCCATAATTCATTTATCATTTCATTTGCTGCAAACCAAACCAATTTCCTTTTGTTTCGTCTTTTTTTCTCATTGTTTATCTACATTGTTTATTGCATTGCCATATTTTATGCGTCAAAAGTAGTCAGGGAAATTAACCAACTAGTTGAGGGAATTAGCTAAGTACGAATATTAAATGCTATAAAAATATATAAACAAAAACTTAAAGCAGCATAAGAAATAAATAAATAAAATAAATAAATAAAATAAATAAATATATAAAATAATCAAATAAAATAAAATAAATAAATATATAAAATAATAAAATAAAATAAAATAAAATAAATAAATAAAATAACTAAAAAAAAAGTAAAATAAATAAATAAATAAAATAACTAAAATGAATAAATAAATAAATAAAAATAAATAAATACATTAGTAAAAAAAAAAATAATAAAATAAAATAAAATAAATAAAATAATAAAATAAAATAAAATAAATAAATATATAAAATAATCAAATAAAATAAATAAATATATAATATAATCAACTAAAATAAAATAAAATAAATAAATAAATAAAATAACTAAAATAAATGAATAAATAAAATAAAATAAATAAAAAAAATTAATAAATAATTTTAAAATAAAATGTTTTTAAATATATAAAAAAGAAAATCATTGTAAAATAATTGAAAATAAATTTAAAATTATGTATATAAATAAACAAAATTAAATAAATAATTTTAAAATAAAATGTTTTTAAATATATAAAAAAGAAAATCATTTTAAAATAATTTTTAAAAAATTTTTAATTACGTATATTTAATTTTTTTTTGTTTTTTTTTAAATTATAAAAAATTTGAGTATAGGTTTTATTTATTATTTATTAAAATTTTTAAAACGAGTTTCTACAAGTGAGTGATATAAGATTAATATGTAAATGATTTCAACTACATATACATATAACTGTCTTAATATATGTATATGTATATTGTAATAGCTGAATATATATAAAATTATATAATATATATACACTTTGAAGCTA
>JAWNOS010000042.1:0-31270 GCA_035045845.1 Drosophila buzzatii | reverse complement strand
GTATATTTTCTGTAATTTAATTTAACTTAATTAATTTAATTATATATATATTTTTTATATAATTTTATTTGATCAATGCAGATTTTTTTTTTTTAAATTTATTTTCTTCACTTTATTGAATTTGTTTGTTTTAAAGTTTTTTAATTGATTGATTTATTTATTTTTATATTTTATTTTTATTTATTTAATTATTGCTTTTAGTTTTATTTTATATATATATATATATATTGTTATATATAAAATTTTTTTTTTTTTTTTTTTGTATCTACAGGAATTTAGATTTCAAGAACAGTTTAAGCCATTTCAATTTCTTGCAAATATTTTTTGCAACTTTCAACTAAATTGAATTCACAAATCTGACAAGCAGCTTCATATTTTATAGAAGGTGAGGGCACAAATGAGTTTTTATAGAATGTCAAAAGTTGAGCAATAAAGTCAAGCTATATTTAAGAATTCAAGGAATGAATTGTTTATTAGATTTTACTTCGCTTTGCACATTTTTATTTGTATTTTTATTAATGAAACCTAAAATAAGGAACTTAAAATCTAAACGCTTTTCTTTTGTTTTGTTTGGTTTGTTGATATGTCAAAGTTCATGCGACTAGGCTGTCAACTTGTCTTTTACTCTCACGACTTTATTGCGAATTTTTGTATTTTTTTCCTTTTCTGTTCACATTTTTGCCTGTCAGCAGCTGTGACATTTGAGTAAAGGAGCTCTATGGAAATTTCAATTCAATCTCTCTTATTTTTATTTATATTTAATAAAAGACAACAGAATTTTCATGCATCCACATTTTTGTGCCATGCCGTTTGCTATATTTAATCAGCACAGGGGACATTTTTATTTTTCACCTTCATGTCAAGCTTGTCAATTGGCCAGCCATAAGGGTTTAACATTTTTGTCATATTCGTCGGCGTTGGTATTTTAATGCATACCTGTACACATATGAAACGCAGCATCAACATATTTTATTATATATTGGTTTTGAAAATATATATAAATGTTTGAGTTTAAGTGAAATTTAATTGTTTGCCGAAGGCTGTTGAAGCAAAGGACAAACTGTTTACATTGACTTTAGAATTGATATAAAAAAATAATAAATACGAGTTTAGTTTTACTTTTAGTAGGCTAGTAGGTTTATTAAGTCTATATATCGTTTGTTTTTTATTTTTATATATTAAAGGCAAACATGAATAACTTTACATATGGGCATTATCTGGTCGAAGCCATGAAGGAGCTAAGTCCACCCAATTATTGGTATCAGATTTTGGCAAGAGCTCTCAAAAAGATCAATTGCAGATGGCGTCGCAAATACAATGAAAAGCAATTACGCAAAGCCCTGGATGTGGGACTGCGATTTGGCATCATACGTGAAGTCAATCAAAAGTATTACCTATATGAGTACGGATGTGTCCGTGCGACAGGTGACATTGAGTATGACTTTGATCCAGAGAAAACTCAGAGGAAAAGCGAAGTTCAAGTTCAAGCACTTGTGTTTCCAATGAAACGAAAGTGTATGGATAATGGCATCGCCTTACTGAAAAGGTCGAAACTTTGCTTGAATATTTTTCAATAGTTGCAATACCTAACAGCATTGAACAATGCACAAAATCTGTCTGCCATTAACTTGGCTGGCTACAATGGATGTTACATGACTAATCGAAGGAAAATTCTAAATTCATAATAAATATGGTGTCAAATTTTTAATTATTTTAATTTAAATTAATAGTTAAATATAATTTCCCAATTGTATATTTCTTGTTTTTTTTGTTGTTATCATCAATCAATGCGTTAGCTTACGGCCATATTTGTGTTGGCTTAGGTCCAGTCGCTGTAATTATGCGAGCTGGAACTAGAGCCTTATTGCTTACGCTCAACTTACCCCGTTGATGACTATAAGTCCAACTCAAAGACCGACACCTATCAGACGCGCATCTCATCGATGGCTGCCTGTGGCACTTGCTGCTGCTGCTGTTGCTGTTGCTGCTGTTGTTGCTGCTGGGACGCAGATAGTGCGGAGCTCATGGCTAAGCTTTCGCCGTGGGCGCTTGACATGTGGCCATGCGAGTGGGCGTGTATGTGCCCCTTGGAGGAGCTGGGTGCACTGCTGACTCCACTGCTGCTGCTGCCGCCTGATGGCGTCTGATCGAGCAGCATATTGCCACCGGGCCCGCTGGCGCCCATGCCAGAGTTGATGCTGCTATTGGTGGTGGTCGTTGTCGACGAGGAGGCTGTACGCATCGGTGGGCGTGGGCCACGTATATAGTGAGGCTGCATCCCTGTCAGCACAGCCCCGTTTGGCTGATGTTTGCCAACCTGCTGCTGTTGTTGTTGTTGTTGTTGCTGATATTGTTGTAGTTCTGGAATGGAGATAGAGCAGGGAACTTGTAAGCTACTTATGTCGTTATGCATATGTCGGCATATTATCGAGCAAATGTTTGTCGACGAGCGGCAAAGCTACCAGCAGCAGTCACAGCCAGAGCCACAGCCACAGCCACAGCCACAACTGCAGCCACAGCGGCAGCCGCAGCCACCAGAACAAAAGTCAATTTGTAAACAACAATAGCAACAACAACAACAAAAACAACGTTTAATATTAAACACACATCGTCATCGTTGTCATCATTGCCTCATTGCCATCGACATCATCATTGGCTCTGCTGCGCTTTTTATGCTATTCAATTGCCAACCAGTTACTCTCCTCTCCAACCTGCGCCCGCTCTCCCACCACTCTGCCCGCTTCAGCTCCATATCGCTCCACTCATAGCTCAAAAATGGCAAATGTCTGCAGTTATTGACGCTGCTAATATTTTGATGTTTTCCCTTACCCTGCGACCGCATGTCAAATAATGTGACAGTAAGCCCGCACACTCACACCTCCTTCCCCCCCTCATGCACTCATATGCAATATGGACTTCCGTCACCCTCTATCTATGTGTGTGTGTGTGTGTGTTAGTTAATTTGTTTGCTTGCTCTAAAAATAGAATGCACTTTTATTGCAGAGCTTGCGAAAATGTCGAGCAATATGAAACGTCCTGTCGACTAGTAATCATTAGAGACAGACGACAGTCGTGTGTCGCTTCATAAACTTGCTGATGCTAAACGAACTGCAGTAATTAGTTGCCATGGATTTTACAAAGATTCTTGTAGAATAAAAATTAAAAAAAGAATTTTAAAAAAATCATAAGAAAATCAACAAAAGTTGTTTGTTATATTCTTGTCATTTTAATGTAGTATTATTATATTTTTTTTTACATATGCATTAGACATCTGCATGAATGCATCCAATTGGGCAAATGAATCATTCATTATGAAAACCTGTACAGCTTCGCCTTGCAAAATAATAAAGTCATCTGCACAGCTGTTAGACATGACAGAAATGCTGTTCTCATTATTGTATATGGTGTACATCGTGTAGAAACGAGACAAATATTGTACTCACTCACGAAGTGTGCTACATTTTACTGTTCTCACTCTAGTTGAGAACAGTAGAAATGCTGTTCTCGTTTCTTCTGCACACTAGAAAATACTGTACAGTAATGAAATGGGTGCAGTATTTTAAGAACACTTTACTACTGTACAGTACTATGCTGTAAGAAATGAATGTATTCTTGCAGAACTGTGTGTCATTAAATTTATTAAATATCTATTGGCTAGATTAGCATACCAATATGATGCCTTCCATACGTATAATATACATATTAAATTATTAATTATATATCTTCAATATATTAAAATGCATTTTAGATTATTATTTGCTTTTTGAACTTTCGTCTCTAGTTGTTTAAAAAATATATGTTTTTTTTTTCTTTTATGTCTTGATTTGGTTTTTTTTTCTGGTTTTTGGTTCAACTTGATTCTGTTCATAGATCGATTTATATGATAAATAATTATTGTAATTTTGATAACAAAACTGATCGAAAAGACAGATCTTTATCTATATAAAATATAACAATAATATATAATAATATACTAAAATTATGAACGAAATATTGAAACAAGTTTTTTAATTGTGAAGTAGATTTTAGAAACAAATATTTTTAAAACATATAATAATATAAATTAAAATATTTATATAAATAAATATTAATATAAATCAATGCAAATTAATATATTTCACATTAAGAATAAAATAAATAATAAAAATAATAATAAAATTGTCATTGATAAATGTTAAATATGAAATTAATAAACATCAACTTTAATTAATGTCAATAGAAAATATTACTTGATTATTTGATAAATAACTACATTCATTGATGACATTATATAGCTTTAAATTCTCGCGGACACATAATAACTTGGACTAAAGCTATGGCTGAAAACCGTCTTCACTCGTTGTGCTTGTTGCTGTTATGCAGCCCAGTGAGCAATTTACTTTCAAATGTATTTTTGCGTATCTCTCCAAGGACGCATACAGCCTTAATAGGCGCACCTTAGAGAGCTGTCCAATTAAAGTCTATGGATACTTAAGATGAGGCTAGAAAAGGTGGCCAAAGTGGTTGCCAGCTTAGGCTGAGATCAAAGCAAGCAGCGGCTTTATTTAAGTAGTGGCCATTTTCCAACATCTACGCCCACACACACACACACACGCACACATTCACTTAAACACACACATGAGTATACTAAAGCAGAAACACGTGCTGCTGCCCAAAATGCATAATAGAGTAGATGGTCAAAGGAAGTAGTAGTTAGGCTGCCATACAGGCAGTAGAATTTCATTTTTAGGGCCCGGCGAGAGTTGCCATCAATTCAGAATATGAAATTAACAACGGTGCGTATGCGTAATGTGCGCAATGAAGGCAATCGGCTTGACAACGTGTGAGTGCCTATGTGTGTATGTGTGTGTGTGTGTGTGGGGCTTATGCATGGCATGCAATAAATTTACAATTTCCATGCATTTTGTTACATTTTGTTGGCCAAAATGCGATCCGCGACGAAGCAAATATAATTTACATGCGCGTCACTTACACGCATTGTTGTGCAAGTGCACAGAATTCGACCCGCATGCAATTAGAATGCAAATGCTGTAACAAATGGCTATAATAGAATTGAAAATATATTGCGCTTTCGGCTGGCCCAGCACAAATTCTAATCGCATTGCTGCCCCCACTAGCAATAATGTACTCAAATTTTTGGCCAAAAAGCAGTCAACGGATGTTGATTAGTATGAAATGACAAGGCCGGATATGCCGCATACATAACGCGCTGAAAATAGGACTGCACGCAATGCTCAACTTCAATTCGGAAACGTGACATGAACATGGACATGGACTCGGTTGACCGCTGCACAGGGATTTGAAGCATTAACCGGTCGCTGATGTGGCATTGCGGCTTTCCAGTTCCCTCTACAACTAAGTGGCCCGTCGCAAGTGCAGCCAATTGTGCATTGTGTGTGTCCTCTGCGGCAAGCATGTGGGTGTGCTTCGCATTAATGAGCTAGCCCCAGTAAATTTACTGATATACATTTTTTATACCCTGAGCCCATTGAAAATGGGAAATCAGGGTATAATGGTTTTGTTAAAAGTATGTAACAGGCAGAAGGAGGCGTGGCAGACCCCATAAAGTATATATATTCTTGATCAGGGTGACGAGAAAAGTTGATATAGCCATGTCCGTCTGTCTGTCCGTCCGTCTGTCCGTCTGTCCGTCTGTCCGTATGTTTGAACGCGTCGATTTCCGAAGATACAAAAGCTAGAGAGTTCATTCTTTTTGTGTTAGGTTCGTATATTGCACGCGCAGTACGAGTTTGTTTCAGAAATTCGATAACTTGTATATTTGGCAAGTTATCGATAAACGAATTTATCGGGAACCAGTTTTAAAATTCTAGCTAATTCATCTTTAGAGTTAGAGTCTCCAAGTCTTCTGCATATATATAGATACTAATTTAATACAATTTCGGTTTTTGTCAGATTTTGGATTCCGTTCCCCAATTAGCCCCACCACCCCCAAATGTGTAAAAAATGCATTTCAAATACTAGAGACATACAGTTTGGTTTGGCATATAGATATGAATATCATAATCTTAATCTGAACATATCAATATGATTGTCCATCTAGAAACCGAATTATTAGTCCATAAAGTTTTCTATTCAAAACCCATGTGGCGCAGCAAGCAAGGCAGCGAACAGCAAGACGCATTGCGGGCGCACATATGTATGTACATACATACATACATACATACATACATATGTATGTATGTATATGTGTGCAAGCGTAGATCAGCGTGTGGCTGCAATCATACATACATATGTATGTACATATTTGTGCATGTAAAGCTAATTGTAAAAGAGTTATGATTTCTAAAAAAACAAGTAAGAAGGCTCTAGTCGAGACGGCTCGACTACGAGATCCCCTGAACCCTGCAAAAAAAGTGATACTCTTCTTCTTTACGATCGCATGAGCGCGAGATCTGCTAACCGCGCAGTTGCTGCCGTGGCTTGGGGGTGGGTTGGGCTATACTTTGAACGCTTATAACTCCATTTCTAGATGCATGATCTTGATCAAATTTTCAGAGTAGATTAGGAATATCTTAATGTATCTATGTGCCAAATTTCAAGTCTCTAGTATTTGAAATGCGTTTTTTGCAAATTGTGGGCGAAGGGGGCGTGGCATCCAAAATCCAAAAATTACATAATCTGCGTATTCATAATATCTATCTAAATATACAAATTCGAAGTCTTTAGCTAAAACGGTGTAGAAGCTATGCTCAAAAAACCAAAAAAATTGAAACGAATTTTCGATTTTTTATCGATAATTTGGAAATGCGATGAGTTATCGAAAAAACAAAATAAACTCGTACTGCGTAGGTAACATATGAGTGTTCATGTGAAATTTCAGCTCTCTAGCTCTTGTAGTTTCCGAAATCTCGACGTTCATACGGACGGACGGACGGACGGACGGACGGACGGACGGACGGACGGACGGACGGACGGACGGACGGACGGACGGACGGACGGACGGACGGACGGACAGACGGACAGGGCTCAATCAACTTATTTTTTTATGCTGATCAAGAATATATATACTTTATGGGGTCTGCGACGTCTCCTTCTGCCTGTTACATACATTTTCACAAAACCATTATACCCTGAATTCCCATTTTCAATGGGTTCAGGGTATAAAAACCTAAAATGTTAAATAGAATATGTAGATCATATGCTGAACTCTCATTACATTCCATTATATATTTAAAAATTTTAAAACAATTAAAATAACAATGGAAATGCAAGCAACGTTGAGTAATGCAAATCAATTTTGGTATGCGTGTGCACATATGTATGTATGTATGTATGTATACACACAAAAAGTCTTGGGCTGTTTTCTATGTTGCCATGCGTGTATATTCTAAGAATCACAATTGTTTTTGAATTCCGTTAGAATTGTCTTTGAATTGTATTTGTATTTTCAGCCACTGCTTTAGTGTTCTTTCGTATATGGCGAATTTCATTCGTTTTCGCTACTCTGCCGTTCAAGTGAGCCGTGGTGTAGATGGCTAGACAGATGCAACAAATGTTAGGGTGTCGAAGGTTGTAGCCTCGCCTAAGCCCTTCATAATTTATTATTTTTAATTTTATACCCTGAGCCCATTGAAAATGGGAAATCAGGGTATAATGGTTTTGTTAAAAGTATGTAACAGGCAGAAGGAGGCGTGGCAGACCCCACAAAGTATATATATTCTTGATCAGGGTGACGAGAAAAGTTGATATAGCCATGTCCGTCTGTCCGTCCGTCCGTCCGTCCGTCCGTCCGTCCGTCCGTCCGTCCGTCCGTCCGTATGTATGAACGCGTCGATTTCCGAAGATACAAAAGCTAGAGAGTTCATTCTTTTTATACCCTGAACCCATTGAAAATGGGAATTCAGGGTATAATGGTTTTGTGAAAATGTATGTAACAGGCAGAAGGAGACGTCGCAGACCCCATAAAGTATATATATTCTTGATCAGCATAAAAAAATAAGTTGATTGAGCCCTGTCCGTCTGTCCGTCCGTCCGTCCGTCCGTCCGTCCGTCCGTCCGTCCGTCCGTCCGTCCGTCCGTCCGTCCGTCCGTCCGTCCGTCCGTCCGTCCGTCCGTATGAACGTCGAGATTTCGGAAACTACAAGAGCTAGAGAGCTGAAATTTCACATGAACACTCATATGTTACCTACGCAGTACGAGTTTATTTTGTTTTTTCGATAACTCATCGCATTTCCAAATTATCGATAAAAAATCGAAAATTCGTTTCAATTTTTTTGGTTTTTTGAGCATAGCTTCTACACCGTTTTAGCTAAAGACTTCGAATTTGTATATTTAGATAGATATTATGAATACGCAGATTATGTAATTTTTGGATTTTGGATGCCACGCCCCCTTCGCCCACAATTTGCAAAAAACGCATTTCAAATACTAGAGACTTGAAATTTGGCACATAGATACATTAAGATATTCCTAATCTACTCTGAAAATTTGATCAAGATCATGCATCTAGAAATGGAGTTATAAGCGTTCAAAGTATAGCCCAACCCACCCCCAAGCCACGGCAGCAACTGCGCGGTTAGCAGATCTCGCGCTCATGCGATCGTAAAGAAGAAGAGTATCACTTTTTTTGCAGGGTTCAGGGGATCTCGTAGTCGAGCCGTCTCGACTAGAGCCTTCTTACTTGTTGTGTTAGGTCCGTATATTGCACGCGCAGTACGAGTTTGTTTCAGAAATTCGATAACTTGTATATTTGAAAAGTTATCGATAAACGAATTTATCGGTAACCAGTTATAAAATTCTAGCTAATTCATCTTTAGAGTTAGAGTCTCCAAGTCTTCTGCATATATATAGGTACTAATTTAATACAATTTCGATTTTTGTCAGATTTTGGATTCCGGTCCCCATTTCGCCCCACCACCCCCAAATATGAAAAAAATGCATTTCATATACTAGAGACATGCAGTTTGGTTTAGCATATAGATATGAATATCATAATCATAATCTGAAGATATCAATACGATTGTCTATCTAGAAACAGAATTATTGATCATCAAAGTTTTCTCATAAAAATCCATGCGGCGCAGCAACAAAGACAGAGAGAGAGCATGTATACACACATACATGCATACAAGCATAGATCAGCATATATGTGTGCGCGTGGTTTTGCATGCGTGCAGAAACGAATCGAATAATTCTTCCAATATTATTCGTTCGAAGAAGGGCTCAGGGGATTTCGTAGTCGAGCAGTCTCGACTACAGCTTTCTTACTTGTTTTTATTTTTATTTTTTTTATTATTTCTTTCTTTTTTATTATTATTTATTCTTTTCTATTTGATTTTCGAAGATACAAGAGCAACTGCGCGGTTAGCAGAGCGCGTGCTTATACGTGCGTAAGAAAGAAGAGTATCACTTTTTTGCAGGGTTCAGGGTATCTCGTAGTCGAGCCGTCTCGACTAGAGCTTTCTTACTTGTTTTTCCTTTGGCTGCTGTTGGAGTTATCAAAAAATTGCAGCATTGTGCTGTCAGCAGACTACTTCAAAGGGGGCCAAGACGTGCAGTTTATGGCTAACTGTAGTGAAGTGGACGTCGAACAGCTGCGCTTAATGACCAACAGCATTCGAGCTCTCAAGCCTTAAGCTACTCGAGTAGTCTGAGCAGAAGGGAGCGTAGTCAAACAAAAGGACAATATTATGTGTGGAATAAGCAATCAGAAGTTAAAGAGAAAACGGAATTTTGTGTATTGTATGTTTTCTCACATTAAGTTGTTTTAAAGCAATTAAATTCAATTTCAAAAATTTAAATGTGTATAAAAAACGTACCTTAAAGTGTCGGCAAAACTTTTTTCTGACTTAAATAAAAGTTTCCTTGAAACAGAAAGTTTATTTTAAATGTTCTTTGCAGTTCTACATTATTTCTTTCAAGTTCAAGAAGCTCATATTTTTCTGCAAATTAATTGAAGCTCTGCTTGTGTATTTGTTTACTTTTAATTTGTTATAAATAAATAATATCTCTCAAATGACTAATGATTGTTTTATTATTTCGCGAGATCAACCGAAAGAGCTAAGAACAAGAGACCAATTAGATTATGTTTTTATACCCTGAGCCCATTGAAAATGGGAAATCAGGGTATAATGGTTTTGTTAAAAGTATGTAACAGGCAGAAGGAGGCGTGGCAGACCCCACAAAGTATATATATTCTTGATCAGGGTGACGAGAAAAGTTGATATAGCCATGTCCGTCTGTCCGTCCGTCCGTCCGTCCGTCCGTCCGTCCGTCCGTCCGTCCGTATGTATGAACGCGTCGATTTCCGAAGATACAAAAGCTAGAGAGTTCATTCTTTTTGTGTTAGGTTCGTATATTGCACGCGCAGTACGAGTTTGTTTCAGAAATTCGATAACTTGTATATTGGGAAAGTTATCGATAAACGAATTTATCGGGAACCAGTTATAAAATTCTAGCTAATTCATCTTTAGAGTTAGAGTCTCCAAGTCTTCTGCATATATATAGATACTAATTTAATACAATTTCGGTTTTTGTTAGATTTTGGATTGCGGTCCCCACTTCGCCCCACCACCCCCAAATGTGAAAAAAATTCATTTCAAATACTAGAGATATGCAGTTTGGCTTAGCATATAGATATGAATATCATAATCATAATCTGAAGATATCAATACGATTGTCTATCTAGAAACCGAATTATTAATCATCAAAGTTTTCTCATCAAAATCCATGCGGCGCAGCAGCAAAGGCAGAGAGAGGCAGCGAGACGCTTGCAATGCTTACACACATGCATACACACATACATGCATACACATGTAGATCAGTGTCTATGTGTGCGTGTGGTTTTGCATGCGTGTAGAAACGAATCGAATAATTCTTGGAATATTATTCGTTCGAAGAAGGGCTCAGGGGATTTCGTAGTCGAGCAGTCTCGACTACAGCTTTTTTACTTGTTTATTATTGATTTCTGTAGAGAACCTTTTGCGTTTAACTATTCGTGTGACGCTCTTTTCACGATCGTCGCGACGTTTAGGAAGAGGTGCGATTGACATTCGCAACTCACGCACACACACGCATACTTATTTCACATACGCTATTGTGAATACATTTCTCACATACATACAAATATATACACAATAGACTTTGTGCGTCGTTTAACTCAAGCCAGAGCCTAGCTATAAGAAATAATTGGGCTGCGAGTCGTGATGGCACGATTAATCATATGATGTCCATTAATCGATTATTTTGATTCGAATTGCGATTTTATTGTAACGTTATTGAAACGTTAATCGATTAATTGCTCAAATAATCGCATCACTGAGAAGCAACTTTGCCATTTTCACACGTCCGAGCTACTGTTCCTGAATTCAACACTAAATAACTAATAATTAGTATTATATTTGTCGATCTTATAAAATACTAAATAAATTGTTACATTTTTATAAGAATAAAAAATCAATTGATTAATCGATTTTTTTTCACTTTTGTTCGATTAATTTCGATTTATAATCGCCCAGCTAAATTTAATCATATGATTCAATAATCGATTAATGAACATTTCTTACCATCACTAGTTGCGAGTCGATCGTTTGCTCTTTGAGTTTTTTCTTTCAGAGACACTTAGTTGTAGCTATGATAATAATATTTGCTATACTCTAAATAATATATTCTGTATGGGTATCTTAAATATGAGTACTATGATTGCTAGTATAATAAATATAGGCTTGTTTGATTTATATATTTATAGAGCACTTTATTTACTGCTTTTGTCAGAGAACTGACTCTCAGTTACTTATCTTATATATTTTTAAATCTCACTAATTATAATATCGAACTGTTGCATATGACTAATCATGAATTGAATATTTAATTGTATAAGATATACAAGAGCTTAAAGAACTATTACGATAATGCCACGAAAATTGTATAAAAACATTTGGAATTTAGAAACTTTTGGAACTTTTGTATATAACCAAAATAAATGTAATAATATAATAATATTACTTTAATATTGAAGTTTGAATAATTTTATTTTACAAATCTTAATTCAAACACATTTTCCATACGAAATACAGAATATGGTAAAACGAAACGTCAATTGCGTGTTGAGTGACTTGATTGCTGATAGATGATATGCAGTTATTTAGACAGCACACATGAACGGCTAATGGCATTCAAATTATCAATCGCTCAGTCAAAGTGCCAAATGAGCGAACCATTTAAAATCAATTGGAGCGCCAGCTCCATACAAATGGCCCTGTGCCAGGCCCGATTAGCATACAATTTCAGGCTTCTCAATCAAACATAAATCACAACAAGTGACTCCTGACTGGACCTGCCGAGCACAGATACAACAATATAGCATGGCAAAACATACGCTTGGCAAGTTCCTGGCAGTTGGCAGAAAATTGTGCGTAGTAAATCAGTCAGACAAGGTAAGGCAGCAGCGAGCAAGCGAAAGCAGTATAAAAAATCTATTTTTCAAAATGCAATTCGAAGAAATCAAACGGATATCGAGGAAAATTTATGTGCGTCTATTTAGCTTTGAGCCGGGCATCGAGCGCACGAGCGAACAAATATTAAGTATACGCAGCGTGAACGTTGTCAAAGCAAGCGAATGAATGTGAATGTGTGTGTGCTTGTGTGAAAGTAAATGTAGATGTATGTGTGTGTATGTGTATGTATATGCCAGCACAATTAAATTGGATTTATGATGCGCGTGATTACAAAATGAAGTTAGTGTGCATGTACAAACACAATGGCCAAAGAGCAAACTTTGAGGAGCTGGCCGCCAACAGAAGAAAAATGGTTCTCGAACTTTTTGAGTGCACGGAAATCGTACCTTGTTTGTCATGTCATCAATAAACTACACGATGAGCGAGCAGCAGATGAGCAAACCAAGCCAAGCCAAGCCAACCCAAGCCAATCCAAGCCAAGCCAAGCCAAGCCAGGCCAAGCCAGCCAACAGATACAGAGGCGAAAGCAAATTGAATGAGCATATTAAAAATAAAAGGAAAAGTAATATACGAGAACATTTTTGCAAGGAAGTGCCAAGGTAATGGAAGTCTCCACGCCCAACTGGACATATTTCACTTATAAGCAGCAGCAGCAGCAACAACGGCAACGACAACACAATCAACAGACTGAGCAGCGAAGCGCATCAATGAAATATTTATGAGTGCTCCATGTAGATTTATGTATGTATATGTTGCCCGAGTGTCCGAACGGCGAGCGAATTGAAAAATGTATTAGCTGGATTAGCCGTTGGGCAGCGCTGCGCCACTTGGGTTAAAGTTGTTTAACTCTGCCTCGCGTCTACTTTATGGAATATTTAATGTGTCGACAGCCTCATAAGCTCATATATAATAATATGAGCTTATCTAATTTTCTATTGCTGACTTGTGTACAATTAACAAAAGTAAAAAGTTATTTAAACATTAATTCACAGCATAAGTTCAGCTTTTATGAATGAACTGAAATAGCTTTTAGCATTGATATGCATATTGAATTGTGTAATGTGAGCTTAAGATATTTGTTTTAATGCGCAGCATTTGTTCAATTAAATTATTCAATTTCATAAATTGAGTTGAAAATCCAATTTCAGCGTTCCCAAATAACTATTGAGCGTTTGTTTCACTTACACACTGATGACAACTTTAGAGAGCAATCGATTGACTCAGTTTGTTTCGTTCGTGATCGGACGGAAACTATTTATATTTATTTATTTTATTTTATTTTACCTTCCATATATGCGAGAGTGAGAGAGAATGTGAAGACTGCATAGAGTTTTTCAGTTGTTTGCTTGCTTACTAAGAGCCATTGTCAATTGCAACATTCCCTGAAAGCCAAAGGGCATCACACGAATTGCCGAAAGCAAAGCGCTCAGCTGAAAACTAAAACATCAGGAATCGAAGGCTCTTGCTCAGAGCGAGATTTTATATTTTTTCGGTTGAACTCACGAACAGAACGTAAAGAATCAAACTGCTATGTAAAATTAACTTTTGTGATGCTTAAATTTTCCCTTTCATAAACTCTCAAGAATATGTAATAATAATAAATGAATAATAAATTTATGTTAACCACAAGGCATATTTTTTATACTTAAAATTTATTTAAATTGTAATATTAAAAGAAAAAAAAAAAAGAAAAAAAAATGAAAAAATGTAAAAAGAAAATAATACAAATAAAAACCATTACATAAAAGAAAATAAAAAAAAAAAATTATTTATTTATTTATTGTTACCAAGAATTAATTCTAAATAAAAATTTTCTGTTAAGCCAGAGCGACAGAGGCCTTCAGGCAGATCAAATAAAAATTGAATTATTATATTTGAATTATAGTTAATATATGAAAATAGGATTCTCTTCTTATCTTTATTAAAATAATTATAATTAATTAAAATTATTATAAGCGAATAGTTCTTTTATTCATTATATGAAATAAATTAATAATATTAAATTTTGCAAGTGACAACTAAAAATTAAATTGTAGAAATCTTTCTCTGCCTGCCATACTTGAATATTTAGCTGCAGCTAAACATGTTAGAGAACTTGCACAGTTTTGTATCGAGTCGCTTCATCAGTTTAAAATTGCTGAACACAGAGCTATCATCAATATTAGAGCTGAAACATGTTCTAAGCCTAGTTACTTTGTTACTTCTGCAATTTGATGCAGTAAAATATCTATGCGATCCAAGCATTCGAGGCATACAAGTTGACTGGCTAAGCAGGCTCATCGTTAAAGCCGGGACCTTTATTACATCAAATTGTCTGTCTTAGTCAACCACAATGGGCAAGCGAGCAGAACCAGCAGCTGACCACTAAGGATGCGGCAACGCACTGTGCCGAGGCAATAAAATAATATTGTTTTATCTAACTAGCTTCGCAATGCACAGCAACAAAGCGGAAGACGGACAAAGGGACAGGCACGCGGCCATGAATCGGGGCGGCCAAAAGAAATGGGGGCACAAAACTAACATCCCTTGGCAAACGAGTAGCGAGAACTACATATAGGCAAAGTGACATTTGTATGCCCGCAGCTCCTTCGTCAGTCGTTCGGACGAAATCATCAAAGCGGAGACCAAATAATAAAACTAAGAAAAGCGAAAGGAAAACACAAAACTGCGGAATCAGAAGCCACAATGCGGCGAACAGATCGAATAATGCGCTGTAGCCGACACAGACTGGGCGCTGGGGTCGACTTTGCTTTTAGGCTGAGACAGAGGACAAACATATGTTGATGGCGTTGGCATAAATAAGGCTGAATGCGGCTAAGAGAGGCTGAGTCTACATACTACAAGCTACATGCGGCTGGCTTGCAAATAGATTTTTCATCATTTATTTTTGTCGTCTCTGCGTGGCTCACATGGCGTATGCGTGATAAATGCTTTCTATGTATGCGTGCTGTATGTCTACTGTTGAAATTTCAATAATAACATTTGTATGAAGCTGTTTATGTCCCCATGCTGGTGATGCTGGCGATGCTGCTGATGGTTGACAATGTGGATGACAATCACGTCACATCTGGGTCTGAATGTAGCTACGCTCTCGCTCTCGCTCTCGCTCTCGCTCTCTCTCTCTTACGCTCTCTTATTGTGCTTGTGTACTTGCTTGTACTTGCTCGTGTTGGGCTTTGTAGGCGAGTCGCGTTTGCCTTTTGTTTGCTGCTTTATTTTTATTATATTCATGCGTCCCACACTCTCTCGCTCTCCCTCTCTCGCCTTCACACCCACACACCCCGTATGCCTACACATGTCAGCAAAAATCGTTTACGCTTCATTGTTTTACTCAATTTGGCTGATTTTTGCTGGCGGCTTATTTTTTGCGGCCGCTCGTTTAGGATTCTCTTCTGAATTTACTGCGAATTGCATGCAAAGTTTTTGCCTTTGGACGACCACGTTTCCAACATATCAATTGAAAAGTGTTAAAAAGTAAAACGAAATATGAAACAGCTTCGATAGCTATCGCGCGCATTGACCGAAATGATTGTGTAGCAAAAGAGAGTCAGTGGAATTCCATCTATTGATTTATACACAAATGGCTGACTGCTGAAATCAGCTTTTCGGCTTAGTCTTAAGTCGATAATCAACATTCTTGAGTAACCCACCAATTGGCTGTCTTAACTAAAGGAAAGCGGAGTTTATTATTGAATATGTATTTACTCGATAAGCATTGTGTAGAAAATGAAATTGCGAAGCTATAGACGAAGCTAGATCAGAAAAAATTAGATTGGATATATTTCATATGAAACAAAATATGATTCTCTTATATGAAGACCTTGGAGACAAAGTGCCTATATCAAATGATTAAGTAATATATTCTTTCCCAGATTTCTTTTCTTCAATTGTCCAGCATAAAAGACATACGCTTGAAGGTAAACAAGAAGAAGATGGAGAAGTGAAACCGAGCTTATTAACAATGTGAGCTGACAACGGAATAAGCTTAGTATATTTAATTATAATGCCAAATGCGTGCGGCTCTCAAAAATTATAAACATAATCTCTATAAATGCTTTACGCTTGAAGGCGGGCTGGAATCGGACTAGTTGAAGTCAAGCCACTAAGCCTAATGAGGCATTAAACTGCCGTTAAACAACGTAAGCGTTTTATATAATCCAAGGGCTTTAGATAGCAACAACGACAACAAATATTAATGCGCCACTCGAGTGCACAGAGTCACAAGGCAAAAAAGAAGAAGAAGAAGTAGGAGAATAAAAAATGAAAATCGAGTCAAGATGGGCCGAAATCTCGGGACAAGCATTAATTACGCGTGGATTTTCGCGCAGACACAAGCTGTAGTTGACTTTAATATTTATGGTCTGCGCAAGGAAGAAAAATGTGCTGCTTAAATAAATAACTGACTGGAATGCCGAGTCGCGACGATGGCAAACAGCTGGCGGGCACGGCCGAGGCATGCGCCCACGCATAATTATATGAAAATTCGCAATAATTATAAATAATGCAGAGCGCGCTGAAAATGTTAACACTGCGCGAATGGCAGTCGCCACATCCACATCCGACAATGCCAGCACCTGCTGCCAGAGCCAACGCTAATGGTGGGGTTTGTTGAGTTGCTCACGGCCAGCGGCCAGCAGCACCAGCCGGAATCAGTGCCCACCCACTCAGGCAGAGCACAACATTTCCGGTTCCGTTAAGGCGCCACGAGCTTTGGCAAAGGCGCGTAAAATTAAATCAGCTTTGACAGCGCCAACAACAAGTTAACACGAGTGGAAAACATGCTGATTATATTTCCTTAAAATTTCACTCAGGTTGACGCTGTAGCAAATTCTATTTGAGCTTTTGACAATTTTCCCTCTTGCTGCGCTTGTCGAACAGCAATTAGAGCAGAAGATCGAAGTGCATAAACCTGCTCAAGTAGCTAAAAGGCGACCCTTTGCCCTACACGCTCAATACTCAAATTTCTGTAGAGCACTCTCGACTGCATCAGCTGCCAATGCAATCACGAAATCAGAGAAATCGAGAATTTAAATGTGACGTAACTGCAAATAGTATGTATTTTTGGCAGCAGCAGTAATAATATAGTAATAAAAATTGTAAATATTTATAATATGTATATTATCTACAGATTATGAAGTGTATATACTCAGAAATTATTTATTGTAAGAAGTGAGTTTAGTTGGGAGTGCTTGACTTGAAGATACCCTGAACTTTGGTGCATCTGTTTTCACAAACATGCTTCATAGCTATTTACTTTGTATCTTCTACCTTCCAGCTTCTCTCTTATATAATCTATGCAAACACACTCAGTTACCTATCAATCAATCAATGGCACGTTTGTTGCCTTTGCCTGGAATCAAAGATGAATCTCGTCGTGCTACCTCTGCCATCGCAGTCATTTCATAGTCTGTGCATAGCTAAAATAGCAGCCGACAATTGAAACACAATTCAATTGCAATTGTCATTTCATTAATGGAATATGTGAAAGAATTCACGCATTTCAATATATTTCCACAATTTGCTTATGCCTGCTGCTGATTGTCATGCTGTTTGGCCAATTGAGCAAACTTTGTATTAAATAGTTTTTATGCTATAAAACTGACTTCAATTGCATTTCCAGCAAATGATAAACTTGTTCTATCGTAGCGTATGGCTTATTACTAAAAAACTCTTTAGAGCTATTAAAAACAAAAAAAAAAAAAATATATATATATATAATAATAAATAAATAAATTTGGAAATATTGAAGACTCTAGCTTGAAAAACAAATTCTGTTTTTTTTTGCGTATATATTTACTTCTATTTATATTTGTTTTAATCAATTGAAAATAGTAATTAATTATTTCAAACAAATTTCAATAGTGTCCAGGAGTATTTCAAGTCTCTTAGGTTTCAAAATTAACATACAGATGCACAGAAAGTTAAACTCATAGAGATAGATTGATGTGATTGCCTATGCAAGTGAGGAATATAATAAAATTAGTATTGTACCAGACCACACATTACTATAACTATTTTACTATGAATTTCCATTTTCCATTTGAAATTACTATTTAGAATGTTGCACGCAATTTGTAGTATACTATCTAAAGGTTTGTCAGAAACAGAGCGCTGCAGCGGGCTTTATCATTTCAATTGTGGCAGAAAAAAAGGGATTATTTCTGTTTTCTTCATTCTGGTTGTTTTACAAATGATTCAATCTCTGCGTGGATTTAATAACATTTTCTGCAACAGTGCACGAAGTCCCGACCCTGTTGCCGGTAATTTGATTGCCATGACACAGACACAGATACAGACACAGTCACAGGCACAACAACACAATAAACACTCACACACGCGTGTAAGTGCGCCCGCTGTAAAAAATCTGTTGTTTTGCTTATCGCATGACCATTTCATAAACAGTCGATAAAAAAAATCGCCCACTCGGCCGTTACCTGTACGACGTATTTGTTATTTGTTGCAATCGATTGCTGGAATTTTATTTATGACTCAAAATGTCAACGGCAGTTGCCCAGACCGCCGTCCAACTGCCACCACTGGGGGCGGGTCGACCTCAGCGGGAGCCATAATAAAAATAACATAATACGCTGCACAGAGGGGCCCGCCCCCTTTGACCCCGCTGCTCCTTGAGGGCCATGGCCTAGTTGCTGGCTTTCGTTTTATTATGCATGGGTCGCGCATTAAACTTACAGCAGTTTTATGCGGCTTTTTATTGTTTTTTATGCGCAAAGTAATAACCCGAACTGTAAACGTTTCATGACTCGCTTTCGCCTAGGCAGAAAACTATCGGTAAATGGGCTCTCGATCAGAATTGAAAATCTAAATGTGAGAGCAGCCCAGGCTACGTAAGTGGAATGCAGACCGCGCGCCATTTATCGGACCAATCAAATTTATCAGATGTCACGGCAGCTCAACTGAAAATTTATTGTTGCGGGCATATTTTTTGAAGTGCCGTCACGGCCTCCATGGCGTGTTGTCGATAAGTTGCGGCAACTGCAATTCTGCAAACCATTCTCCATTTAACAGCTCATCAAGCAGAAGCAAGACAGGAAAAAGAAAAAAAAAAACGACTCTGGACTGTCGACTGTGTGCTTACCTGCAAGGCGGCTCATGCCAGCCATAAATATGTTTGTTATTGTTTATGTTTAATACAAATGCAATATATAAGTGACGAAAAATATACCTCAGGTCTGCCTTACAGTTATCCTTTTTAAAAATATGTGAATTGCTTAATAAACACTTTGAAGTTTTTATAGCATACTTTTGTGGGCATGATTAATATACAACAAAATGTGATTGTTTTGTGTTCGTAAGCGTGAATGCTGATATCAAATGATGAAAATAATATTTAGTTAGCATACCCGCTAGTCTACCACCCTACAGAGAGTATAATTTCCGTGAAAGCCTTGGCAATCAGTGGAGCATAATTTGTACAACAATTTCCGTCGTGGCCTTCTACCAAGCAGGGAATTGGATTGGACTGAACGGATGCCAAACTAAAGCTGGTTCCACTACTAAAGCCCGTAGCCGGACATACGGATGGGCTACGGGCTTGGAACGGCTCGTTTGCTGTCTGCCAGCCAAACTGTGGTCAAAAGTCGCAAGTGCGTTGAACTTCAGCGATGCGTAAATGTTTTTTCTGCCTTGGGTTGGTTTCTCTTTTCGTTTCGTTTGGCTCTGGCTGTAGTTTTGCTTTTTGTGCCTTAGGACATTCGGCTTCCCACGGACAGCGCAAGAATAACTTTGACTCTGTGGCTGATTAGTACAATTTCAATTTTCGCGCGGACATATTTGTGCATAGCCAGGGGTTCAGTTTATGGTCTTGTCAGACCCAGCACGAAGGTCATTTTTGGTTTGATTGAGCAATATTTTTTGTTTGCTTGGGGTGATTTTGCAGGAAATTTATGTGTAGCTGCCGTTCCCTCACAATGTTGCACCGTCATTCATTTTTCAAATATTTCTTCCTTTTTTTTGTTTTCCCTTCTTTTTTTTTTTTGTTGAGCAACCTAACAAGCAGCCAGACTACCAGCTGTGTTTCCAATAGCATATTTATAAACGTAGGTATATGGAACCTAAATACATTCATATTTATTATGCGAGTCATTTCTGAGTGTTAGATTGCACGCTGAGTGTGGCTTTTTCAAAGCTTAAAGAGTTCTTCTTAAATTTTGTGCGATTTTGGATGCCAAATGCAGGATTATAGTTTAAGACTTATAAAATGTCTAGTCTAGTAATGTAATCTACAAATTTAATGATTTTTATAGATATATAGATAGATAGGAACTATTTCTATTATTAAATCAATAATTTATTAATCTAACTTCGGAGCAACAGTTCAATTGAATTAAATATATTTAATAAATATATTTAATACATTTTAAATGTCCTTGTTGAGCTTAAAATTTGTCTTCGCCAGTTTGAATTAAAATATTATTCTCTTTAATTTAACAGCAAAAAAAAAAAGAAAGAAAAATAAATTGTGTAATTCTATATAATCTCCTCTTATGATTTCTCTTTCAATAATTTATATTTGATTTTGCAAATGTATTTTACACACATGAACTCTATCTGTTTTTCTTTGAAATCATAAGCTTATTCAATCATTTAGTAGAGAACACATTCACTTCGCTCTCTCCCTTTCTGCCTTTCTCCTTCTCCCTCTTTCATTCAATTTGAGACTGTGATTTCTTGTACAGACTTTTTTAATCGAAAATAAAATGCAAGCTGTGCGCTTTTCAGCCAGCAGCACGACTACGTGCGCTGCCAAGAGAACCACCACAAATATGAAAAGCAATTCATAATGTAATGAAATCGTATCGCATTATGGCCTGATTGCTACCTGGGTGCAGCATTGTTTGGATGCCACCTCGTGTATTGGCATTGGTGTTTACATGCTTGCGGTGAATGCTGCACGTAGCACGTAGAAGAAAAATGAGAAAACACTTTCATCTTCTGGCCAGGCTGCAGCAAAAAGCAATCCATCCAATTGCATTTGAAGCTGCAATTTGTTGCTTCAAGAGTAAGTTTGGGCTTAACTCACCTGTCGTTGGATTGTGACGATTGAGATTGCGTGGCAGTGTCATGCAGTCGGTAGTGGCGCCGCCAGTGCTGGAAGTGAGGAGGACATTGCCGCGGCTATCCACCAGGGCGGTGCCGCCGCCTGCCAAATTTAAGGCGGCTGTATTGCTGCGTGCATAATTCAGAGTTCCGGAATGATGCAATTGGCTTGCCTTGGGCAAAGTCATTAGGCCGGGATTGTAGCTAACGCTGCTGCCTGACACAACAACAGAGGCGCCACCAACGACACCCACTGCTGTGGCAGGCACATTGCTGTTGTTGCCAGTGCCAGCACCACCGCCGCCACCTGCACCGCCCACTGAGCCGTTGCCACGTCCAAAGGTCTGTGTGCCTCCACCACCCATGCTCTTGATTTGCATATGCTCGCGTTGCTGCTGATGCTGTTGCTGTTGCTGTTTGGTGCTGGTGCTATAGGTGACATTGGCCAAGTTATCCGTGGGCTTAGCGCCATCCATGGCCATATTATTAAGCATACTTCCACTGCCGCCTGCTTGTTGTTGTTGCTGCTGCTGCTGCTGCTGCTGCTGTTGCTGCTGTGTTTGCAAGCCCGTGTTGGCGCATATGTGCGGCGGTGGCGGCTTGGATGCCTCGTTGGCTGCTGCGGCTGCAGCGGCGGCTGCTTGTAGCAGCATGGCTGCCTGGCCGCTCTGATCCTGGCCATGGCTCTCGACGTCCACAATCACATTGGCGCTCTGCGAGTGGCCCATGTGATAGTGGGCATGCTTGATGGGCTCCGGCGGATATGGTACCTGCTGATGCATGCTGCGCTGCTGATACTGCTTCTGCAGCGTCTTCACCTCCAGTCGTGTCTTGTCCCGCTGATAGTAGACGCCCGCAAATATCAGCACATTCAATATGAGCAGGCTGCATCCGATGGCAATCGTTACGCTCAGCGCCGTCGAATATGCCGCATAGCCGGCTGCCTCGAAACCGGATGCCACGGTCTCCGACGAAGCGTTTGCAAGTGTTGTTGGTGCATAAACGCCGCCTCCACTTCCACTGTAGTTGCCGCCAATTGGTATACACGTTGTATACATGTTGTTTGGCTCCACGGTCGTAACTGCCGACGGAAAGAAAGAGACAGAGAGAGAGAGAGAGAGAGAGAGAGAGTCATGAGTAATTGCGTAGCATTGTGGCATATTAATATGCTGCTTCTGTTGCTCCTTGTTTATCGCATGCAGCAAGACAATTATAAATTAGCCAGACAGTAGCTCGCATCGCATGTGCAATCTAGTGCCCTTGACGTACTAAGCATACGATGCGTTTGTTTATTCCTATCAGAAGTGAATCAAAAAGCATTGCACGCATAATGCGTTTCTGCATAATCAAAATTGATGCTAGAATGTTATTCGAGATTAGACTACAAAACAATCACAAAAGTTGTATATTTTAGCAAACATTTGCTATTGCCTACCATGAGTTTATAAACATACATATAATTGGACTATTTTTTTCCCCCAACTGTACTCGAGTCGATATAATGATCGCCTAAAGGGCCACGCCAACCGGCTCGCAAAAAAGGTGGCAACTTCCAGACCCATCAGAAACCTACGAAGACGCCAGTTCGGAAGCCTTCTCACTTACAATGTAACTTAGTTTTAAACTACCTTGTGTATATGTTTAAATTGTATAAATAATTGTAAACCTGTGATGTTATTTGTGTAATTAAAGGGAGATAACGGAGTGGAAAGATCCTTCAGTGCTTCCTACAAAATTAATTTATTAAAAAATAATAATAATAAAAATAAATTTTCGAGTTCTCTCTGTCTTTACGCTGTGCTACGAATTGAAAGTAGTGTAAATTTCTACTGCTACTCTTCGTCAACTATTAATGCCAACGGCGCTCTCTCTGGGAGGACTAAATAAGTGAGAGAATCAGTCGAGAGTAAGTTCAGCAAGAGCTATGTATATTTGTCTTTAGCTCTCTGGTGGAGTGAGTGACCGTTGCTCGATGTCTACAAATAAGTGTCTTTCACTCACACTTGAAAAAAAAAAATCTCAGAGAACAATCGATTGCATAACGAACTCGTTCATGAGCCGATCGTAAGCAATCGTTTTCTTGTTTTGTAAACACGATTGCCTTGAGTATGTGTATGTGTACATGAATGTGAACTCAGTTGGCATTGTCTTTTTGCTCACTTACTGTCGCTCAGTGTGCGAAAGTCAATCATATCTCTCCCGCAACGATGTTCGTGAAAAGAGCATCACACTAGAACTTCATCTCAAGGCGCTCAGCAGCAAACAGAAACAAAAAGAGAATGAACAAAGTCTCTTGGGAGAGTTGGTGAATATGACTAGATTTTTCGATTCATCTCGCGAATGTATCAAATCTGATGTATCAAATGGTCAACTGTTGAAGACAAGAACAATTTTCAGCAGCCGCTCTCTGTTAAACGAATTTTAAAAAATATTTGCCAGAATGACATAGAGGAAATTTCATTTTATTTTAAGAAGAATCCAAGATTTTGTAAATCTATATGAGCGCTTGAACTTAAGCGACACAAAGTAAAAAAAAGAGTTCATCAATGCATATATATATATATATATTTGTCATGTTTCATTGTCATACAGGGTATCTCTACGAGTAGCAACAACGTATTTTAAACTAGTTTTCCTTAAGTAAATATTAGATTTTTAGTTTTTTTTTGTAAGCTGACTAAATGCTTGGCGTGGATCTTCATGTGCTGCCAGTACGCTCGATTTTCTTTTATGGCAAGCTGGCAGGTAACTTTTAAATTGAAAGCAAACACCTGCGAAAAAGAGATGTACTTCAATGCTTTTGAAGTTCACTTCCTTCAAAATGTATTTGACAATGTGCTCGACTCTCTGAGAATTGTTTTGTTATTGTTGTCGCTTTGTTGTTTTCCTCCTGCTTTGTGTCTGACTGTCTCGTTGATGTGCCTCAAGTGCTATTCTACACGTGGCATTGTTTTAAGCCAAGACTACAATAATAATGATGTGCATGCACATGTGTGCCTGTGTGTGTGGTTTCTCTGTGTATGTATGAGTGTCGATGTCGTCTGTCTGAAAAGTTTTGCCTTTCAATTTTCTGCATATCAAACAATTCGGCAAAGTTCTGCACGAGATTAAAGACTTGGGCACGTATTTGCATAAATATTTAGACAATAAACCAAAGTGCCATAATAAGCATTGTCATATTGTTGTTCTGCCTTTCAATATTTCGTGTGATTCTCCAACTGGCAACTGGCAGTCGAGAGCTTTTCAATTTTCATTTCACAATGCCATTCAATTTGGCAAGTTTTTGTTGTCGACACTTGGAAAATAAACTAATCCGATTTTGGAACCAATCAAAAGAAGCAAGTATTTACTATGGGAACATTATAAAGGTTATTTATACACCTTTTTTACTACTCACATATATTCTTAATAATTGAAATTATTAAAGGTGGAGTTCTAGGAATTTAATTTCAGCTGAAGATGATGGTTTATGATTTATGATTGTTTCTTTGATTTAATAGGCAAACATAATCTGATTGAAGTAAAGGTGAATGGCGAAAGGAACTTGTTGAATTTGATTGAATTTCTAGTTAAAACTTGTTAAAATATTTTGTATTTTATATATTTTATTATATTTATTTAGCATGACTAACAGCATGAGAAGTATACACGAGTACCCACATTTACTTACGTTTGCGACTGAGTAACCACAGATGCTTGCTGATTATATAGAAATTATGGGGGTTTTGTCAATAGCATTTCTAGCCCTAACTGCTCTATTCGCAGCGTCAATGGCAATTTGTGGACACTCAACCTGTCACTTGAAAGACTTGAGGAGCAAACACTTTCGGCCCCAGCATCAGTGCGTTGGCAGTTCCATGGCTAAATGGCCTAACCAGATAAGTTGCGACCCCAGCTAGAAACCCATGCAAATAAAAAAGACAGCCAGGGCGCATTTCTAAACGGTCCTTAACTAAGCTCTTTATCAAAACGCTCCATTTTGCATTTATTTTCAAGTTGAAATACGCCTTTCGGTCCTGGGAAAATTTTCTATTTTAATTCCTTTTAATTTTAATTTTAATTTTAGCTTTCATTTTATGGCAAGAACCGAGCGCTTGAGTTAAAGTCACAGCACAGAGGACAACAACCGCAGTCCGCTTGCTCTCTCAAGGACCCTAGATAATTATGTACGAGGACACACGGCCGGCGCAGCTTGAGTCAGATAACCAAAAGCCCGAAGCCCCAAAGAGAGATTGCCTTGGCCTGGTGGGGATCCACATCCACATCCAAGTTCCAGTGCCAGTGCCAGTGCCTAATGCCTAATGTGCCTTTAATTAGTGGAATGACAAAAAACCAGCCATAAAATCAACTTAGGCTGCAAGTGGTCCGCCGGTTGCTTTCCCCTTATATATTCCGAGCCCCAACCTTGTCAAGTGAAATGCTCGGCATGCAAAATGTTTGCAATGCTGCGTAGCCTCAATTAAATGACCTTGCCTCAATTAAATATCTGCCATGGCAGCTGATGCTAGCCAGTGCTCAAAATGGAATGGCGAAATCTAAACATTTAAGAAGCGATTACCTCAAGAAACTGCCAACCAGCTCCGAGGCGTTATTTCAATTTGTGACGACTTAATCTAGCTTAGAATTTGACATTTCATCATCGGACGACCACCTGAAATTTGGCTAAGCCATGACCTATCAGCCCATATGCAAATGCCAAACTGAACAACCAGCGGCATTTCGTGATGCCGTTGAGCACTAAAAACTTTTACTAAAATCCTCTGCAACAACTTTATATTTGCATTTTCTGATATGTATAGGGTATAGACTAACAGATTAAACTGAAATTACGAGTAGTTTAAAGTACTCAGATACACAGAGAAACGGCAGCTTTAATAAATTTAAGAATACTTTCAATACTGCGTGTTATCAGGTATTTGAAAGAGGCTAACGGAAATGTGGCTGTTAATAGAGAAGATTCTTTTACTATTATAATGGATTTTCTGGTAAGTCCCAGACACATGCGTAGATATGTGCTCGCCTGCCTGAGGGAACGTAATGCACAATTGAAAGAGATTATTTTTTTAAGCCACGCCCACGTGAACAACTTGAATAGCACAAATATAACAATGGCAAAGACAACAATATTTCAAGTAGAAAACTTGGCAAAGTGTTTAAGTGAGCAGGGTTGGACTGCAAGATACTCTACAAAAGCTGGCATTGAAAATCAATTAAATGATGTGAAAATATATATATAGTATTCAATAAAGTTAGTCTATTATCTAAATTTATAGCTGAGCGTGGGTAAAGCTCGATTGCCAGGAGATAAATCAAAGTTCCAGGACTTTTTAGTTCCAGGGGTATTTAGTCAACTCAATCAAATTTAGGTCTCCAATCGTGTGACCGGAAACACATGCAAAAAAACGAAGGAGAATGGAACGAATGACCGATCTCTTCATACGTATTAATCCCTTGCAAAGCTGAGCCGACTGCCGCTCTTAAGTTATTGAAAATAAAATAATGTTAAAGGTAAACAAAAATAATAAAAATAAATAAATAAAACAAAATAATTATTTGTGAATACTTTTTTAATAATTCATCTCTAAGTTGACTTTTCTCAATATTTTTTAAAAATAAATTAATAAAATAATTGAATATGCTTCATCATATATGTATATGCAAGTATATTTGATATATATTTATTTCCTTTATTTTCAATGTCACTGCCGCAAATGTAGAATCACATGACAGAGCTTACTTTCTTAGCCCATTTTTCAAGGAGTGCAGAGTATGAAAAGAAAGTAGAAGAAGAGAAATGTGCAGCTCAACAATTGAACACATTTTTCATGCTTTCACGAGCGGCTTCAACTTTTAGCTGTTGAATAGTTTTTGCTGAACAGTGAATTGCAGCCTTTCGTTTTGTTTACAGAGTCTTTTCTTTTGTGGATATTTTGGTTTTTAGTTGCATGTTGGCTGCGCGCGTTTTTATTTCCATTTTGGTTTTTGCATTTTCGCATCAACTTTAGCTCGTTTGCGTTTGTCTCTGGGCCAAAGTCACGACGCTGAGGTGCCAACAGCAACAACAACAACAATGATAACGGCAAAGACTGTGAGAAAGCAAGGCGCACAGTTGGCACAGTCAGCGTAAATGAAAGCCATGACATGGTGTGTCGAGTTCATATGATGCTAGGAGACTGCCGCTATTGCTATCTCTTTTCAATCTGTCTCTCCCTCTCTCTCTCTCTCTCTCTCTCTATCATTCTCTGTCATGCTCTGTGGCCTGCTGCACTGTCGAGCTGACAGCTGTTTGTCGCATTTCAGGCATTTTATCATCTTTTTACTGCTGCGTTCGCAAAGAGTTTGCCTCAACCCTCTCAATGCTTTTTCGTGAGTTTATTTTGATGGGCCGGATTTAGTTTTCCAGCATTTCTTCCTCTCGCACTAATTGAAAAGAACATTTTGTGTATTCTGACTGCCGCATCATACTCCTCCTTTATAACAGCCCCAACCACAATCTGCTGTTTGTTCTGGCTAGATATTTTGAATTTTTGTATCTCTGTGGGTGCTGCTTTGCCTTTAAAGTATCCTCAAATTGCCTTAAAATATAGAATTAGCTAAATATCGATGTTAGAGCTCTCTTATCTTGATTGGCATTTGGAAATATATAGATGAATTGCAATGAGGCGGTAATTATCTATTTTTTTTTTACTATTACTGGCTGTAACTCTGACTGCCTTATTTATAGTGAGTTCAAAGCTCTTTCTAAGGTATTCACAAGTAATTTGTACAGCAGCTAAGCCAACACTGCAATAACTTTTAATTTGCGCAACTTGATGGCAAGTGAGCTCCAGAGCAAACCCACACAGCTGCCACGCCCATGCCAGCGGCACTGTCAACTAATGCATATTGCATTAGCCGACTTTGGCGAGCAGCGAACAGCGAGAAGTAAGAATTTCTCTTAAAATTGACTGTCTTTAGTCTGAACTTTGTGATGAGGGAGAGACGTGCAGAGAGGCGCACACAGCAAGAGTCGTTGCATGTTTGAGTTGCATTCGACTTGCATCTCTAAGCAGCAGAGCTTCTCTCGAGTTGCTGTGTGGACAGCGAGTATATGAAAAACGCAAAGACCATCAACAAAGTTTGCTGTTAATTTAGGGTAAGTGTTGAATAAGTTTCACAGCGAGTTTTATATAAACTGGCTTAATGAGCTTTTATACCCTGAACCCATCGGAATGGAGTGAAGTAGACTAGATATTCCAATTTGATGAAAAATAGTTATTGGCTTTAAATTCTGCAAGTGTGGCTTAATAGACTTATGGCTAGAATGCCTTAAGCTTGACGCAGCGTCTAGGGTATCTTTTAGTTGGGCATTTTCAACTAGTTTAGCTGTGTCGAAAAGTAAATGGAAATAATGCCTAAGTTGTTTGCGTTTGCAGCAGACGCGTCTTCAGATCAGCACAAAGCACAAACCCCAAAAGCAATGTAAGCTAGAAAATTGTTGAGCCTTTGTCGAGTGCGATTCGCACAATGGGCCATATGAGCATTGAGAGCAAAAAACGATACTCGGCTACAGTGTAGACAGTGTGAGCATAAACAGAGAGCAGCTCGGGCAGTCACATACTTAATACAGATTACAGTTGAGTGCATTTTCAAAAGTCAGCACTCGACACAATATAAATTCAAAAGCCAAAAGCAGCCCGTCCGGACGCCATTTCAATAAGCAAAGGCACAGCTGGGGGTCGAGAGCCGGGTCAGTTGGTCACACAAATGGAAACGTCATGGCTCAGGCACTCACATATACAAAATGCCAACTTTGCAATTTGCAATTTAACTTGAGGGACCACAAGCTGAAGTAAACACAGCCTCACTTGTCCCAGCTCCCCTTCTAGTAAACAAGTCTCCGCACTGCTGCCCCATCACACAGCTAAAGTGTTGATTTTGAACACATTCGGTGTGCTTAAGTCTCAGTGAATGCCCGAAAAAGAAAATACCAAGCATTTTGGGCAACGATTGTGCCTTGAATTTCGCATTTGACACGACTTCCACAACCCTTCGCCAGGTCTCACATGTCGTATGCGTAATATTTGATTTGTTTCCCTTACTAGTTATTGCGCTGTCACATGTGCGCACTGTTCTGACATTATCATTTGATTTACGCAAAAGCTAATACAGTTCAAGCAAGGAAAAGCAGTTTCCTATGATTTAAAATGAATAAATAAACTTGATGAATTTTTATATTTAATGAAAGTGTTTCAGTTGCAACAATTGGGCAATCTAGATAATAAAATGTATAGCTAACATTGCAATGTTATTTTTATTCACTTTAATTTGGCTTGGCAAATGTACAGATCGCAAAAATAAAATGTGCAAAATTATATTTTGAATATTTTAAAGGATGAATAAAAGGATGAATAAAAAAAAAAAAAAACATTTTGTGTTAATTTTTTTTAATGTTATATATGTTTATTGTTTTGTATTGTCCTTTATGATAGAAAACCCAACCAAAGTATTCATCTTGTATGGAGCAAAACTTTACCTGCTGCGCGTTTGTGCGCTATATACTAAACATGAAAAATAATAAATAAATTAAGGCCTTACTAAGTATGAAATTAATAAGAAAAATATATACTATAATTATACATAAAAAAATGCAAAGAAATGATCCTTCTAATAAAATTGTAGTCCTTTATTTATAGCTCTCACACTTGTCTTTGTGATCACGTATACGCATTGTTGCCATATATGGGCTATTTTTGGAGGCGTGGTCAAATGACTTAAAACTTTGTGTTTATATTTAGAGTGGTATATTTATCAAATATACCAAGTTTCAGCTCGATATGTGCAATATTCAACTTTATTTTGATATTAGTTAGAAGCTAAAAATGAAAATTTGTTTTTTGATTCCATAACTCTACTTGCTGCTCTAAGAAACGTATTCCTGATTTATATATGATTTATTTATTGATTCTATTGGGCTTTCAAAAATTATATTTCATTATACTCATTAGTTAGTATAGTCAGTTCAAATAGTTTTTTTACAATTTCTATGAAAATATTTCTATAGATAGATATTTATAATAAATTATGATAAAACAAATAAGAAGGCTCTAGTCGAGACGGCTCGACTACGAGATCCCCTGAACCCTGCAAAAAAAGATGATACTCTTCTTCTTTACGCACTCATAGGCGCGCGCTCTGCTAACCGCGCAGTTGCTGCCGTGGCTTGGGGGTGGGTTGGGCTATACTTTGAACGCCTATACTCTGAAATTTTCAGAGTAGATTAAGAATATCTAAATGTATCTATGTGTCAAATTTCAAGTCTCTAGTATTTGAAATTGGGGGCGGAGGGGGCGTGGCATCAAAAATCTGAAAATTACATAATCTGCATATTTATAATATATATCTAAATATGCAAATTTGAAGTCTTTAGCTAAAACGGTGTAGAAGCTATGCTCAAAAAACATAAAAAATTGAAACGAATTTTCGATTTTTTATCGATAATTTGGAAATGGGATGAGTTATCGAAAAAACAAACATAAACTCGTACTGCGTAGCTAACATATGAGTGTTCATGTGAAATTTCAGCTCTCTAGCTTTTGTAGTTTCCGAAATCTCGACGTTCATACGGACGGACGGACGGACGGACGGACGGACGGACAGACGGACAGGGCTCATACAACTTATTTTTTTATGCTGATCAAGAATATATATACTTTATGGGGTCTGCGACGTCTCCTTCTGCCTGTTACATACATTTTCACAAAACCATTATACCCTGAATTCCCATTTTCAATGGGTTCAGGGTATAATGATATTTA